>CM062809.1:999864268-1000431171 GCA_031772625.1 Pinus tabuliformis | reverse complement strand
AATGATAAACTAGAATGGCTCCTTTATCATGTACCTACCTGTACATAGAAGCTGAAACTAGAATTCAAATAAGCAAGGGAGCCTACTAAAGGTGCATTGATATATGTAGAAGGTTCTAATTGTTGGTAACCATTTCGGTCATCAGGAAATCGATCAATGCTCATAATCTACATAATGCAATAAAGACAACCACAAAAATCTGTATTTTATTATTATATCTTATATCATATAGAAACATGTAAATATCCTAATATCAACATCATGATCATTTGACAACCTAAATAGCTCAGATGCTCTATTAGCAAAGTCCAATATATTCATCATGTCAAAAAAATTGCCAGCATCAACCGTATGAGAAAACACAAAAAATGTTAACCATCTCTACATCTTATTTAGATTTTCTCATTCCCATGTTGCGATTGTTCCTCAATTTATGCCTTACGGCGTTTCCTTTGCAACATCTGGTTCAAATGCTAGTTATACATCTTAAATATTATTTATTTATTTAGTTAAATGCCATATAAAAGGTTATAGTTAGATTTTATGAATGGTTCAAGGTGCATAAAGTTATAAAAATTCAAGAATTATAACCTAGAAAGTAAAACAATTAAATGTATAACATTTTTACGATTTTATGATAATAAGAATTTCATAGGTGTATTTAATTAATAAATATTTTGCTCATGATATAATTTTGAGAAAGATTTTGATTTTTAGTTACTTCAAATGTATTTTTTTAATGTAGAAATGAATTTAATGTCTTTAAAAATATTTGGGATTAAAATTCACATAAACTTACACTTAGAATTCTAAAAGATATAGAGTGGGAGTAAAATTGAGTAGATTTTTTATTTTTATTTTTTTTATTATTATTTTTATTTTTATTTTTCAGAAAAATACCGAAATATTTATTAATTAGACTATTTTATTTGGATATAGTAACTACTAACATTGATTCATTTTAGGCCTAGATCTACCAAGGGTCGAGATGGATCAAATCTCCTAAGGTGGAAATTTCTTTTATAGTGCAAAATTTGGAAAAATAGAGCTTTCATGCTTCTTAATGGTCGAGAGATCCATTCTTAAGATGGTTTTTGGTTAAAACATTTAAAGTAATTTCATTATTCTACATTTGGTCATTTTTAGTGTGTGTAGATCCATTTTTATCACAAATTTAGCAAGTGTTGAGCGGAATCAAACCTCTCAAGGTATAAACCTTTTTTCAAGTTTTTTGGTAAAAAAAAGGTTTATACCTCAAGAGATATGATCCTCTAAGCTAGACGCGTGATTAAAATGAATTTTAGCTTATAAATTACTTTTAAATCATATTCTCCACTAAAATCTTACATATTCAAATCTTTTTTTTTTTCCGAAGGTGGCAAAACCTATCAAATCATGTCAAACCAACAGTGAGGACAGCCATCTCTGGTGCTATCCGCGAATGTCGGTTTGACTCATCACCGTTATCAAGGAAAACCACGCCACCTGTAATAACCCGCTGGTGGTCCGTAAGGGAGCAGGCTTTCACTCCTGCCAGATGCCTCTGGTCTTGGGCCGTTAACTGTTTCTTACGTCCGAGGAATACGAGCTCTTAGCCAAGCAGAAGCAGTTTTACGGCATTACTCCAGGCCGGTTACATATTCAAATCTTATATCAATATAATGTAATATTAAATGAGAGTTTTTAAATTATAAATTTGTATTAATTTAAAATAATTTTAACTTTTCATTTTTCCTTAATCTTTTTTAATATTATTAAAAACAAATTATTTTATTATTAAAAAAAAATCTTAAAATTAGAATTTTAGATTATAGATTACTTTTAAATCATATTATCCACTAAAATATTACATATGCAAATCTTATATCAATATAATATAATATTAAATGAGAGTTTTTAAATTATAAATTTGTATTAATTTAAAATAATTTTAACCTTTTCATTTTTCCTTCATTTTTTTAAATATTATTAAAAATAAATTATTTTATTACTAAACTCAGTTCGGCAGAGGCAGAGTACATGGTTGCAAGACAAGAAGTATGTGAGGCTATCCGGATGAGGAATATCTTGGTTGGTTTGTTTGGTATGGATTTGACAGTGATTTATTTTGATAATTAGAATTGTATCAATCTCTCTAAAAATCCAATCTTTCATGATCGATCCAAGCATATTTATATCTGGTATCATCATCTAAGAGATTGTGTACTGAGGCAGATCATGTTGTTAGATTACATTCCCACACAGGAGCAAGATGCTGACATCTTGACAAAGGCATTGTCAAGATGTAAATTCAAGTTTCACAGAGGCAAGATCAAGGTAGTTGATAATCCATTTCTTATTGAGACAGAGTGTTGAGAACTGGAAACAAGAAATTACAGTTTAATTTGTCCTTGAATTAAACTATGAATTAAATTTGAATTCTATTCTCATAGTAGCTTAAAATAGTTAAATTAGGTTTATTAAACTTAATTAACTTAGGAAATTCAAGTTGGAAGACTTTTGGAAGTCATGTATATGTTCTTTCTACTTTGTAGGAGTCCAGTGCGAGTTAATTATGAATTGTAACATAGAAGACTCAGTTTCATGAGCTAGTTCAGTTAAATTAGTTCTCAAACTGATTGAGAGAACTAATAGTGAGTTAACAGTCAGTGGTGACACTAATGAAATCCACGAGTTCTAGTCTAGTTAACTAAATATTTACTCATCAGAAATCCATGCACGTCGATTCTGAGAAAGACCGAGTTGAGACTAGAGTGCAGGGACAATGTACTATTTGTTTTAGATTTTTCTGAGTTGCACTGATAGTGCATGCAATCAGGAACCGATCCTTGAGGGATTGCATATTTTTAGAGGTTTTATTTCCCTTTAAATACAAGTTATCCTTCATAGGAATCACACATTGGAATAAAGAATTGGAGAGTTTGTGAATTGGCTAAGATTTGGCCTTGAGCTTGCTTATGGGTTGGAGATTTAATTTGTTGACTGCTGGGATTGTTCTTGAGAGAACAAGCATTGTAATTTCATCTTGATTTTTCGGATTAATACAAAACAAATAGTGGGGTTTTGAGTTGTGGCTTTCCCCTGATATTTATTGTGTTATGTTCCCTTGATTCTCTTCCTCTATTAATTATTATTTTCTCGATGTTTATGGGCTTCCACTGTAAAGAGTAGAAGTGTAACATGTAAAACCTTCACAACTTACAAATATCAATACTAGTTAAAAACCTTCTTTTTTTTTATCCTTGCATATATTATAAATTAACTATTCAAAAGAACTATTAACCAGGATTGATTAATCCCTTAGCGTAGCAGCATGGTTTTAGGGTGATATCCGTAAGTAGATATTTGTTGATTGTAAACACATTTATGAGTTATTAACAACTATACTGATACGCACTTGACCCAGTTAATAATTGTCATTAAATGGTTAGATATGCTTACGCTGGTCTTCATATAATTCACCTACTCATTATATAGTTAAACACTTAAGGTTATAACAGTTTTATGAAATGTAATAATATGGATTTTATGTCTCTCATATCTGAGAGACCCCTTCAGGTGTACACACTCTCCCACAAACACTTGGCAATGATCATGCGGCCAGATCACCAGGGTTGATTCAAGGGCTGAATTCATTCCACCACGATTTAGGGTAACTACTTGTTGGGTATGTCGATGTTGGTGGTCATTTTCCTCTTCTGAAAGATGGAGATTCCTCTGCAACCCGTCTCTGAGTGCTGGTGTTTTGCAAAGGGTCGGCCTTTAGATAGGCTACTGTAGATACTCCTACGGAGGCTTAACACTTACCTTGGCTTGAGTATTTTGAAAGTTTTTGGTCTTCTCTCACCATTTATCCCGCATGTCTCTTCGGTAATAGGTGGTTCTATGTACTACCGAGGGCGAATAATGTCCCATTCGGCTAGCTGGGTTGAAGAATGTGCCGAGTCTGCTCAAATTTCCAGCTTACGGAAAATCAGGTAAAGGTTTCCCTCCTACCACATGCTTTTTCCATAATTTCCCTTCTTCTATTTCAGGTTGGTTTCTAAAAAATTGTGATTCTCCTTGTACAGGCCGAGCTGTTCTACAACGTTTTCCCTTACTATAAAGATGAAGGATCTTGATCATATGAATAGCCCTCCTGCTCCAGGTTGGCATCTCCATGTTTTTCTACTTTAAGCATGTGTTACCTTATCAACCATGGTTGAAGACTACAAATCCGCAAGGAGGGTTCCCCCTCATTAACAACAACTATTTTTGTTCTTGGCATGATAAGGGTTTAGCACCTAGGATTTGAATCCTTGGAGAAATGAGTCTTTTTGCAGATACCGTCCCACAGTATGCACTATATAGTTTTATTTCTATATGATAAGATATAGTCACCAGAGAGAGCTTTACTCAAACTTAATCCCTTTTTTTTATGACACTTGAACTTATAAGAAGATTTTTGTAATTAGTACTGTGACTATTTTCTAATTCTCGTATACCATTAAATGTTCAACCCAGAAATCCCCTCGCTCTGGTTTTCAATTGTTTTAGATTCACCTGCAGTTTTGTTACAAGAAGGGGGTCGCCTGAATCAAGTTCTTTGTTATTGATTTTTCCATGTGACAGGTTGACCCCCATGGCTCGGAAATACACAAAACAAATCTTTGTTGCTTTTTTTGTTTATAGCAAAATTATATTGTTCGCTAATTTAAATTTACTCACAGGAAATTTTGTATTTGTCCTGTAATGTTTACTTATTTAAATTTACTCGTATAACTTACACATTATTTACCAATTCAATTTCTTCACTGATAATTTTGATATTATTCACTAAATGGTCTTTTACTGAAGTCACATTTAGAATTTAAATTGTGGTTCTGTGAACAGTTATATTCCAGTGACTGGTTAATTTACTATTGTAAGCCTTCCGGTAGCAATATTGTTGTACACTATTTTTGTATTTTAACAGGTGACCCTAGCTTAAAGTCCACTGGAATTTCTCCTTTAAGTAATTATCTATAAGGACTCTTTCATGTAAATAACTTGTCAATGTCAGTCGTCCTTTGTTCAAATTCGACCTTTCCTTCTTCATAGAGGATTGCAAAGTAAATTTCCTTTGCTTTGGTGAAAATCGAGAAGGCATTTTCACTACCTCCTGTTAACTTGAATATAGTTGACCTATGGCTACACTAACATAATCCCTTTTCTTTCCACTCGAAATAATATTCATCCTGTTTGGTCATCGAGAGAGCCCTTCCTCTCTTACTCAGAAGAGGCAGTGGCCCAACACTATGGTTTTATGGCTACCGACAAGAACTCATACTGACTTAGAACCTATGATTTTCGTTCTTTATAATTATAAATAACCATTATTCGTTTCCATACATTCTAACTTTTCTTTTTGAATACTTTTATCACACAGGAGAATTTTGTTATTTCTACTAATACCAAAACTTTATCACAACATGTAATCCTACTGTTCATATATCCATAATACATATATTCCTTTGCTCTGCTCATTTATCTTTAGCCTAGTTATCAAATGTAAATATTCAAATACTACATAACTAGTTATAGTATTCACATTATCAAAATAGAGATACTTATCCATTGCCCATAAATCCACAAATTCCACAAGACCATCTCTGTTCCTCCCAACCTTGAGGTAGGCAATGATGTCATTTCCTCTCCTCGAGCTTCCACTCTGGAACAGTTAACAATAGTTAAGAAATCAATGAGTCATTAAACCTTAGAACTTTCATCTAGTATAATGTTTTCATGTATGGGAGTTCTCCACTGGCTCTAGTCCAACTCTAGATCTACTCTCAGGCAGCGTCCTGCTGAAATACAATATATCTTTCTCTTTTCCTTCTTGGCACTTTTTCCAAACAGTGGAAAAAGTCCCTCCCTTCCTTCTCACAAAGATTTCCTTTTATCTCTAGAGAATGAGAGTAATTATTGTAACTATCCCGGTTCACATCGAATTCTCTATGGCTTGGAAGGGCAAGCTAATAGGCTACTAGCCCTATCCTTTCCAAACCCTGAAAAGGTCCACAATAGCGGGGTGCTAATTTTGCACGGATACCCTATTGTAGGGTACTCTTCCTGGGTTTGATTTGAACATAAATATGGTTTCCTATTGGAAATTCCTTATCAGTTCTTCTTTTACGAGTTAGTAGCATCATTATAACCCACATCTTTTATTTACCCAATGATTTCACCGACCAACAAAGACCAGTTCAAGTAGTTTTATTATAAATTTCAGTCCACAAAGGTATTAGCTATGTGTGCACTACCTGCTAATCAATAGGAATGATATGTTTAGCACTACTATGCCTTTATCTTCATTCAAATGTTGATGCATACTAGTTTTAATCGAGTAATATTTAGGATGGTTTCCTTCCTTTACCCTTAGTATAAAACGTTGTACACGATTTGCTTCCATGTATATTCATTTTTATTTTTTGAACATGTGTATGCCTATTACTATATTATATAGTTGTTTCTATATATTAGTTCCTTAACATGTTATTCACCATTCTTATTCATTATTAGTATTAATCACCATGTAAGAACACAAGTATATATATACATTTTCAACCCGATTACATGTATCATCAATTGGTATTTATATTTTTCGGCATGCTTTATCAACATGTATCCCATCTCAACAGGGATTAACATCTTCTAGCTAATAAGAGTTCATCAATAATGACCATATATAAATTTTGTTTACTCATCCCCTGGTTATGCCATTCTACAGGACTTCACTTTATGGTCCCACTAAAATTTGACCATGGAAATATAAGTACATTTGCACTAGTTGCACAAGATCACTAATATTTCATAATCATTTACTATTTTTGCCTTTCCTGACAGATTGTAGCTAATGCACTATCGTATTAAGTAGCATTATTATGTTGAAATATGGCAACAAGAATATTCTAATTTAATTTGTCCTTGAATTAAATTGTGCATTAAAATTGAATTTAGTCTTAACAGCTACTTGGAAATAATTAATTAATTAATTTTAAATTAATTAGTTGGATAAATTCAAGTTAGAAGTCTTTCTGAAGACATGCAAGAGTTATCCCTTAAATTAAGGAGATAAGATTAGAGTTATATTTGAGTTTTAATTAGTTAACTCAATTTATTGAGTTAAGTCTAGTTAAATTAGTTCCAAACTATTTGAGGAATTAATAGTGAGTTAACAGTCAGTTGATGCATTAATGCACTCAATTAGTGCTACTCCAGTTAACTAAAGATTCCCTCATAAAAAACTCATGCATGTCTATTCTGAGAAAGACCCAGTTGAGATTAATGTTTAAGGACACTATACTATAAGTTGCATGTGTTTTCTCATAGAGAAAACTCATGCATTAGTCAAGGATTCATCCTTGAGGATTGCGCAGTTTTGAAGACTTGATTTCCACTTGGTAATAGGCTAATCATCCATAAGGAATAGTGCAAGGAAATAGGATCTTGGAGGGTGGAGAGGAAGGCTGGAGAGAAGCCAATATTGCCTATGAGCATCTGTGACGATTGTACTGAGGGCTGGCTAGCTGTGAGAGCTAAGGCTTTGTATAATTCCTATGTATTTCCACCACATATGATAATACAATAGTGTTGGGTGTGGAGCCTGATTATCTTCTGTATTCAAAGGTTTTAGCTAGATGTATACCCCAGGAAAACTATACACCCCTCCATGCTGAGGGGCTAATTCCCCCTAGCTAGGGGGTCCGGGGCCAGCGCCCCCGAAGCTAAAAATAGATGTAAAATTTCCTTGTAAAATTCTAGTAATTTCTAGTCAATCTAGGCCGTTCATTAGGTGGATGATCTGACGGTAGAAGTTATGTTTAATTTAGGGTTTTTTTCCCTAGAAGGCAACCCCTCACTATATATGAGGGAATTGTATTGTGTCTATGTATATCTGTATTCTGAGTGAGGAAGAGAGAGGGGATTGAGAGCGAAGAGGGTGTTACAGCAGATCTGTTGTAGGTTGTATCTCTTCAGTTTGCTAGATAATATAAAAAGAAGGACTAGCTGTTTCTCCGTGGATGTAGCCCAAATTGGGTGAAGCACGTATATTTGTGTGTCTCTCTCCTGTTTTATGCATTTTTTCTGTGTTTATATTTCTGCAATATTTTATGTGTTCCATTGCTCTATAATATATAATTTTCTAACAACTGGTATCAGAGCCGAAGGTCTATTTGGTTGATAAACTCGCAGGAGAGAAGGGTTCCTGGTTCGAGTGGGAGCAATGGCGGAAGATGGTAGGTTTAGGGTCGAAAAATTCAACGGCCAAAACTACCAGCTGTGGAAGATGCAGATGGAAGATTATCTGTATCAGAGAGATCTGTACCTACCATTGGGTGGAAAGACAAAGAAACTAATGAGTATGACAGACACAAAATGGGATATTCTCGACAGAAAGGCACCTGGAACAATACGGTTGTGCCTAGCACCATCAGTAGCATTTAATATTTCAAAAGAAACGACAACAGAGGGTTTAATGTCAGCACTGGCCAAACTATATGAAAAACCCTCGGCCTCAAATAAGGTATTTCCTATGAAGCGTTTATTTAATATGAAGACGTTAGAAGGTGGATCTGTTGCAGACCATTTAAATGATTTTAATACAGTTACAAGTCAGTTAAGTTCGGTAGCGGTAAATCTTGACGATGAAGTTAGGGCTTTGTTATTTCTGTGCTCATTGCCAGAAAGTTGTAATGGTTTAGTTATGGCCATTAGTAACTCTGTCTATGGATCTAGTACTTTAAAGTTTGATGATGTTTTCGGTGCAATCCTTAGCGAGAAAATGCGACGGAAAAGCTCTGGTGAGACATCAAGTAATGCTTTGACTACAGATACTAGGAGAAGAAAAATGGAAAGAGGAAAGAGCCCAGGATATCGCAGTAAGTCAAGAAAAGGAAAATCCAAGTCCAGATCGGGGATAGTGTGCTGGTAATGCGGGAAGAAAGGACACCTGAAGAAAGATTGCAAGTCTCGGAAGGGAAAATAAGGAGATGCGTAGCAAGAAACTAACCATGAAGCGAATGTAATAGGTGATGTGTTGCAAGATGCTTTGATTCTTTCATTAGAAATTATTATTGATGCCTGGGTGGTAGATTCAAGGGCCTCATTCCATGCCACACCTGATAAGAAACATTTTCATGATTATGTTCAAGGAGATTTTGGATAGGTTCGATTGGGTGATGATAAACCCTGTAAAATCATTGGAATGGTTACAGTTTTCATAAAATAGTAGAATGGAAATCAATGGCTATTGAAGGAGGTAAGGCATGTTCCAGATTTGAAGAGAAATCTGATTTCAATAGGGCAGTTGGGAGGTGAAGATTGCGTAACTACTTTCACAGATAAAACCTGGAAGGTCACTAAAGGATCCCTGATAATAGCGAAAGGAGGAAAGGTTGGTACATTGTATTTATGCAATGGTATTTCTAATTTTATTAATGCTTTAACTTCTACATGAGAAGATACAGAATTGTGGCATCATAGGCTTAGGCACATGAGTGAGAAGGGGATGCAGATTCTTCACTCAAGAAATTTGTCGTCGGGTTTGAAGCATGTTGATTTAAAATTCTGTGAAAATTGTGTTTATGGAAAACAGAAGAGAGTCAGATTCCTTAGAGTTGGGAAGAAAAGAAGAGAAAAAAATTAGAGCTTGTGCATACAGATGTATGGGGACCTGCTCAGGTATCATTTCTCAGTGGCTCTTGTTATTATGTTACTTTTATTGATGATGCAACTAGAAAAACTTGGATTTATTATATTAAGAATAAATCTGATGTATTTTATACTTTCAAGAAACGGAAAGCTTTGGTTGAGATTGAGATAGGAAAGAAATTGAAGTGTCTCAGATTAGACAATGGAGGTGAATATTGCAGGAAAGAGTTTGATAGGTACTATTCAGAGCATGGAATTCGCAGAGAGAAGATAGTTCCAAGAACACCACAAGAAAATGGTGTGTCAGAAAGGATGAACATGACAATCATGGAGCGTGCAAGGTGCATGAGATTGCATGCAGGATTGCCTTTACAATTTTGGGAAGATGTTGTAGACACTGTTGTTTATCTAATAAACAGAGGGCCTTCAAGTTCCTTGGATGGTAGTATTCCAGAGGAGGCATGGACAGGCAAAAAGGTAAACTACTCATTTTTAAAGACTTTTGGTTGTGAAGCCTTTGTCCACATTAACAAAGAAAATAGAACAAATCTTGAGGCAAAATCAAAGAAATGTACCTTTACTGGAAATGGTGTTAATAATTTTGGTTATCGCTTATATGATTATGAAAATCACAAAATCATTGGAGCAAAGATGTAATATTCAATGAAAGGTCTTGTATAAGAATCAGTTGCAGGAAAATAAATAGGAAAAAGAAAACAGAGAATACACAGTGCTTGAAGATATCACAGGAAAAGTGATGGTGCCTGAAAATCATAATGATCAACAGCTAGAACAATAACCACAAAAACAACAAGCACCTCAAACACTTGAAAGTGGTGTTAGAAGATCTACTAGGATAAGTAGACCCCCTGAACGATACTCTCCTTCATTATATTATGTATTGTTGACTGATTCTGGTGAACCAGGATGTTATGAAGAATCAGTGCAGGTAGAAACCAGGAAGAAGTGGGAGCAAGCCGTGAAAGAAGAGATGGACTCCTTAGCACATAACCAGACTTGGGACTTAGTCAGGTTGCCTGCAGGTAAAAAAACATTGCAAAATAAATGGGTTTACAAGTTGAAGGAAGAATATGGAGGAAAACAGAGGTACAAAGCTAGACTTGTGGTGAAGGGTTTTGCACAGAAGAAAGGTATTGATTTTGATGAAATATTTTCTCCTATTGTTAAAATGACTTCAATCATAACTATTTTAAGTCTAGTAGCAGTTGAAGATTTGCATCTTGAGTAGTTAGATGTAAAGACAACCTTTCTCCAAGGGGATTTGGAGAAAGAGATATATATGCAGCAGCCACAAGGATATGAGGTAGAAGGGAAGGAGAAACTAGTGCGCAGGTTGAAGAAGAGCATGTATGGCTTAAAACAGGCTCCAAGGCAGTGGTATCTAAAATTTGAAAGGTTTATGTCTGAACAAGGTTATACCAGGTGTCACTCTGATCATTGTGTTTATCTCAAAAGGCAAAATGATGGCAGCTATATTATATTGTTATTGTATGTCGATGACATGCTTGTTGCAGGTTCTAACATGCAGGAGATAAATGTGCTCAAAAGAAAATTGGCAAACTCATTTGCAATGAAGGATTTGGGTGTTGCAAAACAAATCCTTGGTATGAGAATAACTAGAGACAGGAAGAATCGCAAATTAACATTGTCTCAAAGTGAGTACATAGAAAAGGTGGTGAAAAGGTTTAATATGCAGAATGAAAAACCAATTAGTATACCTTTGGCTAGCCATTTCAAATTAAGTAAGGAGGCATGTCCCAAGACATAGGAAGAAATGGCTCATATGTCTAAAGTTCCATTTGCATCAACTGTTGGAAGCTTAATGTATGCAATGGTTTGCACAAGGCCTGATATTGCACATGCAGTGGGAGTTGTAAGAAGGTACATGAACAATCTAGGAAAAGAACATTAGATGGCAGTGAAGTGGATTCTCAGGTATTTGAGAGGTACCACAAATCAAGCATTATGCTTTGGTGGTTCAAACATTGCTCTACAGGGATATGTTGATGCAGATATGGCAGGTGACAAATATAACAGGAGGAGCACTACAGGATATGTATTTACCGTAGGTGGAACAGTTGTCAGTTGGGTTTCAAAAATCCAAAGTGTTGTTGCACTTTCAACAACAGAAGTAGAGTATGTCACTGCTACAGAGGCTACTAAAGAAATTATTTGGTTACAAAGGTTTTTGGATGAATTGGGTAAGAAGCAGGAGTTGGGTAGGTTATACAGTGATAGCCAGAGTGCCATACATCTTGCAAAGAACTCTGCATTTCATTCCAAGACTAAACATATACAGCTCAAGTACCATTTCATACGGTTAGCATTGGAAGATGGAGAGTTGAAGCTGGAAAAGATACACACCAGCCAGAATCCTGCAGATATGCTAACAAAAGTTGTAACCAAGGAGAAACTGAGAATCTGCTCAGTTTCAATTGGTCTTCAAGTATGATGAAGAAGATGAGAAACAATCAGGTCCAAAGTAGAGTCATTGTCTAGCAAATGAAGCAGCGATGGAGTTGCTATAATCAGTCTCCAAGTGGGACATTGTTGGGTGTGGAGCCTGAATATCTTCTGTATTCAAAGGTTTTCAGCCGGATGTATACCCCAGGAAGACTGTACACCCCTCCACACAGGGGGGACTTGTCCCCCCTGGCTGGGGGGTCCAAGGGCAAGCAGTCCCTCAGCAGGGGTTCGGGGGCAGCGCCCTTGAAGCTAAAAATAGATGTAAAATTGCCTTGTAAAAGTCTAGTAATTTCTAGTAAATCTGGGCCGTTCATTAGGTGGACGATCTGACGGTATAAGTCATGTTTAATTTAGGGTTTTTTGCCCTAGAAGGCAACCCCTCACTATATATGAGGGAATTGTATTGCGTTTATGTATATCTGTATCCCGAGTGAGGAAGAGACAGGAGATTGAGAGCGAAGAGGGTGTTACAATGGATCTGCTGTAGGTTGTATCTCTTCAATTTGCTGGATAATATAATAAAAGAAGGATTGGTTGTTTCTCTGTGGATGTAGCCCAAACTAGGTGAACCACGTATATATGTGTCTCTCTTGTTTTATGCATTTTTTCTGTGTTTATATTTTTGCAATATTTTATGTGTTCCATAATTTGCTCTGTAATATATAATTTTCTAAAATAGTGTGCGGTTTTTATCTGAGACTTTCCCCAAAGTATTTTCATGTGTATTGTGCCATTGATTCTTCTTCTTCTGGTTATATTGTTCAGCTCGATCTTTAAGCTTTTGCAAATTGATAGTAGAAGTAGCTTATAGTATTATGCTTTGATTTATATTGCATTATCGGGTTAACCTATCACAGATTTTTTAGATGGTATCAGAGTTGTGAATAGTATAGTGAGAAGAGAATTCGAAGTTTGAAGTTCGGGGTTGCAGTTGCAAATCAAATTCATATCATACTTCAAGGTTGGCCAATGGCGTTCTATGGCTTGAGACTCGAGTATGTCTTAGAAGGTAGCTTGAATTACATAACATGCAAAGATAGAATGGAGGTTGTATTAGAAGACAATGGCTTGAAGGAATTCATTGATCAAGAAATCACAAAGCCAACTTCAACTAATGCACAAGAGTTGGCTGAGTGGAAGAAGTGTGTGGCGAAGGCAAGATGGATCGTCCTTGAGGGAGTTAGAGACCATATTGTATCGAGTCTCCATGGAAAGGATACTCCATTTTCAATGTGGAAGACATTGAAGGACCTCTACCAGAAGAGTAGCGACCAGAGGAAATTGGTGCTCAAGGATAAGCTTTGAAGAATCAAGATGGAGAAGGGCGATACTATTTCCACATATATAAACAAGCTCACCACCTATAGAGATGAGCTTGGCAGTGTGGGAATAACTACTGCTGATGATTATATGGTGAGCTTCATTCTCCTTGGCCTTCCAAAGAGTTGGAATAGCTACCAGGACTCTGTGAATGGAAGGGAGAAATTGTTAGATTGGGAACGACTGTGGTCGGATCTTATGCAGGAGGAGATCAAGAGGAGCACCCGAGATGGTTCTTCATCCAAGAATGATGATGAAGAAAATTTGACCTTAGTAAGTAAGGCAAGGAAAGGCAAAGGGAAGGCTTCCCATTTCAAATCGAATTCTTCTCATGGAGGGAAGAAGGGTGACATGTCTAAAGTAAGATGCTTTAATTGTCACAAGATCGGACATTATGTGTCTAATTTCCCATCGAAGAATTCCAAGAAGGGATCCTCAGAAGGACTAAAAGGTGGGGCAATAGTCTCTCAGTTCGCAATGGACTTTACCATCATCGCATGCATGGTGTCATCGATGATGCGTTGTGTTTGGTATCTTGACAGTGGAGCCTCATTCCACATGACCGGCGATAAAAATTTATTCAGTGCCTTGGAGGAGAAATACCTCAAGATGTGCATAGAGATGGGTGATGATGGAAGGTATAGTGTTTCAGGAGTGGGCACGGTTGCTTTTCAATTAGTGCTACTCCAGTTAACTGAAGATTCCCTCATCAGAAACTCATGCATGTCTATCCAGGGAAAGACCCAGTTGAGATTAATGTTCAAGGATAGTGTATTATTAGATGCATGTGTTTTCTCATGGAGAAAACTCATGCATGTAGTCAAGGATTCATCCTTGAGGATTGCACAGTTTTGAAGGCTTGATTTCCACTTGGTAATATGTTAATCATCCATAAGGAACATCAAAAAGAAATAGGATCTTGGAGGGTAGGGAGGAAGGCTAGAGAGAAGCCAAGATTTCTTGTGAGCGTCTGTGAGGATTGCACTGAGAGTTGGCTAGCTGTGAGAGCTAAGGCTTTGTATAATTCCTATGTATTTCCACCATGTATGATAATACAATAGTGTGGGGTTTTTATCTGAGACTTTCCCCAAATTATTTTCATGTGTATTGTGCCATTGATTCTTCTTTTTTTGGTTATATTGTTGAGCTCAATCTTTAAGCTTCCGCAAATTGATAGTAGAAGTAGCTTTGTGATGACCTATAGTAGCCCTCAGTGTGCTGAGAAGAAATTATTTTACATAGAATAATGTAAAGGAGGTTGCCCCCTCGAAGAGGCTGAATTCTAAGGCGTTGATCTATATTTTCTATCTTTTCTTGAGCTGGTTTCATAACATTTGGTATCAGAGCTTTGGATTCTAGGGTTTCGCTACTCCAAACAGGTCATCGTGGCATTTTCACTATAACTTTTTTTTGCGATGTTTCAAAAGTTGCAAAAAAACCCATTTGAGAAGAAATGGCACTGAACCTCGGGTCCAAATTTCAGAGCTTTTTGCGCTATATTTGAGGAGATATGATCTGAGGAAGTTGGTCTTTTTGCAGACTCCTGAATTACATTCCAAACAGGGTACCTAGGGAAGATCATCATAACTTTCTCTCTGAGCATCGGATTGAAATTTCGTAAGAAGGTACAGAAGGAGGCTGAATTCTAAGGCGTTGATCTATCTTTTCTATCTTTTCTTGAGCTGGTTTCATAACATAGGTTGTAGTATTCTGCTTTGATTTATATTGCATTATCAGGTTAACCTATCACATATTTGCTACATATTATGCTTTCACTATAGTTGAAGTGTGAAAAATTTAAGATATCTTTTATTTATTTCCAAATTATCTACTTTGTTTGAATATCTTTAATTTGGCTCTTTTCATCATTCAACAATACATGTTGTTATCGTAAGATATACATAATCTCTCTCTCTCTCTCTCTCTCTCTCTCTCTCTCTCTCTCTCTCTCTCTCTCTCTATATATATATATATATATATATATATATATATATATATATATATATATATATATATATATATATATATATATATATATATATATATATATATATATATATATATATTGGCCCACTAATTTCCTTGTTATATATCATATCTTAGTATATGATTTACCTCAATTATCAGCAGAGTACTTTACAACAATTAGCATACGATTTCTAGTGGAGTATCAATAATTAATAGTTTTGTCTTCTATAGGAGTAGTCACTTATTCTGTGTGACCACTCACATGGTAGTCATCATTATGCTGGGTTATTTTGAGTTCAAGGATAATTCCTTTACCTTGTCCAACTGATGGCTTGCAACCATTGACATATAAATGTTTAATTGTAGGTATTTGTTAATTTGTTTTCTTAACTTTTGTTTGAAACCACAACTTATGATAGCAACTTTATTAGCATGCCAAAACAATTATTTCAATTTGGTCTTATATTTCTGGTTTAAGTGGTCCTGGTCCTCACCACATTATTATCCACTATCCTTTTCATACAGAAGGCTTAATCCGGTTTCATGGCATAGGCTTTTTTTTTTTCAAATATTTTCTCTCAAGGCAACTCCAAGTCTCAACCTTAAGTAATGAGATATGCTTACAATCAATACCAGATGATAAGAAGATAAAATTATCCAAATTTGGAATTGTATGGTTTCCTTACCACAACCTTCTCACAGTTCTCTTGTCAGGTATCCATTTCTGTGTATACTGCAAATAATTACTTAATTTTCGTGGGGTTTTGTGCCCTAGCCATGGGTCTTCTCTCTGCATTCCCCACACCCGCTATAGGCCCCAACACATATATTCGTTCTTAATTATTCATCTACCCAAACCTCACTTGTGTCTATAAAAAAAATCAACTCACAATTTCTCAAATCTCATATAGGATAATTGTCCATTTCTAGTAATCATTTTACTTGATCCCACATTTCTTGAGGCATGTTAAGGCAATGGAATGCAATATACCCATTTGTGGACGTGTGTTTCTCTCACCCTTATACATATATATTTATGTATATTGTCCTTTTTAGCTTATGATATTAGTCAAAATATTAAAAGAAAAAACATGAAACCAGCTAGGACTTAATTAGGAGTTCTCATCAAACTTACAAATGTACCATTTGATCTTATTATATAATGTCTTGCAGTTTTACTAAATCACCCCTGAAATTTAACGTCCCTACTACTATTGTTTACTTTATTACATCGACTTATCTCATATTATTAGTCATTCACCACTTTAATCCATATTAAAATGAAATACTTCTCAAGGTGTTTAATGTACACCTTCATGGTCATGTGTAACATATTCCTATGCTTTCCTTTTTCTAGCTTTAGTTATTCGAGTTACAACTACCACCAATTTCAGCCAATCACAATTCTCTTACCATCCTAACCTTTTCCACTAGCAAGCCGATTATAAAATAGACCAATTAGCAAATCATTACATCATCATCCAATGTTATAGATCTGATATTAACTCTAATCTTGAACCCTTTATCCATCAGGTACAAACAATTCATTGTTGACAAGATTCTTTCCAGTATTTTAGGGTTATTACATTTTTTTGCATAGTAAATTTCCATATTATGGATGTTCCCTTTAATGTTACTCACCTTTACTTACTAAATTAGTGTGAAGTTGGTACCTTTTTTAGCGTTAACCATGCCATTTTGATGTGCTTCCATGGTTCACTGATATCTTGGGGTAGCCAGATACTAATATCAGTCATTTCTAGCTTAAGAAATCTTTTTAATATTACATCTTCTCTTTTATCATAAATGATTTTCTTTTCCACAAGAGCATTATTAATTACCTATATTCCCTTCATGAGGCTTGATGGAAATAGCAACAAGAAATGTTAAAAATAGAAATGCTAAAAATAGCATTGCTATAAATAGAATTTCAAGTACCAGTGTTGGACATAGCAATAAGGAATGAAAAAATGGAAATTCTAAAAATAACATTGCTATAAATAGCATTTCGGGATAGATTCCAATTTTAGTTAGTCCCTGAACTAAAATTGAGAAGTAAAATTTGAATTTGATCTTAGCAGTTGTTTGTAAAATAATTAATTAATTCGTCTTGAGTTAATTAGTTGTAGGAAATCAAACATGAAGTCTATGTGAAGACATGCAACAATTTCTCCATTGATTGAAGAAGTTATCCCTTGATTAAAGGAGATCAGGATGAGTTGTACTTTGAGTTGTAATTAGTTAGCTCAATTATCTGAGTTAAGTCCAGTTAGATAAGTTCAAATAGTTTGTTGAACTAATTGTGAGTTCAATTAGTTAATGCATGCATGCATGTAACTGCTGCACTTTAGATAACTGAATATTCTCTCATAAATAACTCATGCATGTTAGTTCAGTCAGAGACCTAGTTGAGATCAGAGGAAGGGACAATGTACTATCAGTTGGAGGATTTTTCCTATAAAGGAAACTCATCCATGCAGAAGGAATTATCTCCTTCAGGATTGTGCAGTTAATTCAGAGGTTAGTGAGCAGTGTGTGAGGTAATTACACACAGGTGGCAGCATTGGACCCTAGGAGAAACTGCACAAGGAAATAGGAGGCTTGGAGGGCAGAAGAGAAGGTTTATGAGAAGCCTTTGATTGTCTATAAGCAATAGAGGGATTGTACTGAGAGCTGGATAGCTTGTGAGCTAAAGCTTTGTGTAATCCAGACATATTTCCACTTGTATGATAATACAGAGATCAGGGTTTTTAGCTGAGGCTTTCCCCAGAGTATTCTTTCGTGTTCATGTGTGTATGATTTCTTCTTCTCTGTTAGATGTGTTTTGATTGATCTAGCTCAAATTGATTAATCGTCTGTAAAGTTTGATTGTAGAAGTAGATCAAGTATTTTGCTTTAGCATATTGCATTATCAAGTGATCTACAGTGGGAATTTCTACATGGTATCAGAGCAAAGGTGATCAAAGCGAAGAACAATATACAAAGAAGGGAGAAGTTCGAAGGTTGAAGTTCCTGATTATAGAAATCGAGTTCTTATCACATCTCAATTTCACCAATGGCGTTTAGCGGTTTAAGACTCGAGTATGCCCTTGATGGCAGCTCTAATTATATAGCTTGGAAGGATCGCATGGAAGTGATATTAGAGGACAACAGTCTAAAGGACTTCATTGATCAAGAAGTCCCCAAGCCAGCAACAGCTAATGCCCAAGAATTGGCGGAATGGAAGAAATGTGTGGCTTGAGTGAGGAGGATCCTTCTGGAGGGATTTCGAGACCACATAGTCTCGAGTCTCTATGGGAAGGAGACACAGTTTTCAATGTGGAAAATATTGAAAGTTGTATATCAGAACAACAACGATCAAAGGAAGCTAGCGTTGAAAGACAAGCTTCAAAAAATCAAGTGTGAAAAGGGCAACACGATCTCTACATATCTGAACAAGCTCACCACCTGCAGGGATGAGCTTGGAAGTGTATTGATCATGACAGACGATGATGACATGGTCAGTCTTTCTCTCCTCGGTCTTCCTAAGAGCTGGCATAGCTACCAAGACTCAGTAAATGGAAGAGAGAAACTGCCAGATTGGGAACAACTTTGGTCAGATCTGATGTAGGAGTAGATAAGGAGCAGCGCCAGAGATGGTTCTTCATCCAAGGAGGAGGAAGAAAATTGTGCCTTAGCGAGTAAGGAAAAGAAAGGGAAGGAGAAGGATTCTCATTTCAAATCAAGTTCTTCCTATGGTGGGAAGAAGTTTGACAAATCAAAAGTGCGATGCTTTCATTGTCATGAGGTGGGCCATTTTGCTAAAAATTGTCCACTAAAGAAATCCAAGAAGGTATCCAAGGAAGGATCAGAAGGTGAGGCACTGGCCTCACAATTCGAGTTGGATTTCACCCTCATTGCATACATGATTTCATCCATGGTGGGATGTGGTTGGTTTCCTAACAGTGGAGCTTCATTCCACATGACCGACGATAAGATTTTGTTAAGTACTTTGGAGGAGAAAGATCTCCAGATACCCATAGAGATGGGAAATGGTGAAAAGTATAGTGTCTCAGGGGTAGGCACAATTTTTTTTCAGAGGGAACATGGAGCTCGCATTACCTTGACAGATGTGAAGTATGTGTCAGGATTGAGGAAAAACTTGGTATCGATTGAAATGCTGGAAGACAAAGGCTATGATGTAGTCTTTAGTAAGGGAAAGGTTTTCCTTAGACACGTCATCACGAGACAGGTGAATCAGATCAGTTCACGAGTCGATAACCTGTATGCTATTGAGGTTCAATATGCATGCAAAGCCTTGAGGAGCAAGGCAACTGATGGAGACTTGGTGGTTGAGAGGGAGAGTACATTACCTCTCAACATGCAGCGCCAGAAGAAGTCTTAGATAATTGTGGAAGAGCCAGAATTGGTGAAGCAGCTTCAGGAGGTTGTGGAGCAGCCACAACTAGAGGAGACCGACTGGAGGCACTCATACAGATACCTCCAGTAGGGGGAAATTTCGAGCCAAGTGGGCAGAGGGATCACATGCATCCATACCTCTAGGTTGGAGGTGGGGTAATGTGGAGTGAGGGTCCCAAGAAGGCTGGAATAGGAGCAGGATCATTGAGGTACCCAACCTCTTTGATTAGACCTTGCCACGGGAGCCCCCACAAGGAGTAGCAGGACTGGCTGAGTGGGTAGAGATGGATGCGAATGGAGCAGCAGAGGAAGCTTCAACATCAGAGGATGTTTCTAGCCCAACAGGGAGGTCAGTTACTTACTTCTCAGTAACTGAGTTGCAGTGCAGCAGTAGGCAGCATGATGCAACATGATGAGAGGAGGTGCAGTGTGGATGCATGCTGGGAGATAGGACTAGCAACAACAGGAATCAGTGTGATTGATGCACTTAGAGATCAAAGTGACAAAGGCTAGAGTAGTTAGATACTGAAGAGCACAAAGGTGCAGAGTTTGCGGTCGACAGAGGCAATAGCAGTCAGAGACTTTCATGACAGAGGCATCATTCTAATTGAGGTTGGATATTCTTTGTTTCTAGAGTTGTTGGAGCAACAACACTAGGGAGAAGTGTTGCATGCAGAACATTCCAAAGGTTCAGGATCGGGTTTGAGTTGAATGCCTTTCTTGTTGAGAGGGAGTGTTGGAAATAGCAACAAGAAATGTTAAAAATAGAAATGCTAAAAATAGCATTTCAGGTACTCGTGTTGGACATAGCAACTAGGAATGAAAAAAAGGAAATGCTAAAAATAGCATTGCTATAAATAACATTTCGCGATAGATTCCAATTTTAGTTAGTCCCTGAATTAAAATTGAGAAGTAAAATTCAAATTTGATCTTATCAATTGTTTGTAAAATAATTAATTAATTCATCTTGAGTTAATTAGTTGTAGGAAATCAAACATGAAGTCTATGTGAAGACATGCAACAGTTTCTCAATTGATTGAGGAAGTTATCCCTTGGTTAAAGGAGATCAGGATGAGTTGTACTTTGAGTTGTAATTAGTTAGCTTAGTTATCTGAGTTAAGTCCAGTTAGATTAGTTCAAATAGTTTGTTGAACTAATTTTGAGTTCAGTTAGTTAATGCATGCATGCATGTCACTGTTGCACTTCAGATAACTGAATATTCTCTCATAAATAACTCATGCATGTTAGTTCAGTCAGAGACCCAATTGAGATCAGAAGAAGGGATAGTGTACTATTAGTTGGAGTATTTTCCTATAAAGGAAACTCATCCATGCAGAAGGAATTATCTCCTTCAGGATTACGTAGTTAATTCCGAGGTTAGTGAGCAGTGTGTGAGGTAATTACACACAGGTGGTAGCATTGGATCCCAGGAGAAACTGCACAAGGAAATAGGAGGCTTGGAGGGTAGAGGAGAAGGTTTGTGAGAAGCCTTTGGCTGTCTATGAGCAGTAGAGGGATTGTATTGAGAAATGGATAGCTTGTGATCTAAAGCTTTGTGTAATCCGAACATATTTCCACTTGTATGATAATACAGAGATCGGGGTTTTTAGCTGAGGCTTTCCCCAGAGTATTCTTCTGTGTTCTTGTGTGTATGATTTCTTCTTCTCTATTATATGTGTTCTGATTGATCTAGCTCATATTGATTCCGCAAAGTTTGATT
This sequence comes from Pinus tabuliformis, assembly GCA_031772625.1. Lineage (NCBI taxonomy): Eukaryota > Viridiplantae > Streptophyta > Pinopsida > Pinales > Pinaceae > Pinus > Pinus tabuliformis. Next base: position 1,000,409,606 of record CM062809.1, on the reverse strand, counting down.
GTAGAAGTAGATCAAGCATTTTGATTTAGTATATTGCATTATCAAGTGATCTACAGTGGGAATTTCTACAAGGTTGGCCCTGAGGAGGGTAGTTTTCTTCTCCAAGTTTTTATGGATACGATGATGGACATATATAAAACCAACAACGATAATCCTTCAACAAAATATTGTGTGCTTCCTGCTACTTGGTGTCTTGAACTTAGTTAAATGAGTCCTTCAAAAGAAAATTTACAACTTTGCCCTTTTCACGTTGTTATTCTTAGAAATAGCCTACCATGGCTCTGGTCACCCTGGTCTCATGCCAGAGACACTTACTTTCGGATTGGTTCCACCTATGGATGGAATATCCAATACTTAAAGTCGTATTTTAAAGAATATGCTTGTCGTGGAGTACTTCCTTAAGAATTTATACTAGATGTTTAATATAAACATTTCTACCATTATTAATCTCATAAGTTTCAATCCATATGAGTTGTGTATCATAAATGATCCTTGTGAAAATTAACATAAGTGTCTTGCAACTATTATCATATATTCATCATACAAATGATTCTTTATTTTTCAGGGTAATTCCATACATAACACCTTAACACCTACTTAAAATCAAATTTAGTCTTAACATCTACTTGGAAATAATTAATTAATTTATTTTAAATTAATTAGTTGGAGAAATTCAAGTTAGAAGTCTTTCTGAAGTTATGCAAGAGTTATCCTTTAAATTAAGGAGATAAGATTGAGTTATATTTGAGTTGTAATTAGTTAACTCAGTTTACTAGGTTAATTCCAGTTAAATTAGTTCCAAATTGTTTGAGGAACTAATAGTGAGTTAACAGTCAGTTGATGCATTAATGCACTCAATTAGTGCTACTCCAGTTAACTGAAGATTCCCTCATTAAAAACTCATGCATGTCTATCTAGGGAAAGGCCTAGTTGAGATTAATGTTCAAGGATAGTGTACTATTAGATGCATATGTTTTCTCATGGAGAAAACTCATGCATGTAGTCAAGGATTCATCCTTGAGAATTGCGCAGTTTTGAAGGCTTGATTTCCACTTGGTAATATGTTAATCATCCATAAGGAACAACACAAAGAAATAGGATCTTGGAGGGCAGAGAGGAAGGCTAGAGAGAAGCCAAGATTTCCTGTGAGCATTTGTGAGGATTGCACTGAGAGTTGGCTCGCTGTGAGAGCTAAGGCTTTGTATAAATCCTATGTATTTCCACCATGTATGATAATACAATAGTGTGGGGTTTTTATCTGAGACTTTCCCTAAAGTATTTTCATGTGTATTGTGCCATTGATTCTTCTTCTTCTGGTTATATTGTTCGACTCGATCTTTAAGCTTCTACAAATTGATAGTAGAAGTAGGTTATAGTATTCTGCTTTGATTTATATTGCATTATCGGGTTAGCCTATCACATATTTTCTACATATTATGCTTTCACTATAGTTCAAGTGTACAAAATTTAAATATTTTTTATTTATTTCCAAATTATCTACTTTGTTTCAATATCTTTAATTTGGGTCTTTTCATCATTCAGCAATACATGTTGTTATTGTAAGTGATACATAATTTTTCTCTTGTATATATACTCATGGAATTATATATATATATATATATATATATATATATATATATATATATATATATATATATATATATAGGCCCACTAATTTCCTTGTTATATATCATATCTTAGTATATGATTTACCTCAATTATCAGTAGAGTACTTTACAACAATTAGCATATGATTTCTACTGGAGTATCAATAATTAATAGTTTTGTCTTCTATAGGAGTAGTCACTTATTCTGTGTGACCACTCACATAGTAGTCATCTTTATGTTGGGTTCTTTTAAGTTCAAGGATAATTCCTTTACCTTGTCCAACTGATGGCTTGCAACCATTGACATATAAATGTTTAATTGTAGGTATTTGTTAATTTGTTTGAAACCACAACTTATGATAACAACTTTATTAGCATGCCAAAACAGTTATTTCAATTTGGTCTTATATTTATGGTTTAAGTGTTCCTGGTCCTCACCACATTATTATCCACTATCCTTTTCATACAGAGGGCTTAATCCGGTTTCATGGCATAGGGGTTTTTTTTAATTACTTAATTTTTCAAATATTTTCTCTCAAGGCAACTCCAAGTCTCAACCTTAAGTAATGAGATACGCTTACAATCAATACCAGATGATAAGAAGCTAAAATTATCCAAATTTGGAACCGTATGGTTTCTTTACCACAACCTTCTCATAGTTCCCTTGTTAGGTATCCATTTCTGTGTATACTGCAAATAATTACTTAATTTTTGTGGGGTTTTGTGCCCTAGACACGGGTCTTCTCTCTGCATTCTCCACACCCGCTACAGGCCCCAACACACATATTAGTTCTTAATTATTCATCTACCCAAACCTCACCTGTGTCTATAAAAAGAATTAATTCACAATTTCTCAAATTCTTATATAGGATAACTATTCATTTCTAATAATCATTTTACTTGATCCAAAATTTCTTGAGGCATGTTAAGACAATGGAATGCAATATACCCATTTGTGGTCGTGTGTTCCTCTCACCCTTATACATATATATTTATGTATATTTTCCTTTTTAGCTTATGATATTAGTCGAAATATTAAAAGAAAAAACATCAAACCAACGAGGACTTAATTAGGAGTTCTCATCAAAGTTACAAATGTATCATTTGATCTTCTTATATAATGTCTTGTGGTTTTACTAAATCACCCCTGAAATTAACGTCCCTATTACTATTGTTTACTTTATTACATTGACTTATCTTATATTATTAGTCGTTCACCACTTTAAGCCATATTAAAATGAAATACTCCTCAAGGTGTTTAATGTACACCTTCATGGTCATGTGTAACATATTCCTATGCTTTCCTTTTTCTAGCTTTAGTTATTCGAGTTCAACTACCACCAATTTCAGCCAATCACAATTCTCTTACCATCCTAACCTTTTCCACTCGCAAGCCGATTATAAAATAGACCAATTAGAAAATCATTACATCATCATCCAATGTTATAGATCTGATATTAACTCCAATCTTGAACCCTTTATCCATCAGGTACAAATGATTCATTGTTGACTCGATTCTTTCCAATATTTTAGGGCTATTACATTTTTTTCATAGTAAATTACCATATTATGGATGTTCCCTTTAATGTTACTCACCTTTACTTACTAAATTAGTGTGAAGTTGGTACCGTTTTTAGCGTCAAACATGCCATTTTGATGTGCTTCCATGGTTCACTGATATCTTGGGGTAGCCAGATGCTAATATCGGTCATTTCCAGCTTAAGAAGTCTTTTTAATATTACATCTTCTCTGTTATCATAAATGATTTTCTTTTCCACAAGAGCATTATTAATTACCTATATTCCCTTCATGAGGTTTGTTGGAAATAGCAACAAGAAATATTAAAAATAGAAATGCTAAAAATAACATTGCTATAAATAGCATTTCAGGTACTAGTGTTGGACATAGCAACAAGGAATGAAAAAATGGAAATTGTAAAAATAACATTGTTATAAATAGCATTTCGGGATAGATTCCAATTTTAGTTAGTCCCTGAACTAAAATTGAGAAGTAAAATTCGAATTTGATCTTAGCAGTTGTTTGTAAAATAATTAATTAATTCATCTTGAGTTAATTAGTTATAGGAAATCAAACATGAAGTCTATGTGAAGACATGCAACAATGTCTCCATTGATTGAGGAAGTTATCCCTTGATTAAAGGAGATCAGGATGAGTTGTACTTTGAGTTGTAATTAGTTAGCTCAGTTATCTGAGTTAAGTCCAGTTAGATTAGTTCAAATAGTTTGTTGAACTAATTGTGAATTCAGTTAGTTAATGCATGCATGCATGTAACTGCTGCACTTCAGATAACTGAATATTCTCTCATAAATAACTCATCCATGTCAGCTTAGTCAGAGACCCAGTTGAGATCAGAGGAAGGGACAATGTACTATCAGTTGGAGGATTTTTCCTATAAAGGAAACACATCCATGCAGAAGGAATTATCTCCTTCTGGATTGCGCGGTTAATTCAGAGGTTAGGGAGAAATGTGTGAGGTAATTACACACAGGTGGTAGCATTGGACCACAGGAGAAACTGTGCAAGGAAATAGGAGGCTTGGAGGGTAGAGGAGAAGGTTTATGAGAAGCCTTTGATTGTCTATGAACAACAAAGGGATTGTACTGAGAGTTGGATAGCTTGTGAGCTAAAGCTTTGTGTAATCCAGACATATTTCCACTTGTATGATAATACAGAGATCAGGGTTTTTAGTTGAGGCTTTCCCCAGAGTATTCTTCTGTGTTCATGTGTGTATAATTTCTTCTTCTCTGTTATATGTGTTCTGATTGATCTAGCTCAAATTTATTAAGCTTCCGCAAGGTTCGATTGTAGAAGTAGATCAAGCATTTTGCTTTAGTATATTGCATTACCAAGTGATCTACAGTGGGAATTTCTACAAGGTTGGCCCTAAGGAGGGTAATTTTCTTCTCCAAGTTTTTATGGATACGATGATGGACATATATAAAACCAACAACGATAATCCTTCAACAAAATATTGTGTGCTTCTTGCTACCTGGTGTCTTGAACTTAGTTAAATGAGTTCTTCAAAAGAAAATTTACAACTATGCCTTTTCACGTTGTTATTCTTAGAAATAGCCTACCATGGCTCTGGTCACCCTGCTCTCATGGCAAAGGCACTTACTTTTCGATTGGTTCCACCTATGGATGGAATATCCAATACTTAAAGTCGTATTTTAAAGAATATGCTTGTTGTGGAGTACTTCCTTAAGAATTTATACTAGACATTTAATATAAACATTTCTACCATTATTAATCTCATAAGTTTCAATCCATATGAGTTGTGTATCATAAATGATCCTTGTGAAAATTAAGATAAGTGTCTTGCAACTATTATCAAATATTCATCATACAAATTCATACATAACACCTTAACGCCTTGTTTATCTTATTCGTTTTTTTCTGATGTTTCCTTATAGAAATTGATACTTTCCTTCATTACCCATACCTTTGCTAGGATTCTTTATTTTCTTAGTTGTATAGCATATAATTTATTTGATTTTCTCATTTATTGCTCATCACCAGCTCTTGATTAATAATTTTTCTGCTTAAATATGGTGCTTAATCACCATTTGTTGTCTTTGCAGGACTTACTCATAAGATTAATACTTAACAACTTAACTTATGTAATGAATTTACTTTAATGTACTCTTGACACTTTCCTATTGCCCTTAATTAGGCCACAGTGCTGAACCCTTCAGCTTGTTGGGTTGTGTTATATTCTTTCCACGACTAGCCTACGTAGTTAACTGGGGGGTTAGAGGGGGGCCGACAGCGCCCCCTGTCTGGGGGGTTTGGGGGGGGTGGGTAGCCCCACTCTATGAGGTCCGAGGCAACACCTCGGGGAATCTTTTTTTTGGACCCTATATTAGGTTGGGCGGATCTACCTATGATTTTGTGCATGGTTTTCGTACATGGTTTTGGATACGATGGTTTTCAGTCCATGGTTTTGGATGTGATGGTTTTCGGTCTATGGTAGTGGATGGTTCGACATGTATAAATATGTATTGTAACATTGAAAGGAATATAATGAAAAATCAAGCTGGTAGTCCCAGTTTTGGTATTCAGGGGAAAATCTCTGTGTGTATGTGTTTTATGTGTTATGCTCTCGCATTGTTTATTTTTTTGCGTTTTAGAATTCGTATGCAGGTAATTTTTGTACGGGGTTAAAACCTACATAGCTCTGATACCACTTGTAACATATAAAACCTTCACAACTTGCAAATATCAATACTAGTTAAAAACCCTTTTTTTATCCTTGATAATTGTCATTAAATGGTTAGATATGCTTATGTTGGTCTTCATATAATTCACCTACTCACTATATAGTTAAACACTTAAGGTCATAACAGTGTTATGAAATGTAATAATATGGATTTGACGTCTCTCATTTCTGAGAGACCCCTTCAGGTATACACACTCTCCCACAAACACTTGGCGATGATCTTGCGGCCAGATCACCAGGGTTGATCCGACGGATGAATTCATTCCACCATGATTTAGGGTAATGACTTGCTGGGTTTGTCGCTATTGGTGGTCATTTGCCTCTTCCGAAAGATGGAGATTCCTCTGCAACTCGTTTTTGAGTGTCAGTGTTCTACAAAGGGTCGGCCTTCAGATAGGTTACTGTTGATACTCCTATGGAGGCTTAACGCTTACCTTGGCTTGAGTATTCTGAAAGTTTCTGGTCTTTTCTCGCCATTTATCCCTCACGTCTCTTGGGTAATAGGTGGTTCTATGTACTATTGAGGGCAAATAATGTTTCATTCGGCTTGCTGGGTTGAATAATGTGCCAATTCTGCTCAACTCTCCAGCTTACAGAAAATCAAGTAAAGGTTTCCCCCCTACCACATGGTTTTTCCATAATTTCCCTTCTTCTGTTTTGGGTTGGTTTCTAAAAAATTGTGATTCTCCTTGTACAGGCCGAGTTGTTCTGCGACATTTTCCCTTACTTGAAAGATAAAGGATCTCAATCATATGAATAGCCCTCTTACTAGAAAAAAGGCTTATACCTCAAGAGATTTGATCCCTCTAAGCTAAATCTGTGATTAAGGTGGATCTTAAGTTATAAATCATTTTTAGATTGTATTCTCCACTAATATTTTACACATACAAATCTTATAAATTTTTGAAATTTCACATCTAAATTTATATTAATTTAAAATAATTTTAAATTTTTCCATCTTTCTTAATATTATTAAAAAAAAAATCTTAATTTTCCTTAATATTATTAAAAAAATAAATTCTTAAAATTATATTTATTAACACAAAGTTAATAATTCACAATCGCCTTAAAGTCAATAATACTTTGGACGTAATAGAAATTTAGTCCACACTAATGTAAAATCTAGAATCACGTTCTTGCCCATTCACTCGTACAGCGTTACCCCTACGCCCACGGTATCGTGCTAATTTTCCACGATGGAGTGGGTGGGTTGACCAACAGAGAAAAGGAAAGTATCGGTTTACCCCTTCAATTCACTCGTACACCGTTACCCCGTACGCCGACGGTGTGTGGTAGTCTTCAACCAGCAGGAAAAAAAAAGGTGAAATGGTAATGAGTGGTAAAATGTTAAATGGTAAAATTGAAGTCTCATTTGTTGGTGGTAAAATTTGAAAAGCCAACCGAAATCACATTCCTATGAATTCACTCGTACAGCGTTACCCCCTACGCCCACGGTGGGAAGTAGTCTTTAACCAGAGGGAAAAAAAAAAGTGAAATGGTAACGAGGGGTAAAATATTAAATGGTAAAATTGAAGTCTGGTAAGATTTGAAAAGTCTTATTTGTTGGTTGTATAGAATGGACAGAAGTTTATACTTTTTAAGTAATGACGTTTACTGCTTAATATTTAGTATTGAAACTTATCGTGTCATTTATTTATTTATTAGGATGATATAATTACATAAAAAATTTTAATGTAAATTATTAAATAAAATATATGAAAAATTATAATAATTATTATTTTTAATTGAAATATATAAAAAATAAAATAGATAAAATAATATATATTTTAATTTATGTAATAAATGTTTTTAATTTAAAATAGGGTTTTTTAAATTTTAATTTAATTATAAAGTGTAGAAATGTAATTTTAAATATTATAATTAAATTATCTTTTATTATTATTATTTATTTTAGAATTTTTATTATATTATTTTTTAACATTATTTGTTTTAAGATTTTTAATAATAAAATTTCTATTTATAGTTAATTCTTGTGTTCATTTTTTCATTGTCTATTTGGGCATATATATATACAAAAATATATGTATTTAGAGGAAAATATCTTATGGGTATTCACTTACAAAACAATTTGCATCCAGAGAGATTTGATTCCTCTCAATGCTTAGTCATATATATATATATTGTCTCCAATGGTGGTGTTAATGTGAGTAATGAGACGACTTCAGGGGTTGTGGCCGCCACCCTCGAATGTGATGCCCATTTATGAAGAGGGGGGCACGTCCAACCCCTTGCATGCATTCACATGCAAGACCTTGGATGACTTCAACTCATTATAAACCTCTCCAAACGATGTCTTGTGGAGCAATTAGTGGTGGATTGAGAGCAGGAGGCGAGGCTAGGTCCTCAACCTCCCTATGTGTGCTTTCTATTCCAGTCAATGGTGAAGTGGTGAATGGTGCTCTATGTTCTGGTTTGGGTCTATTGTAGTGGCGATGAAGATAGGGCTATTTGAGCTACGAGGGTGTTGGTGGAAAGAGTGGATTATCTTTAGTGATGGGGTCTCTTGTTTGGTGCTTAGAACCTTGGCACGCTGTGGGCTAGTGTGGGCTTCACTTTCAACCCCCTGTGTTGGAATTCATGTTGATCTCTTCCATTATCTAGCAATTTCTTTTGACTAAAGTACTCAGGTAGGGTTTGAGGTTGTAGGTCTAATTTCTTTGTGATGGGGGGTTTGGTTTAAGTCTATTTATCTGGATTGGGAAGTTTTGGCAGCCTATATGCATCTTTCACTTGGGGGTCTCCTTGCATTTGTAATGTCTAGATTTGTTGCTAAATTTCGTGTTAATATTAATGAGCGTCATCTAATGAATTATAAGGTTTGGGCTAGAGGGTTGCTTTGGTTTTCACTTCCTAGGTGTCTGAGAGTTTTTCGTGACCTAGGTTCACTATACTATGTGTGTTTTGGAATATGCTTAATAGTGTTGAGGAAGGGGCCATTATTAGAGGCTTCCGTGACTATTATACAACACCTAAGTGATTCCCTTGAGTATGGGGTTTCTATCACGCGTTTCTAAGATGATCTAGTGGGTTGGAGCTTTGGCTCTATTATGGATGCCTGGTTTTATTTACTCTTCTTTTGTGAGAATAGGTATTCACACTAGTAGCTCCAGGTGTGCCCTCTCGGTTTTGGACATGTCGCTTAGGAAGAAAATGCGTTTTGGGGGTGGGGGAGCGGGCAGAGAGGAGTGAGGATTTTTTATCATGACTAAACTGCCACATACTTTAATGTAGTTCTACCAGAAATAAGGAAAGAGATATGTAAATTCGCAACTCAAGTTGGGGTGGACAGACAACCCCACTTTGATTCAGAAATCTTGGAGGACATGTCTACTTCAGTTCCTTGCCCTGGGCACACAAGAAGAAGGAAAAAGCAATATCAAAACTCTATGGCCTTGCATTGGCAAATGAAAACCGTGTCGGATCTTGTCCTAAAGGACAAACAAGTGGAATTGTATAATGTCTTTTCCACCCTATAAGATATCAAGAGAATGCTCATAAATCAATGCTTCTACTTGGATAGAATTGATGCATATCTTGCTCAGGTTGAGGCGCATATTCTATGCGAACCTGATAACAAGGATCCACTAGACTCTCTAGGTTTAAGTGCAAGGGCTCCTATGCCAATTTCTTCCTCTGAAAATGATTAAAATCTATTGTCTGTTAGCTTTCTTGCTTTTTGTTGATTCAGTTTTGGTTCAACTTAGTCAAGACGACTTATGCTTTTACAATGTCTTCAAGTCTTAGTTTTCTATATGTCGGATTTGGTGTAGCACTTTGTTTTGTGAATTTTTGTAACCATGAATATCTAGAGAAATGTTGGTCTATTAGTCTCATGGTAGGTGATTTGAGGAAGAGTGAAATCCTGAGAGGGTAATCTAGCACAACTATATAATCCTAGTTTTTTTTATAATACAAAGTATCAGTTTACAAGAAAAAAAAACACGAAATTCAAAAATATAATGGTTACATATACAAATCATTATTTTAATTTATATAGTAAAATATATCTTAATTTATAATTATTATATTTATTTATTTATTTTTAATTAAATTTATTAAGTTTTTATATATTTATTCATTATATGTTCTAAAATATCATGATTATGAATATGAAGCAATATTATTATTTTTTTAAATTAATAGTTTTACTGTCTCAGAATGTCTTCAAAACAAAGTACAATATCTAGCCATGCAATGGCTGCTCATAATACCTTGTAGGCGGTGTCAATCTGCCTTGAGGGAAACCATATTTTTAACCACCTACACATTAAAAGTAGTCTTGAAAAACAAACATTATTAGTATATCCTGATACACCAAAACATAGCTATAATACAAGATAACCATGTATCATTCCAACCAATTAAGATTTTGAGGAAGTATCAAGTGCTATGTCCTTGGCACTAGAACCAAGAGGAGAAGGAGGATCATATTCACACTAAAGGTGGCCTTCCAGATGTGCTAGCCTTGCATCCATTATATCCAAAACGAAACATTGATTTCTCAAAGCTCTTTTAATGTCCTCTAGAGAGGAAAATTCAATATATCTCTCATCTTGTTTGTATTTTAACACCCTACCAAGGAATTCCTTCATCTAGCAATGTAATACTATAGAATTGAGATATTGTTTCCTTCGTCCCCTAGTGTGACCAAGGTCGGGAACCTAGTTAGAGACCTCTTCTAAAATCTTTGAATCGGAAAAGGCTTGACATTTTGCATCAACCAAGGGCTCTATGTTACAAATTTCATGACGAGTCTCGAGGGAAACAACAACAAAAAAAGTCCCAACAACTTCCTTTGCACGTTATTGAGCCCAATTCCCTAGGGGCCCTGACCACCACCTCCCCTACGACTGCGCATACGATATCTTGGCGGCATATCACATAGGTATAACACTCCTAGTGATCCAGGTGGATATTGGTGGCCACCTGCCAAGTCCACTTGGACCCCCACCATTGTTTCTTTCAGCTTTTCAGTTTCCTTAATTATAGCACAATTTACTACTTTTAGCATTTTTTTTCGGGTCCTGAACTTCCAGAGCCATTTTGAGGCCCTAAACGATGTTTTTGGGAAAACTGCAAGCAACATGGGTCCATGGACCGATGTTGCTCTTCCCAAAGTTGTAGTTCTTGGATAGATCTTTCTAACGAGATATTTTGCGCATCAAACAAAGATCATATGCCAAAGTTACGACCCCGAGAAGTTGATTTACCAATTTACCCAAATGGGGCCCACAGTTTGGCGTTTCATCTTCTAGGGTTAGGTTTTTGGATGTTTAGGGTTTTCCATTGTTTCTCAACAATAAATAGGTCTTCGAGCCTCATTGTAACACAGTTCAGAGGCATGTAGCTGCCACATCTCCTCTCAGAGATAAGCTACCATCACCCTAACTAGTTTATTTCCATTGCTGTTTGTAAGAACATTTCAGTATTTTACATTAATGAAATGAAGTATTATTTCTGCTGCATCTCTGTGTTCATGGTTATCTCTGTAATTTGTTGCATTCCTGTTTAAATCCAGATCACCTAGGGTTCTAACAAAGGAGTGCAGAGGCAGGGGAAGGTAAAAAATACCAATCTAGGTCAAGCCAACTAACATAATACTACAAACTGACCATAGAGCCAAGACAAAAAGTGGAGAAAGGAACAAGCTGGAGAATGATAATCACACTACATAGTTTAGAATAATTTAAACTATTGCCTATAACACCCAAAAAATGGAGCCGATACCACACTCAAACACAGGAAATTACGCTGCAATGTTAGTTACCCCTCTATTACCTAAATTATTCAGGTTGAAAGGAGAACACAAGAGAGCCAATACCAAGGTGTCCAACATAATCGACATTTTTGAGCCTACTAGTAAACAAGGTCTTTGAACACCCTCTAGTGTGAGATCCCAACATAATAAAAACCAGGCCTACGAGGCTAAACCACTCAATCCCATACCAATTAACAAGGAAAGAGAGTAATAACAGGTGTACTGTAATCTAAGCAGATGTGGACAATGGAGCTGGGAAATCCTGCATCTCTGCCCCGTTACCATTTTTCTCTTCGCCTTTGTAGCTCCACTAAAATTCACAGCCACCTCATAAACCTTGTTTTCACACATCCAGATAATGCTTGACAACCACAAGATGGCATTTTCACACTTCCACAAAATACAACTTCAGCAATTTGTTCCACTTCCAAATCAAACACATGAAAAATAGAAAAATCCTCGTCCTTTCCCTCTTACAGTGGGAACTTATGCTTTCCTCCCCAGATAGGCATTTTCGCTCCTCCTTTTCGTGAATGCATAACCTCTCCATCTCTATCTCATGAACCATATTTAAGTTTGTTGAAAGTGCTCGCATGCTTGTACATGCATGGGGTGAACCCCCCCCCTCCCAATTCACAAATGCCCAACTCCCTGATAGAGTGGTGGGCTTGTCCCTCGAGCCTTCTATTCGTCTCATTTCCCACCCCCATCGCGGAATTATTTAAAAAAAAAAATTAGTGTGAAATGCATGTTATTATTTTTCCTTGAAAAAAAAAACTTTTAATTTTATTAATAAAAACAAAATTACAATGTCAAATCCCTATTAGTGACAAGATTAACATTGTTGTAATATTGTTGTATTAACATTGTGCATTAGAAACTCTTAAGTGAATATACTTAAGAAAATAAAATAAAATAAAAAAAATAATAAAAAAATAACTAAAATTAATTTAAAAATAAAAGTAAAAATATAAAAAATAAAATTAATTAATTAAGAACACCACAACATTTCGCCATATAGAGTTCACATTTAAATGTTTAAAATTATACAAAGAAAAAGATAAGTCTAATGATATGTACATGAGAATAATGAGAGACAAACATGAGAATGATGAGAGACAAACTAGTTTATCAAGAAGATATAACAAAAGGCAATATACATTATATATTGATTTTTGTTAGCAATATGACTTGTGATTTTATATAAACATTTCATTAACTCCAAAATTTTATTTTTAATATGTTTGGTTAAGGTTGTGTTAGGTTGTCTTTTTTATTTATCATGTTAATTACATTATTGACCTAATCTTGAATGTATGTAAATCTGAATCTAGAACAAGTTTAAACATCAATTTATTAGATTTTTGAAGTAATTATCACTAAATTAAATGATGTAATTGTCGGTGAAATTGTAATTTTTTATTATTTAAATTATATGTAATTGTTGGTGAAATTGTAATTTTTTATTATTCAAATTGTAATTTTAAATGTATAGAGCCACCTAAAAAAAACATTGAATTCACTTGAAATATGCATTACAGTTCCAATAATTCTTTTAAACTTTTAGTTGGATTAAAAAATGATAAAATATATGAAATATATTAAAAATTGATTGTTGAAACTACTTGTTTAACTTTATTTTAAACTAATGATATCTGTTTTTAATAGAGATTTATTTTAATTTTTGTTTTTCACTTTGTAGATCCCTCAATTGATAGTGGAGTTTTTGTAATTAAGCATGGCATTCTTATGAATGTTATTTCTTACCATGCGGCATCATAGCATCATAAGAAATGATTTCGTCTTAAATTCCCAAAAGTTGGGATGAATTTATGCAATTCCAAAAATTTCCAAAATTAGTAAAAATGTTTTTTCAATCTTTCTTTAGGAAAACCTTTATTATCATCTACAATCCGCTCCCTTTCAAATAAATTTAGGACATATTGATGGCCTATTTGTGTTTCCATTGATGTCATATGTTGAAGTCATGTAGTCATGAGTCTATATGTCAAGTCTTGAGTCTATTGTATATTTGTTGAAGGTTGTCATACGGATGTAACTTGTTGTAATAAGTCTCAAAAGGTCTGTAGGAGAGGTGTCATGAGGTAACAAGGTCTCACCTGAAGCTACACTACACTTGTACTAGAGTTTTAGTTGATGACGTGTGTGATGTCTTGTTGAAGTTATGCAGTTGGGTTCCCGATGTCAAGAATAGTTTGTAAGGATGGTTTACAAGTCATTTCACTCCCCTGAAGCTTTGTGGAAAGTTTAAGGGTTGGATTCTTGTTTTAAGACATGCTCTGCCCCAGTCACATGGAAGGAGGCATCAGAGCGAATGGAATAGTCTAGTCGCATGGAGGACAAGCTCATGTGAGTGACCAATTCTTCCATTCGGTTTGTCTAGGCCTATGCATGCAATCGAGGGATTATGAGTTTATCTCTTAATTTCTCGCGCTCCTTTGGAAATTAATTTGTTTTTTATGGAGTCTAGTGTTAGAATTTTCCAGAAAAAGGTCGAAATAAGTCATGGGGCCTCTAGAAGGTGGTTAAAGTTGAAATCATCAAAGGGTTAGTGGAAGTAGTGGCTTAATATGGTCAAGATGTCAATCTCAATTATTTCTTATGCGTGTGAAATTTTTTGTGTGAGCTCCATCATCTGAAAAATTAATTGACTTAACCATCTACAAATTCTACAAATATGAGAATGAAAGAAGCTCATTTGTTGGTTCGAAAGAAGGTTGTGTGAGGGAGTGTGCATGATTTGTAAGTGCACAACCAGTGAGTTTTGCAGTGAGTTCAGAATTTCAAAATTGTAGTGTGATTCAAAGAATAATCTTCAACAAAATTCCAGAGTAGTGTGCAGTGATTGAAAATTAGTTTAGTGAGTATGTGTGGAGAGAATTGTTCTCTCAATTGGAGTGTGGATTGTGGATGCATGATTTTTCTATTTGTTGCATGTTCTGTTTATGCAACAATATTCTCATTTCTGAATCATATCATTTTAGAGTAGAACTGTTTGTGCTTGGAGTGGGGGTTTAAAGATGAGTGCATGTTATTTGTCTATTGTAGAAGTGGGTGCTCCAAGTTGGTTGTGGCCAACATTTCTCGTTCATTCAAGGGGTGGGTACTCCATTGCTAGTGGGTGCTAGCTGATGTAATGTAATGAGAAAATTTTGAAGAAATAGATAATAAGAAGAAGTAATAAATAGTTCGGTGGTCTTTATCCCTCGAGGGTTTTTTTTTTACCTAAAATCTAAGTGTCTATATCTAATGGTTATTTGTGTTTTTCATGTGCTTGATTATGTTGTATATTTATGAAGTTAATTTCTCAAGAAGTTTTATTTGCAAAAAATATTTTATATTTTCGTAATACTGATTCACCCCTCATCTGCCCCCCCCGCTCAGTATTACTTATGTCTAACAATCGGTATGAGAGTCAGATCCTTTGCTGTAGATTGACCACTGAAAGAAGAATTCAAGGAATGTTTGCTGCAACAAATTGTGGTTCTACAAAATAATCTGGCTAAGTTAGAGAAAGAAAATGAACATTTGAAGTAGAATGTTGGAGGAGCTCCTATTGCATGCACTTATGAAGAAGACATCATCTACTTAAAGAGAGAATTGGAAGAATAAAAAATGAGAGAAAATGTTCTCACCAATCACGTCGAAGAATGGAAAGAAAATTGTCACAAACTTAAAGCATAAATTATTGCTTTAGGGGCCAATCTTTCAAAAGAAGAAACTAAAGCATGTTTGAATCAGATATTTATCAAGGCATCTGAAACCTTGCAAAATATTCTTGACGTGAAAAGGTCACTGGAGGACAAAAATGGTTTGGGATAAAAGTCTCCTCTACAAAATGCTAAAGATCAACCAAGTACCAGTTATGCAGATGCATTGGAAGGTAAAGAAAATCAATCAAATATTGTTGCAACTAGCAAGAATGTGCAAAAGCATGTTTAAATCAGAAATTTATCAAGGGATCTGAAACCTTGCAAAATATTCTCAACATGGAAAGGTCACTCGAGGACAAAAATGGTTTGGGATACAAGTCTCCTCTAAAAAATGCTAAAGATCATCCAAGTACCAGTTATGCAGATGCATTGGAAGGTAAAGAAAATCAATCAAATATTGTTGCAACTAGCAAGAATGTGCAAAAGAATGAAGCTAAAATAAAATCAAAAAGTGAAACAATCAAGATCACTCCTCCATCATGGCGACTAAAAGTTAGGTATCCTACTCAATTTAATGGTTACTATTTTGCATGTAATAATTTTTCACACAAAGCCATAAGTTGTAGATTGAAGATGTTTCCTAGAAGAAATGTTGATAGATCAAGAGTTTATCAATGGCCAAATATTTTGCATGCTAATGGAAATAATTATTTTTCTCCACTAATGAATGAGATCGAGTGTTTCATATGCAATAACTTTGATCACAAAGCTAGTGAGTGCAAATCTAGCCTTCTAAATTCCTCCATGCATCATACTAAAGAGAAATCTAATCAGTAGAAAGTTGAGAAAAGACAGAAGAAAAGGGTTGAAAATTGTGAGCTTGCTTTGATAGCTCGTGATCAACATCAACAATAGTTGATTTATAGTGGTTATTCCAAGCAGGTGGCTGATGATAAGAGAAAATTCTTGCAGCTAAAAGAGTATGAGAAAGGTGATGTCAGTTTTGGAAATGATGCAGCAGTTCCCATTAGAGGCAAAAGAACAATTAGATTGGAAAAGAAGACCAAAGCTCAAAATGTGCTTTATGTTGATGGTTTGAAGCACAATCTCCATAGTGTTAGTCAGATGTGTGATAATGGGCATGAGGCGATTTTCAGATCTAAAGAGTGTGATATCAAAAATTCTGAATCTGGAATGATAGTGGCAAAGGCCATTAAAAGTGACAACAACATGTATATTTTTTATGACACTAGATACAGATACTGTATGAGAAAATATAAGAATCTTGGCTATGACATAGAATATTGGGAGCAATTTTAATATCTTAGAGAGCAGATGGGAGTTGTGCCTTTTCGAAGGCATTGAGGAGTTTTTCATGGAGTTTGTTGTTGTCATATGGCTGCCACCAAGAGCACTTTTAGCTGCAAAATTTGGAGAATGAATGGTGATTGGTTGGTTGCATGCTATTCAAGGCATTACGAATTGTTTGCTTGCTTCTTCTTGCTTATGGGTTGCTTCTTCATGTATATTGCTTCTTCAAGATGGTGTGGCCTTATATATATTTAGGGGGAGAATGTTCAACAGCTTAGGGGGAATATTTGTTGCACCTCCTCAGGGGGAAGATCTCATTTTTTTCTTTGTATCACATTGTTGTTATGTATTTTTATCTTCCCATGTAAATATTATATAATTTTTTATTAATAATTAAATGCAATATATTAATTAAACATCTTAAATATTATTTATTTATTTATCTTCTATATAAAATAAGATAAAAAAATTATAACGAGATTTTATTTATTTATTTTAATGTTATATACAAAATAAGATAAAAAATTATAAAGAAATTTTATGAATGGTCCAAAGGGCATAAAGTTATAAAATTTAAGCTATAAAATTTCTAGAATTATAATAGGGAAATTAACACAATTAAATTTATACCATCTTTATCATATATAGGTGTAATTTAATTAAATAATATTTTGGTCCTTATATAATTTTGGGTATGTTTGTGAATTTCAGTTATTTAAAATGTATTTTTTAATACATAAATAAATTTAATGTTTTAAAACAAAATTGGCATTAAAATTCAATTAAACTTGCACTTAGAATTCTAGAAGGTATCTATTAGAGTTGGAGTAAAATTGAGTGAAATTTATTTTCTTTAGAAAAAACAAAAATATTTATGAATATAATACTTTATTTGGATACAGTAACTACTAGCATAGATTTATCTTAAGCCCAGATCTATTAAAGGTTGAGATGGATCAAATCTCCTATGGTGCAAAATTTTTTTAGAGTGCAAAACTTAAAAAAATGTTTACATGTCTAGAGATTTGATACTTAGTAATGCTTGATTGATCATGCTTAAGATGGATTTTGGTTAAAACTTTAAAGTAGTCTCATTATTCTACATTTTGGCCTTTTTCATGCGTGCGTAGATCCCTTTTTCATGAGTGTAGATCCATCTAAAACACACGTTTAGCAAGCATTGAGAGGAATCAAACAATGTAAACTTTTGTTCAAGTTTCTTACTAGAAAAGAGGCCTATACCAAGAGATTTGATCCTTCTAAGCTAGATTTGCGATGAAGAGAGGAATCAAACAGTGTAAACCTATTCTCAAGTTTCTCACTAGAAAGAGACCTATACCAAGAGATTTGATCCTTCTAAGCTAGATTTGCGATGAAGAGAAGAATCAAACAATGTAAACCTATTCTCAAGTTTCTCACTAGAAAAGAGGCTTATACCTCAAGAAATTTGATCCCTCTAAGCTAGATCTATGATTAAGCTGGATCTTAGGTTATAAATCATTTTTAGATTATATTCTCCACTAATATTTTGCATATACAAATCTTATATCAATATAAAAATAACATTAAATAGAAATTTTTGAAATCTCACCTCTAATTTTGTATTAATTTAAAACGATTTTATTTTTTCCTATCTTTCCTTAATATTATTAAAAAAAATCTTAATTTGTTCCTAATATTATTAAACAATTAAATTCTTAAAATTAAATTTATTAACAAAAAGTTAATAATTCATCATCGTGAGGACATTCATGCATGAGGACAAAGACTTTTCTTGCCATAATAAGAACAGTTTAAGGTAATAGTTTAAAGATAAAATAGCTTGAGTAACTATATACTTCGAATTATGCATAATAGGCTAATTGAAATCAGGAATCACTAACAGAAATAGGCTAATTCAAATCAGGAATCACTGACAGAAATTTTAACTTTGTAGAGATTAAGTTATGTGTAAGTTTTCAAAATTTACAAATTGGATTAAAAATTAATTTTATATAAGGAAATATTTTGTTTTTAATTTTTTATTAATTAAATTAGATATTTGTTTTGGATAAATTTATTTAGATATTTTATTAAAACATTTTTTGATATATTGGACATAATAAAGATGTAGTCAACATTAATATATTTACCAAACAATTCTTCCTTAAGAACAAATCAATACAGACAACAAAAAATAAAGTCAAGTAGATACTCAGATTTTCTCCTTTGTTAAAGAAAATTTCCCATATATTTAATTATTTATTAAGATGATATAATTACATTAAAAAAAATTTAATTTGGATTATTAAATAAAATATATATGAAAATTTGTAATAATTAATATTTTTAATTGAAATATATATAAAATAGATAAAGTAATATGTTTTTAATTTATGTAATAAGTGTTTTTTTTTTTTTGATACAGTGGAATCGGCAAAAGGGGCAGCCTCGCGACTCGCATTACATGGGGTCGATTCTGACCGCTACCTCTATAACCACTGGGAGCATGCGCCCGCCCCTCTCCACAGCTCCGGGTTAGTCCGGGGGAATTGAACTTGTGACCTTCAGTATGGAGCCCGCATTTCTAACTAACTTCACCGCATTGTGATTAGCAACTCGCCTACCCCCGTGGGGCTCATAAGTGTGTTTATTTTAAAATAGTGTTTATGTGTGTGTGTGTGTGCATGTATTTATTAATTTAATTTGTCCACAATGGTGGTGTTAATGTGAGTAATGAGACGGCTTCAGGGGTTGTGCACGCCACCCTTGAATGTGGTGTACATTTATGAGGAGGGGGGCACGACCAACCCTCTGCATGCATTCACATGCATTAATATGCAAGACCTTAGATGGCCTTGGCTCATTCTAAATCTCTCCAAACAATGTCTTGTGGAGTAATTAGTGGTGGATTGAGGGCAGGAGGTGAGGCTAAGTCCTCAACCTCCCTCTCGGTGCATCCTGTTCCAGTTAGTGGTGAATGGTGCTTTGTGTTCTAGTTTGGGTCTATTGTAGTGATGAAGAATATAGGGCTCGCTGGCCCACAAGGGTCTTGGTGGCAAGAGTGGAGTATCTTTAGTGATGATGTCTCTCATTTGATGCTTGGAACCCTGGCACGCATCGACCTATTGTGGGCTCCACTTTCAACCCCTTGCGTTGGAATTCATGCTGATTCCTTCCATTATTTGGCATTTTCTTTTGACTTAAGTACTGGGGTAGGGTCTAAGGATGTAGGTCTAATTTATTTGTGATGGGGGGTTTAGTTTATGTCTATTTATCTGGATTGGGAAGTTTGGCAACATATCTACAACTTTTTCTCAGGGGTCTCGTTGCATTTCTAATGTCTAGGTCTATTGCTAAATTTCGTGTTAATCTTAATGAGCATCGTCTAGTGAATTATAAGGTTTGGGCTTGAGGGATGCTTTGGTCTTGGCTTCCTGGGTGTTTGAGAGTTTTTCGCGACCTAGGTTCACTGTACTATGTGTGTTTTGGAATATGTTTAATAGTGTTGGGGAAGGGGTCCTTTCTAGAGGTTGTCGTGACTATTATACAACACCTAGGTGATTTCCTTGAGTATGAGGTTTCTATCATGAGTTTCCGAGATGATCTATAGGGTTGGAGCTCTGGATCTATTGTGGATGTTTGTTTTGTTTTGTTTTTTTTTTTTTTTTTTTTTGGCAACAATAGGTATTCACACTAGTAGCTCCAGGTGTTCCCTTTCGGTTTTAGACATGTCGCCTAGGAAGAAAATGCATTGCAGGGGTGGGGAAGGGGGCAGAGGATTGAGGCTTTTTTCTCATGATTAAGTTGCCACATACTTTATTTTATTTCTACCAGAAATAAGGAAAGAGTATGTAAATTGAAAACTCAAGCTGGGGTGGATAGAAAATCCCACTCTAATTCAGAAATACTGGATGACATGTCTACTTCGGTTCTTGACCCTGGGCACACTAGGCAAAGGAAGAAGTAATATCTAAAATCTATGGCCTTGCATTGGCAAATGAAAACACTATCAGGGCTTGTTCTGAAGGACAAGCACGTGGAGTTGTATAATGTCTTTTCCACCCTATAAGATATCAAGAGAATGCTCAGAAATCAATGCTTCTACTTGGACATAATTGATGCATGTCTTTCTCATGTTGAGGCACATATTCTATGCGAACTTGATAACAAGGATCCACCGGACTCGCTAGGTTTAAGCGCAAGGGCTCCCATGCCAATTTCTTCCTTTGAAAACGATTAAAATGTATTGTCTATTAGCTTTCTTTCTTTTTGTCAACTCAATTTTGGTTCAACCTAGTCAGGAGGGCTTATGCTTTTATGATGTATTCAGGTCTTAGTTTTCTATATGTCAGATTTGGTGTAGCAATGTGTTTTGTGAATTTTTGTAACCATGAATATCTGGAGAAATGTTGGCCTATTAGTCTCATGGTAGGTGATTTGAGGAAGAGTAAAATCCTCAAAGGGTAATCTAGCACAACTATGTAATCCTAGTTTTTTTTATAATACAAAGTATTAGTTTATAAGAAAAAAAATACGAAATTCAAAATTATAATGGTTACATATAAAAATAATTATTTTAATTTATATGGTTAAATATATCTTAATTTATAGCTATTATTTATATTATTTATTTTTAATTACATTTATTAACTAAATTTATTAAGTTTTTATATATTTATTAATTATATGTTCAAAAATATCATGATTATGAATATGAACCATTATTATTATTTTTTTAAATTAATATATTTATTGCCTCGGAATGTCTTCAAAGCAGAGTATAATATCTAGCCATGCAGTGCCTCCTCATAATACCTTGTAGGTGGTCTCAATCTTCCTCGAGGGAAATCGTATTTTTAACCACCTACTCATTAAAAGTAGTCTCGAAAAACAAACATTCTTAGTATACCTTGATAGACAAAAACATAGCTATAATGCAAGATAACCATGAATCGTTCCAACCAATTAAGAGTTTGAGGAAGTAACAGGTGCTAGGTCGTTAACATTGGAACCAGGAGGAGCTGGAGGATCATATTCACACTAAAGGTGGCCTTCCAGATGTGATAGCCTTGCATCCAGTCTATCCAAAAAGAAATATTGATTTCTCAAAACTCTTTTAATGTCCTCTAGGGAGGAAAATTCAATATATCTCTCATCTTGTTTGTCTTCTAACACCCTACCAAGCAATTCCTTCATCTAGAAATGTAATACTATAGAATTGAGATATTGTTTCTTTCATCCCCTGGTGTGACCAAGGTCGGGAACCTAGTTAAAGACCTCTTCTAAAATATTTGAATCAGAAAAGGCTTGACATTTTGCATCAACCAAGGAATCTAGGTTACAAATTTCATGATGACTCTCGGGGGTAACAAAAAAAAAAAATTCCCAACAACTTCATTTGCATGTTGTTGAGCCTAATTCTAGCCCCAACAACCTCAACCACCACCTCCCCTATGACTGTGCATACGCTATCTTGTAGGAATTTACAGGGTAAGTTCCTCAGACAGAACACCAAAGGACATCGCTCACAAACAGATCACAGATCAAGACACCAGTATTGTTGACGTGGTTAAAACCCTCAAAGAGGGAAACAGTCCACGGCCTGAGCCAACGCGACCACTTTAGGCAATTTATTAATAAAAGAATGAAAATTTACATAAGCTTCTCTCATGAATGGTTAACCTACAAATGACCCTCCATTCTCTTTAAATAGAGATCATGGACCAATCGGGAGTTAAGCCACCGATCAAGTGTTGGTAATACCGAGGAGAGAATGAACCGTCAGATCATTTCATGTCTAGAACATTTCGTGATCGTCGGATTGTAAGTTACAAAATTGCATAGTACAAAAACACACTTTACCTAACTCTACACTAGACCAAGTTATACTTAACTATTTCCTATGTGTCGGAACATCCTAACATCGCCCCTTAAGAAAAACTTGGGATAGGATTGAAGGATGTACAAATATGACACAATAGGAGAAGGAAGGAGGCAATAGAGCCTATCCCCCCTTAGTGACAACTTCTTGAAATCCAACCATAAATCGAAGTTTAGTAAACTTCACCTCTGTGAGAGCCTTGTAAAGATGTCTGCAACTTGATCATTTGTTGAACAATATAGCACTTCAAGAACATGGTCATGAATGAGCTTTCTAATGAAGTGCATTTGCAGTTCAATGTGTTTGTTTCGTTGATGTTGGACTGGATCTTTGCATAGTTGAATGGCACTTTGATTATCACACCAAAGTGTAGTCGGATGCTACTGCTGAAAGCCAATTTCTGACAGGATCTGACGAAGCCACAAGGCTTCCTTACTAGCTTTTACGACACCATGATACTCTGCTTCTGCTGAAGAAAGAGAAATGGCACTTTGTTTCTTGCAAGCCCATGTAATAGGTCCTGAACCAAGAGTGAACACATAACCTGCAGTAGACTTCCGATCATCAAGGTCACTAGCCCAATCGGAATCAGTGAAACCAACCAATAGAGGATATGCTTCTGCATTGTAATGAATCCCAAACTGAATTGTACCTCAAACATAACGAAGTATTCTTTTAGCTGCTTTCTAATGACTTTCATGTGGGTTTTGCATAAACCGAGCAATAAGGCCAACAACAAAGGAAAGGTCAGGATGAGTATGGGTCAGATACAGAAGTTTTCCTACAAGTTGATGGTATAAGGTAGCATCAACTTCAAGGGAAGTACAAGTGACTGAAAGTTTGGCTCCAGACTAAAAGGGAGAAGGGGCTGGCTTACAGTCTTCCGTGTGAAAATGGCGTAGAAGATCACATGCATACTTGGACTAGGAAAGGGAAATACCTTCCTTGGATTGCAAGACTTGAAGACCAAGAAAATAATGCAAGTGTTCTAAGTCTGTCATTTCAAACTTCTTTTTAAGGCTAGAATTCACATGATTTATAAGGTTTGGATCACTACCATTAAGGATAAGATCATCAACATAAAGAACAAGAATGATAAGAGACTTTCCCACTTTCTTGGTGTAGATAGTATTGTCAGAATGACACCTAGAAAATCCAATTTCTAAAAGAAATCTATCCATTTTGGCATACCAAGACCAAGGGGCTTGCTTGATACCATAAAGGGATTTCTTAAGCCGACATACAAGGCTGGAGTCTATTTGTATAAAGCCAGTAGGTTGTTCCATATAGATTTCTTCATGCAAGTCCCCATGCAAGAAGGCAGATTTAACATCTATCTGCTGGAATTCCGATTTGAAAGAGGCAGCAAGGGAAAGAACGAGGTGGATAGAGTTCATTTTGGCAACAGGGGAGAAGGTTTTAGTATAGTCAATGCCTTCAACATGTGAAAAACCCTTAGCAACAAGACGAGCTTTATGTTTATCAACTTTTCCATCTGGTCCATACTTGGTTCTGTAAACCCATTTGCATCTAACAAGTTTTTGTCCCTTTGGAAGGGGAACAAGATCCCATGTATCATTTTCCAATAATGAATAATATTCTTCATTCATAGTTGCATCCCAATTTGGATGGCCTGAAGCTTCTGCAAAGGTGTTAGGATCATGATTAGCTGAAGCTTGAGCCAGTAAAGAAGAGGCTCTATCGAACTAAGAATGTGTACGTCGTTGATTTGTAGGATCACCAGCAAGAGCACCTGCTGCATGCCGAGTAGCAAGAACCCATTTTGGAAGCTAAGGAGCTGAAGGAGGATCCTGAGAAGGTGGGGGAGGATTTTCATCCTCGCTATCATCACCTGAAGAAGAAATATTTTCAGAAGTAGAAGGGATAGAGAGAGGTGGCACATCCGTCGAACTAGGCTTGTAGGCCAATATATTTTCAGCAAACTTTACATCTCTTCTAATGATAACATTTTTGGACTTAAGTGGAATAAGTCTGTATCCTTTGACATCTTCAGAATATCCAACAAAAATACATTTTCCACTCTTAGGTTCTAAAGCTTTATGTTTCTCATTTGGAATAAGGACCCATGCTTCACTTCCAAAAACATGAAAGTGACTTACATCTGGTTTAATTGAGCCCCATGCTTCTTCTGGAGTGATATGCTTTAAAACCTTAGTAGGAGTGCGATTTATTATGTAATTTGCACAGTTAATTGCTTCTGCCCAAAAATTAAGACTAAGTCCTTTAAATTGAAGCATACAATTAGTCATTTTCTTTAAGGTGTGATTCTTCCTTTCAGCTACACCATTTTGTTGTGGAGTATATGGAACAGTATGTTGCATTTGAATTCCATTCTCAGTGAAAAAGTTGATGAATTTGTTATTAACATATTCTCCGCCATTATCAGATCTTAGCTTAAGAATTTGATGTCCAGATTGTTTTTCAACAAAGGCCTTAAGGGCCAATAACATGTTAAATACTTCACTCTTGAGTTTTAAGAAGTATAGCCAAGTGTGTATAGAGAAATCATCAATGAAAGTTAAGAAATACTTGTAGCTAGAGAATGAAACAACTAGAAGTGGACCACATAAATCACTATGCACAAGTTGTAAAGGGGCTGAGGCATGCCGAGAGGCACATTTTTCAAAACTATCCCAATGATGTTTTCTGAGTACACATCCGGAACAAATGCCATCTCTACAAGATAACATTGGAAGACTTGTCACCATATTTTCTTACATAGATTTTGAAGGGAGCGATAGTTTAAGTGACCAAATCGCTCATGCCAAAGTTTTCTCACTTCATCATTATGAGCAATAAATACCGAGGGAATATTTGATGACCCAAAGTTGTTAAACTTATACAACCTTGTAGAATCATCAGCAATGCCAGTAGCTAAAATCTGTCTAGGATCTCTTAGGTCCTTAATTACAACATCGTGAGGTGAAAATTCAACGATTTTACCTTCACCTGAATGAGTTATCTGATATACAAATGGAAGGTTGCAGGATAAGGTTGGAACACATAATACATCATTAAATTAACCATTGTCTATATGAACAGTTCCAGTCCCTACAACACTAAGAGATTTATCATCACCAACATATATATTTTTGGTGTTACAATCATTTAAGGAAGAAAACATGGATTTGTTTTTGGCCATGTGATAAGAAGCTCTAGAATCAATGAGCCACTCATGAGAATTAGAAGAAGGAGATACATTTAGTGCATATCCAGATCGAGATGTTTGACAACCACATGCAGAAAGTGTTATTCCTGAAGATGAAATTGAAGTTGAAGAGTGCTCCAAATGGATGTTATGCTTCTTCATTGCTGATTCCAAGGCTTCCATCTTCTTAAAGAATTTGGATTCTAAGTGGCCATCTCGATTACAAAAGTGGCAATGTCTATCAGTCTTCTTCCCTTAACTATTTCCAAGTTATAATTAGCTCATGCATGTCAGATCAAAGAAATACCAAGTTGAGATTGGAGTTCAGGGATAGTGTACTATCAGTTGTAAAATCATCTAAATTAAACATATTGTGCATGCAGTTAGAAGAAGACCTAAAATAAATCATTCCTTAATTAGAAAACTCACTAATTTTAACCATTAGAATTGCCTTTAAGGGAGGAATGAAGGAACAAGTTTAATCATTGTTTTGGTGAGCACGAGTTGGTGAGACTAAGCAATAGGAAGCACAAGTTTGTGCATGGAGGTTGTGAGAGAAAGGTGTGCCAAGAGAAGCTTGTGTATAGGTTGGTAGTGAGATAGATAGAGATAGTGCAAAGGTTTCACGGGCTTGAGAAAAGCATTGTAATCTTATCGTATTTTCTTATTAATGCAATATACATATAGCAAGGGTTTTTAGCTATGGATTTCCCCAGAAAATTATTGTGTTATATGTGATTGAATTCTTTCTCTGTTATGCTATAAGAAGTAAGAAGGAATTTGAAGAGTTCTGTAAGAAGTGAGGTATAGAATGGCATAAGACTACTCCATACACACCTAAACAAAATGGATTTACAGAAAGAATAAACAGAACGTTGATGGAAAAGGCAAGAAGCATTCTCAGTGGTGCCTGGTTATGATAGGAATTCTTAGCGAAGGCAGTGGAGACTCCATGTTACCTGGTCAATAGATCACCTTCATCAGCGTTGGAGGATAAGACTCCATAAGAGGTATGGACTAGTAAGAAACCCTCTCTTTCACATCTGAGGGTATTTGGATGTGATGCATATGTACATGTTCCAAAGGAGAAAATAACCAAGTTGGATAGTAAATCTAAAAGGTGCATTTTTATTGGGTATAAGGATGGTTTAAAAGGTTATAAGATTTGCAACTCAGAAACAAGGAAGGTTGAGTACAACCGTGATGTGGTGTTTAGAGAGGTGAAATATGTTATTAAACATGATTTCCTACCAAAGGAACCTGAGAATATAGAGTTTGAGCTAAAGGAGGAGGAATCAAACTCTACAATAGAAGAGGAATCAGAAGATGAAGAGCCACAAACTCTGGCTGTGAGAAGATCAGTTTGAGAATGAAGGGAAGTAGTGGATTCATTTCTATTCAATTTTTTCTTTATCTATTACTGATGATGATCCTATAAATGTCAGGGAAGTAGTGGATTTAGAGGATGCCAAACTCTGGAAAGAGGTCATGGTTGATGAAATGGCATCTTTGCACAAAAATGAGGCTTGGGATATGGTGGAGTTGTTGGCTAGAAGGAAACACATTGGAAGCAAATGGGTGTTTAAGAAGAAGATGAATGCAAAAGGCAAGGTGGATAAATACAAAGCTCAGTTGGTAGCAAAAGTTTATCCCCAAGTGTCGGGAATTTATTTCGGTGATATTTTTTCTCCTGTTGCCAAGGTAGCTTCTATTAGATTAGTTTTATCTGTTGTTGCTGCTTTTGATTTTGAGGTAGAAAAAATGGATGTGAAGACTGGAAGAATAGATCTACATGAAACAACCTGAAGGCTTTGCAGTGAAGGGTAAGAAAGAACTGGTATTCAGGTTAAAAACGTCTTTGTATGGGTTAAAACAGTCACCAAGGATGTGGTATCAAAAATTTGATACATATATACGGGGACTTATTTATTTGGCCTTGTATGTGGATGATATGTTTCCGATTCGAATAACAAAGAAATTATCCAGGAATTGAAACCCAATTGTCCTCCAAATTCGACATGAAAGATTTTGGTGGTGCAAACTATATTTTGGGCATGGAAATTAAATGAAATTGGGAAAAGAGGAAGCTTTGGTTAAACTAGAGGAAGTATGTCGAGACAATATTTCAGAGGTTTAATATGTAGGATAGTAAACCGTTGAAATTTCTTATTCATGTAGGTGTAAATTTATCTGCTAAACAGTGTCCTAAGGCATAATAAGTGGAAGAGGACATGTCCCGTGTTCCATATGCAAGTGCAGTCGATAGCCTGATGTATGTAATGGTTTATACTAGACCATATATTTCACATGCAGTGGGATTATTGAGCAAGTTTATGTCAAAACTAGGGAAGAGCATTGGACAACAGTGAAGCGGGTTTTCAGGTATTTGCGTGGAACTAGTGATTATGGTCTGTGCTACCAAGGAAAACCAGGATTGGACAGAGTTTTGGACATCCATGGCTATGTTGATGCAGACTGGGCTAGAGATTTGGATAAGAGAAGATTTACAAGTGGGTATGTGTTTAACCTATTTGGAGGTGCAGTCAGTTGGATGAGTAAGAGACAGTTTGTAGTGGAACTTTCAACTATAGAGGTAGAATACATGGCAGCCAATCATGCAAGCAAGGAAGCAATTTGGTTGCAGAGATTGTGTTTAAGTATGGGGTTAGTACAACGAGCTATAAGGATAGGCTTTGACAGCCAAAGTGCAATTTTCTTGGAAAAGAACCCTTCTTATCACTAAAAGACAAAGCACATTGATGTTCAGTATCACTTTGTAAGGGATATGGTTGAGGAAAAAAATGAGTTGCTCGTAAAGGTGGACACTATGAAGAATACCGCAGATGCATTGAAAAATTCTATGAGCACTAAGAAGTTCTCTTGGTGTAGAGAAACAATGGGCGTTGCAGGGCTGGACCAATGATTAAGCTCTCCTGTGTCCCCCTGTGGAAAAAAAACAACAAGTGGGAGAATGTTGGGTGTGTGTTATATTTTGGACGCGATATTAGGTGGGCGGACCTACCTATGGTTTTGTGCGTGGTTCTCCCACATGGTTTTAGGCATGATGGTTTTCTGCCCATGGTATTTTGTAGATTCGATCAAGGGAACTACGGTTATGTTCTAATCTAGGGTTAATGGATTGGGGTTTATGGATGCTTCAACATGTATATATATGTATTGTAACATTGAAAGGAATATAATGAAAAATCAATCTAGTAGTCTCGGTTTTGGGATCTAGGGGCAGATCTCTGTGTATATCTGTTTTATGTTTTATGCTCTTGCCATTGTTTATTTCCTGTTTTTAGAATTCGTATGCAGGTAATTTCTGTACGGGGTTAAAACCTACAACAATCCCGAAGTACTTGACCAAGTTCACCCAATGTCGGTATGAGCTTGGAAGTGTCAGTGTTATATTTTTCGAAGATGATCTGGTGATCCTAACAGTTCTAGGACTTCCCAAGAGCTAGCACAACTACTAGGACTCAGTTAATGGAAGGGAGAAGCTACCATAGTAGGAGTGATTGTGGTCTGACCTGGCACAAGAAGAGATTCGGCGGAACACCAAAGATGGGACCTCATCCAAAGAAGTGGAATAGGATTTTGTATTAGTTAGCAAAGAAAAGAAATCCAAGGGAAGTAAATCCCAAGGAGAGGAGGGTGGAAAGAATAAGGAATTTTCAAACATCAATTGTTTTCACTGTCACGAGCTGAGACAATATGCCACAAAATGCCCACAGAAGAAAGCAAGCAAGAAGGAGCCTACAATAGTAGCAGCAGGTGAAGCTCTAGCTTCATAATTCGAACTTGATTTCACTCTCATTGAATGCATGACAAGCAATGTCATGGGAAGCATGTGGTATCTTGACATCGATGCCTTGTTCCATATGACGGGGAATAGAGATCTCTTTAGTGACTTGGAGGAGAAAGACCTCAAGAAGAACATAGAGTTTGGAGATGATGGGAGGTATAATGCGACCGACATCGGTAGAGTTACTTTTCAGAGGGAGTCTGGCTCCCCTCATAGACTCATAGATGTGATGTATGTTCCAAGACTAAAGAAGAATATTATTTTCGTCGTGGTATTGGAATATTGTGGCTACGATGTGATATTTATAAAAGGAAAGCTTTTCCTTAGACACATCGCCACGGGACAGGTGAAACAGATCGATGTTTGAGTTAAGAACTTGTATTCACTTGAGGTACAAGATGCATGTAAAGCCTTAAGGAGGAGGAAAATATTAGAGACCTGGTGGTTGAGAGAGAGAATGAATTACCTCTCAACATGCAGCCTTAGATGCGGCCTCAGAAGCAGCCTCAACAATTTGTTGTTATGAAACTAGCTCACAAAAAGATAGAAAATATAGATGAATGCCTTAGAAATAAGACTCTTTGAGGGGGAAACCTCCTTTACATTACACAAATGAACAATTCTTGAATGATTCAAATGACAAAACCTCCTTTCTATATATAGGAGTCTAAGGGGTCACAATATACCCAAGCCGACCTAACAATAATAATAAAAAGGCACAAAAATAACAGTCGA
Source organism: Pinus tabuliformis (assembly GCA_031772625.1). NCBI lineage: Eukaryota > Viridiplantae > Streptophyta > Pinopsida > Pinales > Pinaceae > Pinus > Pinus tabuliformis. Next base: position 1,000,379,420 of record CM062809.1, on the reverse strand, counting down.
GGGATTCTATGGGGCACAATAATAACAATATGGGGACAACCTGGGAACAAAAATAACAATAAGGGATACAATGAAAATAGTAATGGGGGAATCAATAGTATTATAGAGACCTAACATGCCCTTCTCCTTCAAAAAAGTGTTGTCCTTAATGCTTGAGTAGTTCTAGATGCTTCTGTATAAAATTCTCATCCTCCCATGTGGAATCTTCAATGGGTAAGTTCTTCCACTTGATGAGATACTCTGAAATTGATCGATTTCATAGCTGTCGAGTTCTTGTTTCTTTGACCACTTTAGGTTCCAATATTATTTTTCCTTCCTCATCAAGTTATGGAAATATTGTTTGAACTGGAAGCTTGTCACTTATAACCTTGTTTAAGCATGAAACATGGAAAACTGGGTGCACTCGGGAAGATGCAAGAAGCTCCAATTTGTATGCCATAGTACCTATATTTTGCAACACATTGTACGGACCATAATACTTTGGTGATAATTGATTATCCTTCTTAGCTTGCTTGAGGGACATTTGTTTATATGGTTGTAGTTGTAGGAATACCCAATCACCTACATCAAAACTTCTTTTGCTGTGATGTTGATCTGCCTGCTGTTTCATTCTATTCTGCACCAAGGTGGGGTTATCCTTTAAGAGTTGGAGAACTTGTCGTTGATGCTCGATGTGATCTTTCACTGCTTGAACCTTAGAATTTTCTCTTAAATATGATGTGATGGATGGTGGATGATATCCATAAAGTGCCATAAATGGGGTCATTTTTGTTGCAGTATGGAAGGAAGTGTTATACCACCATTTAGTGAGAGATAACCATTTGACCCATTGTGTCTGTTTATCAGATACAAAGCAACAAAGATATCCTTCCAAACATTTGTTTACTATGTCAGTTTTCCCATCAGATTGAGGATGATAAGATGAGCTATGAGCTAAATGAGTACCAAGACAATAAAATCATTCTGTCCAAAAATTTCCAGTGAAAATGGGATCTCTGTCACTTACAATAATCTTTGGGTTTCCATGTAGCTTTAGAATTTTTTCCATAAATGCAGTATAAACTGTACTCACTTTAAATGGAGGAGATAATGCACAAAAGTGTGCATACTTGGTAAGTCTGTCAACTACCACCATAATAACACTCTTTCCTTCAGACTTGGGTAAACCTGTGATAAAATCCATTCAAACCTCCTCTCAACGTTGGCTTGGAATGGATAAAGGTTGTAATAGTACTGGGGTCTTAATTGTTTCCACTTTATTTTGTTGGCAAACCAAACATTCCACCACAAACTTTTGAATATCCGATTTAAGGCCATGCCAAAAAAATCCTTCTTAACCCCGTGGTAGGTTTTTAGAAATCCTGAGTTCCCTCCTAAGGGAGAGGTGTGCAATTCCCTAAGAATATTTTGTTTGAGTTGGGAATTCTTACATAGGTATAACCAATTCTTCTACCATAATGAATCATTTTTCCAGCTAAATGTATCAGATGTATTGGGATCTTGTTGTATCTTTTGAATGAGTGCCCACACTTCCTCGTCCTTCTTCCATTCATCCCTTCCTTCATTTATCCAAACTGGTTGGATAATGGAAATTGCGCAAAGAAATGCTTCCACATCCTCATCCTTTCTTGAGAGTGCATCTACCACAACATTTTGCTTCCCTTTTTTGTAGATGATTTCAAAGTCATAACCCAACATCTTTGTGACCCATTTTTGCTGCTCTTTTGAAGATAATCTTTGTTCTAAAATGTATTTAAGACTATCATGATCTGTTTTTACCTTGAAGTGTCTTCCCATTAGGTAGGGTTGCCATTTCTTAAGTGCATGTAGTATTGCCAACATTTCCTTCTCATAAATAGTTTTGTGTAAATACTTTCCTTTGATTGGATGACTTTCGAAAGCAATGGGTCTTTCTTCTTGCATTAAGACAGCACTAGTTCCATTTCCTGAGGCATCACATTCCACAATAAAGGTTTTTGTGAAGTCCAGTGTAGCTAAGACTGGTGCTTGGCACATTGCCTCTTTAAGATGTTCAAAGGCCTTCGTTGCTTTTGGAGTCCATGAAAATGCATCTTTCTTCAATAATGTTGTTAGAGGTGCTACTATCCTCCCATAATTCTTAAACAAACTTGTGATAATACCCTGTCAACCCAAGAAATCCTCGTAGATGCTTTATGGATGTGGGGATTTTCCATTCCTTAATGGTTTTAATTTTGCTAGGGTCTACCTTAACACCTTCATGAGATACAATATGACCCGGGTATTCCACCTCTTGTAATCCAAAGAAACATTTGGAGATTTTTGCATATAATTGTTTCTCCTCTAATAGTTTGAGCACCATGTCAACATGTTGGACATGATCCTTCCAGGACAAATGTTTTGGGAACAAGCGAATTGTTTCTTTATTGCTGATAACTAAACAAAAACAAGGAATGATTTCACCTGAATCGTCCACTTGTCGGCTCCAAGCGGAACTGTCCTCTAGGTCCGTCCAATCCCAAAATCTTCAAGGAGCTCCTTCCATGACTCACAAGGGTGTCTCTACTAGAGAAACAACAACAAAGCTCAAGGAAACAAGGGTTTCCTGTAGTGGGGGAAGTGCTGGAAGCACAGGGATCTTCAGACAAGGTCAGGGAAAATCTCAGCAGAGTAATTTCTCTCTATTCTCTCCTCCTTTAGGCCTTCCCATTGAAGCCTTTTTATACTTCTCCCAAAGAAGTTTTTTAGTTGGGAATTCATTGGGAATAGTTGGGCCACGGGCACTAACAGGTAATCAACAAGTGAAACCCGTGATCTCCGCTCGAGATTAAGGAGATTTAATTTTTTTAAGTGTTTTAAGACATATACGCGGGTTGGGTATACACAGACCCACGTACACACGTGTTTAGCTCAGGGCAATGTCGCGTATAGGGATTAAAACATTGTTTTTTAAGTATTTGGACCAAGTCTGGAAGGAGGGGTTGCCCTAGGCCATAAATGCAGCATCACAAACATCAAGAGTGAGATTTGGAGCTATAACAGACTTGTTGTATATTAGTATATCATCAAAAAATACTACCACAAATTTTCTAAGGAAGGGTTTGAAAATGGAATTCATCAAACCTTGAAATGTAGAAGGTGCATTAGTAAGGCCAAAAGGCATGACCAAAAATTCATAATGACCCTCATGAGTTCTAAATGTTGTTTTTGGAATGTCTTCAGTCTTCATTCTGATTTGATGATATCCTGAATGAGATGCAACTTGGTGAAGTAAATTGATCCATGCAATTCATCCAATAATTCATCAATGGCAGGAATGGGAAATTTATCTTTAATAGTGAGCTTTTTGAGCTCCCTATAATTTGGACACATGCACCATGATCCATCCTTCTTGTGAACCAATACTACAGGAGCAGAGAAAGAACTTTGACTAGGTTGAATTATACCAGCCTCTAGCATTTCTACAACCATATGTTCAATTTCACTCTTTTGGACATAGGGATATCTGTAAGGCCTTGTTGAGTTCCAAAACTGCCTTTCCCTTAAGCAACTTTTTCATCCTTCTTTCTTTGCTTTTCCATGAAAAATGCATCCTTAATCATCAAAAACCATTACACATTGCCTCAAGGAGTATATTTCAGTGATTTACAAGTTATACTATTATGTTTTCTATTTGAATAGGTTTTTGTCTTTCAGCTACGGAATGCAGCCACATTTCACAGCTAATCGGTTGTTCCATAGCCATCTCCATGCTTTTGTAGGTTACATGTGTCAAGAGAGGAAAAGGACCACATAGGTAGCTTGGAAAACATCAGAGCATGGATTGTATCCTATCCATCTGGCCAAGATCGATGAGGAGGACTCTGGTCAAAGGGAAGTCAACTATAGAAACCTATGGCAAACAGGACTCTGTTTTGCACACGTTTCTCAGTGATGGGATCTGAAGCAGTCTCCTAAGACCACGGACTTCATATGCCACCTGCAAAAACGGAATCTAACAAGCCACTACCATAGATTTATGTTTCCAAGCAACCAAGGACAAGAATTCTGCACACTGGCCTATCTACGTGTTTTGCTATAGTTGATTTCTCTCTTCAAAACGGTTGTATATTTTTCTATAAATACCAGCGTGTAGAACGCAGAAACAGTTCACATTTTTGCTTATGTAATAGTTCAGGTTTCTACCTTGTAGTTTGAAGAACTCAGTTCTGTATTTTAATATAAAGACTCTGTTTTCAATGGATACCTGAAGCGTTGTTGGTGTATTGATTGAGTGCTTATAATTCGAGACCTTTGTAGAGGGCCCCTGCGTGGTCAAGGGTACATTTTATTTATGTTTTGTCTTTCATAGTTCAATTGTAAATTCACTATGGTTTTTATTATGTTTATAATCGTTTTCTAACTCTATTTATAATGCAGCTTGTGTCATCTTTTCACTAACTCAGTGTAGTTTTATTTCAGCGTAGAATAGTTCTTTGGTTATTCACTGCTCTCTAGTTTCTTATCAGTAGCTTTAAGTTGATGTCAGTAGCATAAATTGGTTCATTTCATTTGCTGTTCATTAGTTTTTAGATTTTGAATTAAGCTGTTCAATGCCATTTTATTATTAGTTTAAGTAACTCATGTTATAAATGAATATTTCCAAAAGCCCTTCCAGTTGATGGTTAATCTTAAAACTAAGTGGTGAAATGTTTCATTTGTGAATGAGTCTTTCTCTGCATTTTCATGTTTACTTTTCTTAAAATAATGAAGAATGAAATCTCTAAAAATGTTATCATAAGGAGGTAGTTCTCCCTAAATTGTGTAGCAAAGTGACAAAAAAAATACTTCATTTAGCTTTGTTTTCATAATAGAATTGTTGCAACTTCGTTTTCAATTATGGTTTTTTTCACTTAGTCTAGCTGCAATTCCATTTTTAGTGGTTCATTAAGTTTTGATTTTGCAATAGATTAGACAGTAGCGATAATCTTACTTTCAGTATTTCACTGTCGATTTATCATAGATAGTTGCAATCTCATTTTCTCATTTAAAGCTTTGGTTTTGTAATTGAGTAAATAGTAGTTTTAAAGTCCCTCTAGTTCATGTTCTAGAAACAATCATAAAAGGAAGAAGAGAAGCTTTGTTTTCATTTTCTTGGTTAAAACTTTATTTCCAAATCTGGTTTAAAGTACTTTTAGCTCTCATTTCATTTCTCTAGGTTCTTAGCAGTAGTAGATTAAGATTTTGTAGATTACATTGCAGAACATTAGGAATCAAAAGAACAAAACCCCAAAAAAGACATAAAACTCAAAAACAGTGAGGTAAGAGGGTCATCTAGCACATATAGTGCACTACACTTCATCAGTTTACGATACCTGGATTGATAATTTATGTAGCAATTTAGGACACTAAATTGACTAAACATTTTGGCACCGTTGCTGGGGAAGTGTAACTAGGTAGCCTTATCTCTTACATTCATAAAAAAAACAACAAAAACAACAAAACAAAACAATGACATGCATAGAGAAAGAGACTCTAGGGGTAGATTTATAGCTAGGGGCAGAAGTTCGATTTCCACAAATCCACCTACTCCACCAAGAGTTAGAAAAGATACACCTCCATCCCAGACTCATAATCCCAACCATAGGATTCCTGGAATTCAAGGGGCAACAACTCAGTTAGAAGATTCTCCTACTTCATCCACTAAAACAGACCTAGGAGAGAAGACCTTTTTCACTTCTACAAGGGAGCCTATTGTAGTTGAGGAAGTAGGAATACCTAGTGAAGAAGAAGAAACATAAACTCTCTCCCATAATCCATTAATAGAGGAACTAGAGGACTCTGAAGAAAATATAATGGAAGAAGAAGAACAATATGGAGAATTCTCTTTGTTTGGAGGAGGGGGTAGAGGGAGAGGTAGAGGAAACAATGGAGGAGGTAGAGGTAACAATGGAGAACGTAGAGGTAATAATGGAGGAGGCAGAGGAAATAGGGAAATAGATAACTCATTTGGATTCCCTATAGTATATGAGGAAACACATACCACAATGAAAAACATCTCACCATCTGTCCTCCCAAACTTTTATGGGTTGAGAAGTGAGGACCCTGAAACAATTTGTTTGAGTTTGAAGTCTTGTGCAGAACCTATGACTATCTAGAAGACTCTCAAAAACTCAAATTGTTCCCTTCAACACTAAAAGGGGCCGCTTTGAAATGGTTTATGGGGTTAGTCACTCAATCCATTAGAACTTGGAATGACATGAAACAAGCATTTTTGGATAGATACTTGGATTATTGTATGCCTACTAATCATAAGGATGAGGTGTTCAAAATGATGCAAAAGGAAGATGAAAACTTAGAGGATTTGCTTGAGAGATTCAACTACAATTTGAAAAGAGAAAAAATGAACAATTTAGATGAAGAAACTTTGAAAGATCTTTTGTTAAAGGCCATTAGAGATGAATGGATAGATATCCTTAACATGATGGGGAAGGGAGACATCTCTCAACTTCCGTTGAATGACATAGAAAAACTATGTGTTCATCTCTCAAGAGGAAAATCTAAAACCGAGAAAGGACTGAGAGATCCTTCTCTTGTTAGAACAAACAAATCTGCAACCGGATCTGTAAGTAGGGTAGAAATTGGCAATATGCTTGATGAGTTTAAAACTGATATTTTAGGGAGCCTTAGTGAGCAACTAGACACCCTCAAAATCCAAAACAAGCATAAAACAAAGGCTGATGCTTTAGCCATCTTTTGTCCAAAATGCAGAAAGAAACATGCTCTAAGGGAATTCCCTTTAGATGCAAAAATTGTAGAAACTTGTATGATTTGTTCAGAAAGTCATGAGACCAAGGGTTGTCCTTCAATCCCAGGTCTTAAGGTTGTCTTTCAAGAAGAAACAATCCCAAATTATGTAGAACCTCTTTGTTTTGTTGCAATAAGACCTTGGCAGGGGAAACAAAATCAAGGATTTAACAATCCAATGTATTTTCAGCCCCCACCAAACTAGAATTCTTGGCAACAACCTTGGCCTCAACCTCAAAATCAGTATCAATCTCAACCATGGGCACAAGGGGTACAAAATCCTTATGGGAGATTTTCTCATTATCAATATCCCCCATCTTATCAGAGCTATCCTCCCCCACAAAATCAGCAGCAAAATCAACAACTACAACTTCCAAATCAAATCCCTCACCTTTCATTGCCATTTCCACAACAACCTCCACAACAAAGTCAAAATCCTCAACTCTTACTTCCATTTCAAAAAAAACCAAATCAAATACCAGCCCAACCATTTCCAAACTCCAATAATAAAAACCCTCAGAATGCTTACATGGTAGAAGGACAACAATTTCGTATTTACATGATTGCTCCTCTAGATCTTAATGATCAACTCAGATCTGGTAGGATATTAGAAAAGAAAAAACCTTCTATAGTCATTCAAGAACAAGATGTTTCTGAGGAGGATTATCTAAAAGTCAATAAAAGTTTTGAGGGAACAACCCTCCAAAACCAAAACATTGAAAAAGGAAAACAATAAGTATCAATAAACACAACTCCTATCATTGAGCAACAAACATCTACTTCTACACCTCCTTTTCCTGAGAGATTACAAATTGATAGAGGAGTAGAAAAACAGATCTTGTTGCCCAATTATGACTTCCTAGATGAATTAAAGAATGTTTGTATCAAAATTCCCTTGTTACAAGCCATTAGAGAAATTCCAATTCTAGCAAAGACAATAAAGGAGTTGAGCATCAAAAGACCAGGAAGAAAACCAAGTGAAACAAAAAGAATTCACCTGGTAGGAAAGATAGAAGATATCATGATGGGAAAGATTGCCATGCAGAAATATGTGGATCCAGGAAGTCCAATTTTCAAGACATATAAAAATGGGATTGAAATTCCAAACACATTGATTGACTTAGGGGCAACAATAAACATTATGAGTAGACAAACTATGGAACAGCTTAAACTTCCTAATCTTCTTTACACACCTACCTTACTGCAACTTGCAGATAGATTAGTAATCAAACCAGATGGTGTGCTAGAAGAAATTTCAGTATCCTTAGATTCTTGGGAATATCCCATTGATTTCATGATTTTAACTCCGAAGAATAATTTAGGAGGACATCCACTCATATTAGGAAGACCATGGCTGGCCACAGCTGATGCTTTTATTAGTTGTAGATCTGGTGACATGTACATTTCTGATGGTAATTCAACAAAGAAATTTACTTTGTATCCTCCAGCAAAAGCAATCACAGAAATAGATGATAAGGAATAGATTGATGATGAAGATGTTATTCAGCCTATCTTTACTATATCAGAAATTAGTGAAGATAGTCAAATTTTGAACACATTGGAAAATTTTGAAACATCTTCAGAATACAATCAGGCACAATTCCAAGAAAAATCTAATGTTGAATACTTGTCATCTAGGCAGATGTCTCTCTATGTGATGGAAGAATTTGGTAGCTCTACAATTTAAATTTTTCCAGGTAGGACATAGAACATAAACAAAAACTTGGAGAAACTACAACAATAAGAGCTAACCAAAATATTACAAAAGCACTCTGCTGCATTTGCATGGGAGTATATTGACATGAAAGGTATTGATCCTAAGACTTGCATCCATCATATCTATATTGAGGAAAATAGTAGACCAATCAGACAACCTCAAAGAAGAATGAATCCAAATCTTAGGGAGATTGTGAAAGAAGAGCTCCAACTATTACTCAATGTAAACTTCATTTACCCAATTTCAGATAGCCAATGGGTTTCTCCTTTGGTAATTGTGCCTAAAAAGAATGGGAAATGGAGGGTGTGCATTGATTATCGAGAATTGAATAAAGCAACCTTGAAAGATCACTTTCCTTTGCCCTCTATAGATCAAGAATTAGATACATTAGCAGGTAAAAAGTATTTCTCATTCTTGGATGGTTTTAGTGGTTATAATCAAGTACAGGTAGCACCTAAAGATCAGGACAAAACCACATTTACTTGTCCATGGGGAACTTTTGCCTACCGAGTGCTTCCTTTCAGGTTATGTAATGCACCAACAACATTCCAAAGAGCAGTACTAGGAATTTTTTGTGATCTAATACATGGATGTATAGAGGTATATATGGATGATTTTACAGTATATGGTAACACATTTGAAGAAGCTTTGGAAATTTTGGAAAAAATTCTTAAAATATGTAAAGAAACAAACCTTTCACTAAGCCATGAAAAATGCTTTATGATGTTTACAAAAGGTATTGTTTTAGGACATCACATTTCAGGGGATGGGATTAAAGTGGACAAATCAAAATTTGAAGTTATCTCTAAGTTACCAATTCCAAATTTCCAAAACGATGTTAGAAGTTTTCTAGGATTTACAGGATATTATAGAAGGTTTATAGAAAATTTTACCAAAATAGCATCTCCACTCTTCAAATTGCTTACAAAAGATTGTGAATTCAAGTGGAATCTTGATTGCCAATTAGCATTTGAAACCTTGAAAGCAAAAATATCTGAAGCACCTATCTTGAGAGGACCGAATTGGAAACTTCCTTTCCATATTTCTACAGATGCTTCAGATACAGCTCTAGGAGCTGTATTGGGACAAAAAGATTTGATTCCTTATGCCATTAACTACACAAGTAAAAATTTGACTCCCGTTGAGTTGAATTATACTGTGACCGAAAAACAATTCTTTAGCTATTGTTCATGCAATTAACAAGTTTAGACACTACATAACAGGCTGTGAAACTTTTGTTCATACAGATCACTCTGCAATTAGATATTTGATGAATAAACCTATTACTAATGGCAGAGTTACAAGATGTCTTTTACTTTTGCAAGAATTCAACATTACTGTGCTAGATAGACCTGGAAAACAAAACACAGTTGCTAATTTCTTGTCTAGGATTCAGAATATCAAACAAGACTCTCCAGTTGAGGATAAGTTTCCTGATGAATATCTATTTGTAGTAACTACTCAAACTCCTTGGTTTTCAGATGTTGCTAACTACTTGGTTACAGGGAAGTTACCTTCACATTTATTCCCTAGAGAGAAAAGAAAGATTATTCAAGATAGTGCAGGATATTCATGGATCACTAATGAATTGTATAAAACAGGGCGAGATCTTATGATCAGAAGGTGTGTCAGGGAAGATGAAGTGCCTGATATTCTCAAAGCATGTCATGACGAGCCGTGTGGTGGACACTTTGCTGACAAGAGGATAGCCTATAAAGTCCTTTCTTTAGGATATTATTGGCCATCCATCTTCAAAGATGCTAAAGAATATGTCAGAAGGTGTGACAGCTGCCAAAGGGTAGGAAAACCTGTTCCCTCAAATGAAATGCCATTACAACCTCAGGTACTTATTGAACCCTTTGAAGAATGGACTTTAGACTTTATTGGACCTATTAATCCTCCATCCAAGCATAAAAAATTATATATTAGTACGCACTAATTATGTCACCAAATAAGTATGTTGGGTCCCTATAATACTAGTGATTACCCCATTACTATTGTAGTTATACCCCTTATTTATATTGTTGTGCCCCTATTACCCCCATATTGTTATTTCTGTGCCCCATAAAATCCCTTTATTGTTAATTTTTTGGCTTTATATTATTATTGTTAGGTCGGCTGGATTATATTGTGACTCCTTAGACTCCTATATATGAAAGGAGGTTTTTTCATTTGAATCATCCAATAATTGTTCATTTATGTAATGTAAAGGAGGTTTCCCCCTCGAAGAGGTTGAATTCTAAGGCGTTGATCTATCTTTTCTATCTTTTCTTGAGCTGGTTTCATAACATTTGGTATCAAAGCTTTGGATTCTAGGGTTTCGCTGCTCCAAACAGGTCATTGTGGCATTTTCGCTATAACTTTTTTTCTGTGACGTTTCCGAAGTCACAAAAAAAACCCATTTGAGAAGAAATCGCGTTGAACCTTGGGGCCGAATTTCAGAGCTTTTCGTGCGATATTTGCGGAGATATGATCTAAGGAAGTTTGTCTTTTTGCAGACTCCTGAATTACATTCAAAACAGGTGACCTAGGGAAAATCGTCATAACTTTCTCTCTGGGAATCAGATTGAAATTTCGTAAGAAGGTACAGAAAGAGGACGGACTGTAGTTTCTTGTATATCTTTTTCAGAACCAAAGATCAAAGGCACCGGGTCCATTACAACCTTTATCCATTCCAAGCCAACATTGGGAGGAGGTTTCAATGGATTTTATCACAGGTTTACCCAAGTCTGAGGGAAAGAGTGTCATCATGGTGGTAGTTGACAGACTTACCAAGTATGCACACTTTTGTGCATTATCACATCCATTTAAAGCTAATACAATTTCTACGGCATTTATGGAAACAGTTCAAAAGCTACATGGAAACCCAAAGATTATTGTAAGTGACAGAGATCCCATTTTCACTGGAAATTTTTGGACAGAATTATTTTCTTGTCTTGGTACTCAGTTAGCTCATAGCTCATCTTATCATCCTCAATCTGATGGGAAAACTGAGATAGTAAAAAAATGTTTGGAAGGATATCTTCGTTGCTTTGTATCTGATAAACAGACACAATGGGTCAAATGGTTGCCTCTGGCTCAATGGTGGTATAACACTTCCTTCCATACAACAACAAAAATGACCCCATTTATGGAACTTTATGGGTATCAACCACCATCCATCACATCATATTTAAGAGAAAATTCTAAGGTTCAGGCAATGGAACATCACATCGAACATCAACAACAAGTCCTCCAACTCTTAAAGGATAACCTTGTGTTGGCACAAAATAGAATGAAACAACAGGCAGATCAACATCGCAGTGAAAGAAGTTTTGATGTAGGTGATTGGGTATTCCTACGGCTACAAGCATATAAGAAAATGTCCCTAAAGCAATCTAAGAAGGATAATAAATTATCACCAAAGTATTATGGTCCGTACAAGGTGTTGCAAAAGATTGGTATTATGGCATACAATTGGAGCTTCCTGCAGCTTCTCGATTGCACCCAGTTTTCCATGTTTCATGTTTAAAGAAGGTTATAGGCGAAAAGCTCCCAATTCAAACAATATTGCCAGAACTTGACGAGGAAGGAAAAATTATATTGGAACTGGAAGCAGTCACAGAAACAAGAACTCGACAGCTACGAAATCGATCAATTTCAAAGTATCTTATTAAGTGGAAGAACTTATCCGCTGAAGATTCCACATGGGAGGATAAGAATTTTATGCAGAAGTATCCAGAACTACTCAAGCGTTGAGGACAACACTTTTTTGAAAAAGAGCGGCATGTTGGGTCCCTATAATACTAGTGATTACCCCATTACTATTGTAGTTATACCCCTTATTTATATTGTTGTGCCCCTATTACCCCCATATTGTAATTTCTGTGCCCCATAGAATCCCTCTATTGTTATTTTTGTGGCTTTATATTATTATTGTTAGGTCGGCTGGATTGTATTGTGACTCCTTAGACTCCTATATATAGAAAGGAGGTTTTGTCATTTGAATCATCCAATAATTGTTCATTTATGTAATGTAAAGGAGGTTGCCCCCTCGAAGAGGCTGAATTCTAAGGCGTTGATCTATCTTTTCTATCTTTTCTTGAGTTGGTTTCATAACAAAGTAGAAGCCAAAGCATTACTTTTTGCTAACAAAAAATCTGTAGTTAGTTTTCTTTTTTAGGATATTTTTACTCGCTTTGGTGTTCCAAGAGAAATTGTGATAGATCAGGGAGCTCAATTCACATCCAACATGATGGAAAGGCTTATGGAAGAGTACAAGATCAAGAATAGGAAATCCACTCCCTATCATCCACAAGAAAATGGTCAAGTGGAGTCTACAAATAAAGTGATTGAAGGAATCCTCACCAAAATTGTGCATCTACATAGAAGAGATTGGGTAGAAAGGCTTACTGAAGCCTTGTGGGCATACACCCTATGAACTTGTTTATGGAAAGCAAGTCCTGTTCCCCATAGAGTTCCAAGTCAAAACTTTCAAGATGGCAGTCCAGTTGGGGATGGATTTATCAGAAGCTCAAAAGCATAGACTAGAGCAATTGAATGAACTTGATGAAATCAGACAAGAGGCTATTCAAAGAACTGTTCTAGTTCAGAAACAGAGGGCTAAGTGGCATGACAAATACGTCAAGGACAAAAGGATTCAAGAGGGAGATTGGGCACTGTTATTTGATTCGAAGTTTAAGGATTTTCAAGGGAAGTTTCAAACTCATTGGCTTGGGCCATATGAGATTGAAAAAGTTTTCAGTAATGGAGCAGTAAGAATTAGAACAATAGATGAGAATCAAACTCCTCTCCTTGTGAATGGTCATAGGTTGAAAATTTATCAAAAACCAGTCTCAAAGGAGGAGTTCATCAAGATCTTTCAAAATAATTCTGAAATGAAGTTGGTGAAGAAGAATCCTTCTTCTCCACCAACTTAGTTTTGTTCTTTTCATTATATATATATATATATATATATATATATATATATATATATATATATATATATATATATATATATATATATATATATATATATATATATTGTATAAGGTTGAAAACCAATCACTGATTGGCATGCTTATACAGAAAATACAGGGTGAAAATCAAAAGACTTTGACACCCTATATTTTCCAAAAAAATGGTGACTCATTATGTATTTTGCAAAATTCATTGTTTTATTTCATTTTCATTTTGTTTTACTTCTGCAAGTTTCACTTCACTCCACTACCATATTCCACCAATAAATTTTTCTTGTCCAACATTTCTTCCATCTCCATTTTTCATTTTCCATTTTGTCATATTTTCATCCACACAGTCATCTCCATTTCATTCATTCATAAAGTCACATTTTATTCTCTGTTTTACATTCCGCAACTATTTTCATGTTCCGCAGTTGTTCCAGTTCTATAGCTAATCCTGTTCTGCAGCCAATCTGACTCTACAGTAACAGTTTGATCATTAGTTCAAGAATAAAGAGGCCAGTTCATAATAAATTTCATATGCAGGTAATGGAGGAGAAAACAACTTTTGAAGACATATCAACATCTAAGCACCTGAAGAAGCAAACAACAAAAGATTAGCAAGCAGAAGGTATGGTTCTAGAGGTAAGAACAAAAACTTATTTCAAATAGCAATACAAAACATAAGTTGTATAACTCGTATAATCACACTACTCCTTGATTTATCATTATGAGATTTGATTGTCGTGATGATTCCACCACACCTTCCGACTTTAATGCCTAACGTTCTAAATGATGCAATCTCTGTTTTTGACTCATACTTAACTGTACTTCTCTAGCACACCTGTTAAACAGTTAGATTCATGACATAACCCATTTGAATACGACCCTTCAAAACCCTATTGTTCATTTATTACACTGAGTTCTCTCTTATACCTCCGCAACCTTCTTGTGCGTATAAACACATTGTTACATTGAGCACACAGTCATTCTATTTTCGTATTCTCTGTGTATGGCAGCCACTCCATTTCATATATCTTGTGCACACTCTGTTTCTACATATTTCACGCATACAACTTCTCTGTTTTGTATACTTTGTATGTACAGACGTTTTATCTCCTACTCATAGTCATTTTCCTTCCACATACTGTGTCATTTCATCCCCATCCACATAGTCTGTAAGAGTGTAGGAGACACATGGGAGAACTTTTTGATTAGAAACTTTTTCTAAGATGCACCAAAATTACCTGAGGGAAGTTCTGTAAAAAGAAGTAAGAGAAAGAAAACCAGTCTCACCATTCAAAACACTCCTGAAACTTCAACACAGAAAAACAGTGAAGAAGAGCCCATCTCTAAAACATTAACAGAGATCAGAAAACAGACAAAACAGAGGAGAAAGAAGAAATAAAAAGTTGAGGAAATCCACAAAAATACTCCTAAACCTTCATCAGAGGATGAACAATTACTTTCTGAGAGATTAGTCAACATCAGGGATCAGTTCAAGAAAGAGAAGGAGAAGGGGAAAAGAAGACAGGTTATAGAGGAAGAAATCATAGGCTCCCAAAGTTTGAGGAGAAGTTCTAGACTCAAGGGAAAAGTGAAGAAAGCAAAACCAAAAGAGACCCAGTTCATAGATTTGGGAGAAGAAACTCCAACTCAGCCCGAAGACAATATCTCATTTGAGCAGAGTCCACAACACTCTCCTCAACAAAACTTTGAAAGCAGCCCAAAGAGAGTCTCTCCAGGAATTGATCCAATCCAATAGCAGATTTATGATTACATTGAGTCACTAGAGAAAAATAATACATCAATGGATCAAGGGACTTCATCCAACCCTGAGCAGCCAGCCACATCACAAGAGACTTTGACTAGCTCACTTAAGCAGGAAATCTATGAGCTAGAGGTTCTAAATAGGCACATCCAGAGGGACAATGAAGCCTTAAAAGAACAAAACAATTTGGATAAGATTATCCATGATAACACTATGCTTCATTTGGGTCTATGGTACAAGAAGAACATAAAACTAAAAAGGAAAAACAAGAAGCTAAACAAGGCTCTCATTAACCTCAAGAATAGATTTCTCATGAGGAAGCCTAGGATGGCAGTTGCAGCAAAGAAAAGCAAGAAGAGGTTGGATGTTTTGGCTGAAGTCTCAAAGCAAATGCAGTAGGAGGAGGGAGTTCATAATTTTGATTGCATGGGGACATGCAATAGTCTCGTAGTGGGGGTATGTTGAGTTCCAAAACTGCCTTTCCCTTAAGCAACTTTTTCATCCTTCCTTCTTTGCTTTTCCATGAAAAATGCATCCTTAATCATCAAAAACCATTACACATTGCCTCAAGGAGTATATTTCACTGATTTACAAGTTATACTGTTATGTTTTCTATTTGAATAGGTTTTTGTCTTTCAGCTATGGAACACAACCACATTCCGCAACTAATCAATTGTTCCACAACCATCTCCACGCTTTTGTAGGTTACAGGTGTCAAGAGAGGAAAAGGACCACATGGGTAGCTTGGAAAACATTAGAGCATGGATCATATCCTATCCATCTGGCCTAGATTGATGAGGAAGACTCTGGTCAAAGGGAAGTCAACTATATAAACCTATGGCAAACAAGACTCTGTTTTCCATAGGTTTCTTAGTGATGGGATCCGAAGTAGTCTCCTAAGACCACGGACTTCATATGCCACCTGCGCAAATGGAATCTAACAAGCCACTACCATAGATTTATGTTTCCAAGCAACCAGGGACAAGAATTCCGCATACTGGCATGTCTACGTGTTTTTCTGTAGCTGATTTCTCTCTTCAAAATAGTTGTATATTTTTCTATAAATACCAACGTGTAGAATGCAGAAAAAATTCACATTTTTTCTTATGTAATAGTTCAGGTTTCTACCTTGTAGTTTGAAGAACTCAGTTCTCTGTTTTAATATAAAGACTCTGTTTTCAATGGATACCTGAAGTGTTGTTGGTGTATTGATTGAGTGCTTATAATCCGAGACCTTTGCAGAGGGCCCCTGTGTGGTCAAGGGTACATTTTATTTCTGTTTTGTCTTTCATAGTTCAATTGTAAATTCACTGTGTTTTTTATTATGTTTATAATTGTTTTCTAACTCTGTTTATAATGCAACTTGTGTCATCTTTTCACTAACTCAGTGTAGTTTTATTTCAGCGCAGAATAGTTCTTTGGTTATTCACTGCTCTCTAGTTTCTTACTAGTAGCTTTAAGTTGATTTCAGTAGCATAAATTGGTTCATTTCATTTACTGTTCATTAGTTTTTAGATTTTGAATTAAGTTTTTCAATGCCATTTTCTTATTAGTTTAAGTAACTCATGTTATAAATGAATATTTCCAAAAGCCCTTCCAGTTGATGGTTAATCTTAAAACTAAGTGGTGAAATGTTTCATTTGTGAATGAGTCTTTCTTTGCATTTTCATGTTTACTTTTCTTAGAATAATGAAGAATGAAATCTCTCAAAATGCTATCACAAGGAGGTAGTTATCCCTAAATTGTGTAGCAGAGTGACAAAAAAATACTTCATTTAGCTTTTCTTTCATAATAGAATAGTTGCAACTTCATTTTCAATTATGGTTTTTTTTCACTTAGTCTAGCTGCAATTCCATTTTCAGTTGTTCATTAAGTTTTGATTCTGCAATAGATTAGACAGTAGTGGTAATCTTACTTTCAGTATTTCACTTTCGATTTATCATAGATAGTTGTAATCTCATTTTCTCATTTAAATCTTTGGTTTTGTAATTGAGTAAATAGTAGTTTTAAAGTTCTTCTAGTTCATGTTTTGGAAACAATCATAAAAGCAAGAAGAGAAGCTCTGTTTTCATTTTCTTGGTTAAAACTTTATTTCCAAATCTGGCTTAAAGCACTTTTAGCTCTCATTTCATTTCTCTAGGTTCTTAGCAGCAGTAGATTAAGATTTTGTAGATTACATTGCAGAACATTAGGAATCAAAAGAAAAAAACCCCAAAATAGACATAAAACTCAAAAACAGTGAGGTAAGAGGGTCGTCTAGCACATATAGTGCACTACACTTCATCAGTTTATGATACTCGGATTGATAATTTATGTAGCAATTTAGGACACTAAATTGACTAAACAGGCCTGATGTTTGGAGGAACACTTCCTAGGATCAAATTAATAGCATGGTCATGATTGAATAGGTAGGAGGCCTTTGGGAGTCTCAAATACCTTGGAATGATTGTCCAAGACTTTTTGGAGTGTTATAGACATTTTTGTGCCTTACAGTATTGAGCATGAAATGTCCATAATCCAAGGGATCCAAAGTCCCTAAAAGAGTTGTTCCTACCCCTAAAGGAACAAGGTCAACCAATGACAGCTTCTCCCAGAAGTTCTCCACCAAAAATCACTCAGAAACAGTGAATTCAGGATCAATTCAGAGGCTCCACTAGCTGCCTGCGCTGAAATGCAGAGGTTACACTGGCTAGGTGCACTGCAACGCAGGTGGAAGCACTACCAGGGTGCGCTGAGCGGGAAATGACAAATGGCAAGCTCATTCAACGAGGTGGAAAGACCATGGAAGCTTCCAAAATCTTCTCCAATGACACTTGCCTCAATGAATTCGACTAGTGATGAGTAAGAGGCTCTCAACCTCCAAGTGGAAGCAAGAACGGACAGAGAGAAGCCACAAGTCAAAACATAAGCTGACTCATCCTCTCTGCTTACATCTATATATGGATCTCTCACCCAGAGGTTCAAGAGTCTGGAATTTTGTACTTTGCAGAGAATTGCTGTTGGTTTGAGATTGAGATTAGTACATTGGGTGATTTATGCTTTGTTGGAGGAGAGGAAGGGATTCCTTTGCTGGGAGGTAGATGCTGGATCGGGACTCACTTGGTTGTATCTCCTCTTGAACCTTGTTATCATATCAATAAAGCTACTTGAGTTTCTCCTATATTCTTGTATTTCAATGATGTTTTGTTATATTTGCATATTTAGTTTATATCTGATCCTAAACTAGTTATGAATGTGAATCTATGTCTTTTGTGTAGTTTTCCTCTCTTGTGATCTTGCAGGAACTGGGTGAAGCTGGACCAGTGAAAGAGTAGGCAGCGGGAAGCGAACAAAAGAGAGAGTGATTGGATCGAAAAACTAGCGGAAGACACTGGTTAGTTACATCCTTCTTTCTCTATTTACATCTCATAAAGAAGAATACTCAAATAGTTTTCCTTGTTTGTTGCTAAGGCACTATCACCTCTTAGAGTGGGATAGGGGCATTCCGAATTGGATACTTTTCCCAACAACAAATTGGCGACTCCGCTGGGGATCGTATCTTGTTAGTTTATTTGTGTTTCTATTGCTATTCATTTCATAAACTCAAGAGTGCCGAATCGAACTGCATTTGCCATTTACAAATGCAAAGTAGAGATCAGCTACTCTAGTCCACTCACTGGGCCTGTTTATGATCTGAACAGCTGATCCACAAGTGCTCTAACAGCCCTTTGTGATAGATCTTAGTCCTCCTATAAATCATCCTCCTAATTGTACCTAATTGATAGCTTTTATCCGGCCAAAAACTGTAGAATAAACTGCAAACTGTGACCCAGAACCCAGAAACAACTCTCGTTTCTGCTTCAGCGCAGACTCTGTGAAGAGGTTATGCATTTCAACGCAGGTCCCGTGAAGGCTACCTGCGCTGAATTTCAGTTTCTCTGTGTTGAGGGTGCGCTGATCAGTCTTTGCCTTGTGCAGCTGTGGTTCCCTGCTTCCTTTTGCTCAGTTTTATCTCTGTTTTTTGCAGCCTGTTATCAGTCAGTGTACCTATCTGAAACCCCTTTTCTTTGCCTCAATTCCGCCTCGGTTGTATAAAGAAACTGTATTTGTTCTTTGTGTATTTGTTACATCATTTGCAGTTTCCCATTACAAAAGTAAACTAGTCATACTGTCGCCCTTAGATCTAGACCTGTCGTAAGTGTCGTTTTGATCTTAGGAGTGAGTTTGTTTGCTGTTCACAGTTGATTTAGATTTTACTTTTGTCTTTTGGTTTGAATTTATGCATTTCAAGTGTCGAAACAAGTAAATCATAAAGTGTCGTGATCGTCTTTTTGATTTCGAAAAAGGAACTTGTTTGTGTTTTTCACTTGAAATCGAATTCAAATTTGTACAACAACCTTTTTTTTAGGCATCAAATAAAAGAAAGTGAAAACAAATACATGCATATGTGCATTTGCATTTTGACAGTTTGTATGTTGATTTAGGAAAAGTGCATTACAGTGTGCTCTATGCTCTTTGAGAAAAGATGGTGTCTTTCTTTTCCCCTTGTAGCTAGGATTTTCATTGTTGAAAAGATATAAAAGTTTGCTTATCATCTTTAGACTGCATTTAGGAATTGTATCATACATCTCGTGGTGATCCAAAAAGGCAAACTTCTAAGAAAGATCAACCTAAAATAAATTGAATGAACTTAACAACGCTTTGTAACTTAATGCACAACATAGAGGTCTAGGCTAGAGACGTGTTCCGGCGTCGTAAAACCTGGTCACTGGTCGCCTCACTGATGGTTGGGTGATTCCTCCTGAGAGACGATAAGTGCCAGTACGGATTGTGCTCCCACGTACCGTCGAGTATATATTGGGAGACCCTTATAGGAATAAAACCTTTATCCATAGGAAGCCGTGTCGGCCGCCCTACTGATCGCAATGCACTGAACACAGCATTCGGGAAGATTCACCGCCCGTACCTTAAAAAGTATTCTGCGGTTTTGCGAAAAGTTTGGCACACCCTCTACCTAGAACTCCAGAGCAGTCCCTTTCATTCCTTTTCAGACTCCTTAACGGAAAAGGTCCATTTGAGCACTTGTCACTTCAGGCTCATTAAAAATCGAAGGAGACTAGAGTCATCTTTAGCTTTTTCTCGACTCTTTAAAATTGAAAAAGCAAGTTGTGTCCAAAGCATCTAAAATTCATTTAATTCGGAAACATATTTCCCCTTTTTGTATTTTGGTTGATCGAGTAATCCACAGTTGTGGAAGAAAGTCAATTGAAACCCCGTCGTTCGCGGAGGCTTACGAGTCAACCGCCTTTGTCTCCGGAATCGAAAACAGTACGGACAAAGCGAACTCGTTTAACCGGTTCGAAATCTCCTATCAAAGTACAAGTGTTCCAACAACATCCGAGATTCCGGTTACTCCAAAAATTTCTGGAAACCCTGCCTCTATAGAAGAAGTTCAACAGCCACAGAGGGACAGTGATACTGATCCTAGTTTGAGAGCAAACACTTGCGTTACTGAACCAGTTCCATCTGCAACCGGTTCAGAGAGTCTTGCTCCTCAAACATCTATCGCTGTCGATTCAAACCCTTCTTCGGCACCAGAAATATTTTACGGACCTGACGGTCTTCCCCTTCCACCTGGTTTGATTACGATAGAAGAAATTGTAGAAGATCTGCAAGTAAGTACTCCAACACATTTTGGGGTCGGGGTCACTCTATTTCCTTCGACATCGGAAGTTAGTCTATCACCAGTGGAAGTTCTTGTAGAATCGCTAGGTAATCGTTTGGATAGACTCAAAATGTCTCAACAACCGTCAACATCTAGGACTGTGTCGAATGACACAGCGACAGCAGAACTCCCTGTCGTCACTCCGACAATGTTTGCCGGCGTACCATCTGTCCCGACTAGCTCACAACCGCTAGAAGGAGTCCATCCAGGGACTATTTCGACAGTGTGGTCCGTTCCTGTCTGTTCCTCCAGAATAATATTCGGCAACTCTTATGTTGAGACTCGACAAATTGATCCATTTGGAGGTCAATTTGGGCAATCCAGTCCCCAAGGGCAAACAATCCCCTTGAGTTCCGGGTTACCACCGTATGGGGGGCAGTATGCCATTTCATTACCCCCTCTGGGAGGATATCCATACGGGAGTTCTCAACAGTATTCAGGTTATACTGGAGTTACGACAAGTGGTTGGGTACCTATGCTACCCCAACAACCAAGAGTTGTGTATTCTATGCAACAATATGTACCTATGTCGAACATCCCGACAACACCAGCTATTGTAACAGTGTCACAAGTTCAAACGCTGCCTGTTGTATGTCAACCTCAGATTTCTTAGGTTGTAATGCAACAGCCCCTTGACCCTGTGACTCAACCACAATCGCCAACTGGTGGGGCGACATAGGTCCAAACGGGTACAATTACCCCGCATCTTGGTCCAACGGTTAGTATAGCGCAACAGAGCATGGCTTCACCACCGTGGCTGGTGCAATACCAACAACCACAATTCCAACAAGTGTACCAAGGTTCTGAGCAGCAGATCTTTGTGAATAGTGGACAACCGTACATTCAAAACGGTCAAAACCAACCACTTTACGGTGGTCATGTCCACCAACCGTATCAGTCATACCAGCATCAACTACATTATGCTGGTATGCAAAGGCCAACTGCTCAGGCAATTCCATCGTATCCTGGGTATGCTTCACCTAACCTGAATCAACAGTTACCATTCGTGGCAACTTTAGAGTTACCCGATTTACACCGGTTAAAAAACGATCCAATTGCTTATGCCCCTTGGTGGCCAGCGATTCCTCACAAAATTCCTTCAGATATTCCTAAATTTAATGGAAATCCAGGTGAGGACCCATTGAATCACGTGATGACATTTCATCTATGGTGTTCATCAAACACCCTAAACAATGATTCGATAAGGCTTCCCCTTTTTCAGAGGACGTTAATGGGTCCAGCGGCAATATGGTATATTGAATTGCCTAGAGCTTCGTTCGACAATTTCAGCACCTTAGCCACGACTTTCTTAACCCATTTTCAATTACCGATAAGGTATGAAACGGGAACGGAAATCTTAACCAAATTCAAACAAACAACGGCCACTCACATATCTGATCATATACATGAGTGGCGATGTCGTCGTAGGATGGTAAAAACGTACGCTCCCGGTTAGCTATTAGCTGAATGGTTTATCAAGTCGTTACTTCCT
Organism: Pinus tabuliformis; assembly: GCA_031772625.1. Taxonomy (NCBI): domain Eukaryota; kingdom Viridiplantae; phylum Streptophyta; class Pinopsida; order Pinales; family Pinaceae; genus Pinus; species Pinus tabuliformis. The sequence goes on along the minus strand of CM062809.1, from coordinate 1,000,357,031 downwards.
GCCATAACGGAAGATGTGGCGAAGGGGGGAGTCGTAACAGAAGAGCAAGTTATCGCTCGTGCGCAATATCTAGACTTGGTCTATACTCAGTCTGGCACGCTCTATGACAAAATACCTGACGCCCCTAGACCGGAATTCTCAATTCCTCCTCCTCCTAAATCAAACAATGACTCTCACGCCAGCGATGGTGTGATTGGCATGACAAATGCGAAATCGACAAAGGCTGCCTCCAAGAAATCCCATAAGATTTCAGATCAAAATGCAAAAGACGAAATTCTTGCTTCGGAAGTAAATGCCGTATCAACAGATAAGGGCAAAGAAACCAAACAACCAAGAAGCAAGAAGAAACAAAGCAAAGGGAAGAAGAAGAAACAAGGAGAGTCATCTCCCGAAAAAACTTCTTCAAACCCTCCTGGAAATAGGAAACCCCCCACAACGGGATGTCACATATGTGATGAGGATCATTGGACCTCACAATGTCCACACAAAGCTGAGCTTAAAAGATTCTTTAAGAGTTCTCAAACCTCAGCTGTGTTAACTGACCCGTTTCCGAATCCAGGCACAAATCTGGTTGATAGTGGAAATGCTTCCCCGTCGCAAGTGCTAACGTTGTCGATTTCGAAGCAACAAAATGATGCTTTGATTTCGACAAGGAACAAAGATTACGGGAATCCGTAGCTGTCGAACGACAAAGGTAAAGATCAACCAAGTAGTTCGACAACAACTTCAACAGAAGTTGTACCACCCATCATTCCTGAATTAACAATAAAACCGCCAAAGGGAGTAGTACACAAGTCTACATTTAATCCTCGCGCCAGAGCAGCACAACATTATAACATAGTGGAAGATTTGGCCCAATGTCGACTCTTGAAGTACTACAAAATTGTCCATCCTAAAGGTAGGCTTTTTTATCGGCCATTGGTGGGGTAGATCCTAAGGATTCCAATCTTGTATCCTTCGACCACAAAGGATACGATCCTCAGTTACCAGCTCAACTAGCTTTCCTTATTCAAGTGAAAGCCCTCAACAAAACTGTTCACCGAACAATTATTGATGAGGGGGCATCTACATGTATTATGTCGATGAGTTGCTGGAAAACTTTAGGATCTCCAACCTTTTCGCGATCTTCGACGACATTAAAAGCATTCGACGGAAGGACATATACCCCATATGGTATCCTAAATAACTTGAAGGTTGAACTAGGGGGAAAAACAATAGAAATAGATGTTGAAGTCATTGATGGAAATCTTGATTACAACATCCTACTAGGAAGACCATGGATCTATGCCATGGCAGCTGTTGTGTCGACCTATTTTAAAAAGATTGCATTCCCCTTTCAAGGAGGGATTACAATCGTCGACCAACAAAACTTCCTCCCCAATGGTTCACAAGTTACAGGAAGCATTCCCATGATCCATGGAAGCCCCCATTCGCTTCAGAATATCAGAGTAGGCCTACTGAAAGATCCTATATTGATGGGACCTTTCGCTCTTCCACCTCCAATTGATTTGGCGGAAGTAGCATCGATAGGTACCTGCAATATGATATCTTCCACGAAGATCTCAGAAGACGATATCAACATGGATCATGCAATGGTTTTGCCCCCAAGCCCAATAGAAATATTGTAGCAATCAATGTTTCGGGCATGGGAGGCGAACCCAAATCAACGCTCATCAAGCGTTTGGGTAGATAGGTCTAGGGAATATGGTACCCCTTTAAATCCTTGGTCGAGAGTGCATGGAACTGACGAAGGAATTCTACAATCAATGTTGATTGAAGGGACACCATGGAATGATTGCCACCATCGTTCCCTTCTTCCAGAATATGAAGAAGATACTCAAGATGACCTTTATCACCCTTCAGTTTTTGAATTCCTGTCAAATACTGTAAATACGGTGGATTCCGAGCGAAACTTATCCAATATTGAAGAGACTATAGCCATAAATATTTCGACTAAAACGAACGTTGTAGAGAATATTTATGTCGGCAAAGGTTGTTCTCCTTCAAAACTGGAAATATATAACGCTCTTTTTCGCAAGTTCAGCGATGTCTTTGCTTGGTTATATGATGAGATGCCAGGCATTGACTCGAGTATAGTTGAACACGAAATTAAGATGTATCCAGATGTCAAACCAGTACGACAACGGCTCAGGCAGGTGCACCCCAAGAAAGCCGCTGCCATGAAGGCAGAAGTTGAAAAACTTCTCCATGCTTGGTTTCATCTACCCAGTTCCTCTAACTGATTGGGTATCGAATATTGTCCCTGTTATGAAGAAACAAGGGACAATTAGAGTGTGTGTCGATTATAGGGACGTAAACCAAGCTTGTCCAAAAGACAACTACCCTACACCCTTCATCGACCAGATAATTGATGAATGCGCCGGATGTGAAATCTTTTCATTCATGGATGGATTTTCTGGGTATAATCAAATAAATATCCACCCATAGGACCAGTCAAAGACTGCATTCATTTTTCTATGGGGCACATTCGCATATCGAAAATTACCCTTTGGTTTGAAGAACCCAGGGGCGACGTTTCAGAGGGCAATGAATTATGCCTTCCATGACATCAAGAACATCGTTCAACCATACCTCGACGACCTTCCGGCTCATTCGCGAAAGCAGACTGATCATCCGCAGCATTTAAGAGCGATATTTCTACGTTGCCGACACTACAAGATACGACTCAATCCGCAAAAATGTGTATTTTGCGTCAGTTCTGGTTGTTTACTTGGCTTTGTAGTCTCCAAGGATGGGATTCATCTCGAACCTTGCAAGGTCCAGGCAATCATCAATTTGCCTCCACCTTCGAATTTGCTTCAGATTCAGAAACTCCAAGGGAAAGCAAACTTTCTGAGGAGGTTCATTCCAAATTACGCAGAACTTGCTAAAGGTTATACATGTCTTTTGAAAAAGGAGGTGCCCTTCGTTTGGGATCAGGTTGCGCAAGCTTCCTTTGATGCTTTAAAGGATTCCTTAATAAAAGCATCATTAATGTACGCCCCCGATTATCAAAGAGATTTTAACCTGTATCTGGCTGCAGCAGATACAACCATCGCAATGGTTTTAGTTCAAGAAGTCGACGAAATTGAACACCCTATATATTATTTAAGTAGAAACTTAAATGATACAGAAAGCAAATATTCTTATGTTGAAAAACTAGCGCTTGCAGCTGTTCAAGCGATACAAAGGTTTCGACATCATGTCCTCTTTCGGAAAACTACCATTCTGTCAGATTGCAACCCCATGACTTATATATTGTCGCGACAGTTGCTGGGGGGCAAATATTCAAAATGGATAGAAATCCTTCAAGAGTTTGATCTTGAATTTGTAAAATCCAAATCAAAGAAAGCTCTAGTTTTCGCAGAATTATTGTGCGATCTCCCATCGTCGTCCAACGATGAAACATCCGAAGAATCAATCGTGGACGAGAATTTGTTTCTGATATCTACAAGCAATGAGTGGTATGGAGATATAATAATTTATCTCCAAACCCAAAAGTTCAGGCCTAACACCTCTCACTCTGAACAAAAACATATACGATACCAAGCAAAAGACTACATGATCGTCGGTGATACGCTTTACCGTCGTGGTATCGATACAGTTCTGAGGAGGTGCCTCACCCATGAGGAGGCTGAAAAAGCCCTGAATGAGTGTCATTCAGGCGCGTGTGGGGGGCATCAATCTGGATATGCTACAACACAAAAAATCTTACGAGCAGGATACTTCTGGCCAACCATGTTCAAAGATTGCATAACCGCAGTCAGAAGTTGCCATGCTTGTCAAATTTTTGATAGCAAAACCAGAAAACCACCTGCACCTTTACAGCCAATAGTAGCTGTTGGGCCTTTCGCCAAATGGGGCATCGATTTCATGACATGTAACCCCACCTCGACCGGGGGGCATGGGTATATTATAGTCGCCGTTGACTATTTTACCAAATGGGCCGAGGCGATGCCTACATTAGATAACACTGGTGAAACAGCTGCCCTTTTCTTTTTCAATCATGTAGTCGCCAGGTTCGGCGTACCACAGGCTATAGTTACAGATCATGGATCGCATTTTCGCAATCACATGATGGTTGAATTAGCTGCCAAGCTAGGGCTATCTCACGACAGCTCTACTCCGTATTATCCGCAAGCCAACGGACAAGTTGAAGTGATCAACAAGGTCCTGAAGCGTATGTTGCAAAGGATGATCGGGATTCACAAAAGAAGGTGGCACCTAATCCTGTACTCAGCCTTGTGGGCTTACCGAACATCGTAAGGAATGCGACCGGGTTCACACCTTTCCAACTGGTATATGGCCTGGAAGCAGTCTTACCAGTCCAGTGCGAAATCTCGTCTCTTAAACTCGCAATCGATCTCCTCCCCGGAACTTCAGAAGAAGAGGCCCGTTTCTTGGAATTAATCCAATTGGATGAAACCCGTCGTGATGCCGCTTTGGCTAACGAAGCCCATAAGAAACGAGTCAAGGCGCAGTTCGACAAAAATGTCAAACCCCGTGTCTTCTCAGAAGGTGACTTGGTCTTGCTTTACGACCAAGAATCCGATAAATTGGGAGCAGGTAAATTTAATTCTTTATGGATGGGCCCCTATATTGTTAAACGAGTGTTAGCAAAAGGAGCCTACGAGTTAATGGATTATGACGGAATTCCACTGGCGCAACCTCGTAATGGGTTGTACCTTAAGCGTTACTATGCTTAAATAGTAACCAATATGCTTTTGTTGTATTTTGTTTTCGCTAAAGTGGTTGTTTTGGTCGAGTAATCCACCTTTTTACATTTATTGCAGATGTCAAACCTTTTGGAGACATGTGTGGGATATGCCGACGGAGCGAGTCGTAGTTCGCGGAACCTGTCCTCCGCAGCCTGGGCCATTTTTGATCCAAGCGGCGAGTTAGTAAGTTTCAGAGGTGTATGTATTGGTCAATCAACGAATAACATCGCTGAGTATAGCGCGTTGATAGAACTGCTCTCTGATGCCATCACCCATGGTATACGCCGACTAATCGTCAGGCTAGACTCACAACTCGTAATACTACAACTCAATGGTATATATTCTGTCCGCAACCCAGCTATTTATCGCATGTTCCTAAGGGTTAAGATTTTGGAAAGACAATTTGATTTAATTCAATACCAACATATTTCCAGAAACTTAAACACATTAACCGACTCATTAGCAAACTATGTGTTAGATAGACATTTGCGACATTTATAAAAAGAAACACATCATCAATGTTGTACATGTGGATCATATAACTCAACCAGAATAAAACCCCGAAAATAAAAATATATATATAAGCTGTTTATGGTTTACATATAATGTTCTGTAACCAAGACAAAATTGGTCACATGACCCAAAAACTCAAAAATGCTAGGGGGCACCCTAGTCTAGTGATGCTCATGATAGCACGTCACGGCCTGTGCGATCATGCGTAAGAGACGAGTCCATCGTCTAGGCACACCAGTAGTATGCCGCTGCAACTGTAGAGGTAACTCGTCGATCCTCACATCTGGAATGCCGAGAGTAAGGCTCTCAACCTGCTCCTGCACAGCTGTGAGGGTCTCGGCCACATCAAGGTCACGAAGAATAACCCTCCCGACAGCCTCTCCTGCTGGGGCAGCGGCTGACGCTCTCGGGCGAACTGCTGGACGAACAGGACCAACATCTGCATGCACACATGAGTTTGATTAAAGTCTTGCACAAGGACATTATGAATAAAAACAGTAAACAGTGATATGGTCGAAGATTTTACCAATAGCGCCCCACTGCTCGCCATCCGGCAGTACCAAATCCGGATCACCCCGGAAGTCCATGCCAACATATGGATACTCGGAATAGACCATCTCCTGACGCTCAAACCACCTGAAGAAGGTATCAGAGAAAGAAATCTGAGATTGACCAGCATGCCTAGACATGTGATCAACCCATCTCTGCATGCGTGGTTCAGTAGGAGAAGGCAAGTCGAGTGCAATGTACTGTGGCTGCATCAGTGGTATCTTCTCCAAAGCAAAGGCGGTCAAAATAGAACCAAACCCAAAGTTCTTCAACTTCCTGTCCTTTACCTTGGTCAACTGACTTTTCATCTGAAGAAGTACTGCATCACACCAGTTGAATATTTTCGGTTGGAGGCACTCCAAGGCATGCTGCACATAGGATCTGTTGGCTACATGAAGAGACGCACTACCGGCCATCCTACCAATAGTATACAGGATAGACCTAAGGGACCTGTCAGCAACCTCACGAATAATGATCTTGCCGTCTTTACTCGGCTGAGATCCTTCCCTGCAATACTCGCGGACATAATCTCTCACAGAGTCACTCCCTCAGGCCGAACCTGACAAAGAAATGGGGGCACCCCGCCTCGACAAGCCAGTCAAGAAGTAAATGTCTACTGCGGTCAAGGGGATAGATTTGCCCCTAATCTGGAATACTTGGTTGATAGGATCCCAAGCATCGAGCAAATAATGCAGTAGGGTGATCTGTTGTCTCATGCTAGAGATGCGGAAGAACTTCAGCAGGCCACAGTTCCGCAGCGCGTTCACCGTGACAGGATCATGTAAGGCAATCATGTCCTCTTCTTCATGTTCTCGTTCTCGCCATGTAAGGGTCATTTTGCTCCAATATCTCTGAAAAACAAACATGAGAGGAGTTAGATCCTGGATTTGATGAGAAACTGGCAAAAATTTTCATCAAAAACTGTGCAACAAAACCCTTTTCTGCACCCAGCGCACCTGCCCAGTGTTCCACCTGCGTTGAAGGTCAAACTGCCTTCATGCTGCTTGACATTCAGCGCAGGTTTCGAGTGCACAAGGTGCGCTGATGGCAGAGCGACCCCATCAAACCCCAGGGGCTCAGAAAAACAGGAAATGAAGCACAGAATGCAGAAAGGAAACCATGAAATGAAAGAGCTCAGGTTTAGCTCCTACCTGGTCCAGACGGCGCCGAGAATCGTCCACAGAATCTCCCGAAATCAGCTGATGAAAATCAAGGGGGAAGAGGCACCTCCAAAGCTCCAACAAACCAAGTTCAAATGAAATGGTAAAATGAGAGGTAAAAACACTTTTTAATTGCTTTTTACGTAGTTCAAAGCAAAATATTAGGGTTTTAATCTCATTTTCAAGCAAATGTTATTCATTTCTAACTAGTTTGATGCAGCAATTGAGGGTACAGTACTATCTTTGAAAAGGGCAAAGCTAGTTATGGTAAAAAATCAAAATTAGACCATGTTATCGAGCAGTTTTAGCACATAGTTCATGCTCGTTAAAAAATAAACATAAGATCGAGTAGTTTTAACACATAGTTCATGCTCGTTAAAAAATAAACATAAGATCGAGCAAGTGTTTCAATCTGCGTTTAAGCTCGTTAAAAAATGAACTACCTGGTAAATAACCACCGTGAATGTAACATTATCAGCCATTAAAGCCTTGGTCGTGTTTGCACCGTCACCTCCACTTTTCCATTGGCCGATCATTCACCTCCATTTGATTGTTTACCCATTTTGAGGAACAGCTGCGAAGAGTGATTTCACTAGCCATCCTTGTGACACTGCCGTGATTGGAAAATTCCAACCCTTACCTGGAATCAGCTGCTAACCCGTTTTATCACTCGTTCCTCAAAAGACGAGTCTTCTTTAAGCTCTTTTCATCTGACTCGTAAAATATGAAAAGATTGCCGAGTTTTGGCCTTCCAGCTCGTTAAAGCGACCGGAAGTGCTATCCCTCCTCTAGATTTTAATCTTTTTGGACCTGAGGGATTATTGCACAAAAAGATCGAGCGCTTGTTTTGTTCGGCTCGTTAAAACTATCGAAAATCCATCCCTTCTGTATTGTTTTATACTTTTTCGGACTTAAGGGATTAGATGACGAAAAAGGAACTTTGGAGTTATCTTTACGTACCTTTTCAGACTCTCTAAAAATGAAAAGGACCGAGTTATCTTTGTCGTTAGACTCGTTAAAAAACATTAATAGCGACAAACTTGTCTTTAGACGAGAACGAGTTTCACTATCGCTAGGCTCGTTAAAACATAGCGATGGGTTTGCCCGAAGGGCAAATTATAGAACAAGCATATGTTATCCTCCTCAAGCTTGACAAAAATAAAGAGGTACTGGTCAGAAATGACTGGGGAAAATTGGGAAGAAACTCAAAGAACTTTTATTGGTAGCAAGTCGCTCTTGAACATGACACTTCCACTCCGTGCCTGAGTCGGGTTGGGTTGTTTCATTCACCGGTCACATCGCCATGGTCTCGCCATACCATCCACCTTTGGGGTAAATGCTACCAATCCATCACACAAGTGTCGCCGATATGTTCAAGAGAAGTCATCCAGAGAAGTCAACCGTGTCCCATCCACTACCATACATTATCCTTCATTCTTTCATGACCGCCACCCTGAACCATATATCATCAGATCGTTTTCACCTCCATCAAAATCATTTGCTCCGTTCCGTGTCACTGATGTGGGATACATTAAGGCCCTCCTTTGACGGATCGCTTCTTGTCGACATCAGCTCATTATCCAAGAAGTTGATCTAGGAACACCCCCTTCAGTACTTTGAAGCTTGCATGCCTCAATGGCAAGTTTCTCACTTCCGGCGACAGGTATACATCAATGACCTTCGACCGAAAGATTTTGCGTGGTGTTCGACGCCAAGTCCTTTATTCACACCACGTGAATTGTACTGCAGTACCTTGAGGGTCATTATCATTATCGGTGATTCCTCTCGCGCTTGTTAACAGTTTACATCATTGACTGGTAATCAAGCGATGTCTTTCCATGTTCGACTTCAGAACATTTCTCACATGGATCGACTTGTACTTAGAGTGAAGATCGGACGAGATTGAAGACCCCGGATCTAGTTTCATCCATCCGGGCTGCGATATATATTCAGGAAAAATAAAGACATTGACATGTACAGCATTGCAGCACAGATAATCATCCTACCAAAAGGATGATGATTTCATCAAAATCATCAGTCTACCATCAGACGATTGTCTGTTCTATGTACAGAAAAATGAATTTATAAAGCTGAGCATGGGAATGCCCGCCTCAGCTAGATCATGAAAGTAGTATGAAAAATAATGTATTGTATTGTATCTTATTACAGGTCTCCTCCCAGCATTGGAAGAACTTCGGATCCTCCTAATAAAGCATTTCACCCGATAAACGGCCTCATACTTTAGGGGGCAACTGTTATAGACATTTTTGTGCCTTACAGCATTGAGCATGAAATGTCCATAATCCAAGGGATCCAAAGTCCCTAAAAGAGTTGTTCCTACCCCTAAAGGAACAAGGTCAACCAATGACAGCTTCTCCCAGAAGTTCTCCACCAAAAATCACTCAGAAACAGTCAATTCAGGATCAATTCAGAGGCTCCACTAGCTGCCTGCGCTAAAATGCAGAGGTTACACTAGCTAGGTGCATTGCAACGCAGGTGGAAGCACTACCAGGGTGCGCTGAGGGGAAATGACAAATGGCAAGCTCATTCAATGAGGTGGAAAGACCATGGAAGCTTCCAAAATCTTCTCCAATGACACTTGCCTCAATGAATTCGACTAGTGATGAGTAAGAGGCTCTCAACCTCCAAGTGGAAGCAAGAACTGACAGAGAGAAGCCACAAGTCAAAACATAAGCTGACTCATCCTCTCTGCTTACATCTATATATGGATCTCTCACCCAGAGGTTCAGGAGGCTGGAATTTTGTACTTTGCAGAGAATTGCTGTTGGTTTGAGATTGAGATTAGTACATTGGGTGATTTATGCTTTGTTGGAGGAGAGGAAGGGATTCCTTTGCTGGGAGGTAGATGCTGGATCGGGACTCACTTGGTTGTATCTCCTCTTGAACCTTGTTATCATATCAACAAAGCTACTTGAGTTTCTCCTATATGCTTGTATTTCAATGTTGTTTTGTTATATTTGCATATTTAGTTTATATCTGATCCTAAACTAGTTATGAATGTGAATCTATGTCTTTTGTGTAGTTTTCCTCTCTTGTGATCTTGCAGGAACTGGGTGAAGCTGAACCAGTGAAAGAGCAGGCAGCGGGAAGCGAACAAAAGAGAGAGTGATTGGATCGACAAACTAGCGGAAGACACCGGTTAGTTACATCCTTCTTTCTCTATTTACATCTCATAAAGAAGAATACTCAGATAGTTTTCCTTGTTTGTTGCTAAGGCACTATCACCTCTTAGAGTGGGATAGGGGCATTTCGAATTGGATACTTTTCCCAACAACATGGAGATCTGGAGAAATGGATGATTTCGATGTGGGAACCTCTAGTGAACATAATTGTGCAATTATGCCTCGTTATTTCTTTAGAAGCTTTTTCATTCCATTAGAGCTGATTATCTTGCCTCATTTCCCTACGATACCCCTTAATTCAACTTCCTTTCCTTCTTAAGAAAATTTCATGAAAATTTATTGAAAATTAAAAGCTATTGTACCCAAGGATTGTAGCCATTGGACTCCTCGTACAATATTAGCACCACCCATTGGAATGGAAAGCATTGGGCTATTCAATACATATTCTCCCATGGATAGCTTGATATTATGGCACTTTCCTGAGCAATTTATGGTTCCTCTACTTGCAACCATCACTTGACACTGTAGTGCTGGATATAGGAAGCAATTCAATTCCTTGGCTATCTTATAAGGAATAAAATTATGGGTACTGCCCGAATCAAGCAACACTATTACCTTTTTCTTCTTGATATGCACTTCTATCTTGATAGTTTGAGGAGTGGTAATTCCAGCCAATGCATTACAAGATATGGTCGGATTCCTTTCTTCTTTTTCTAGGGTTTGTTCTTGGTGTATATCTTCTTATTTTGACATTTCTTATTCATTTTCTTCCTCCTCTTCACAATCTATGTAAAATAATTTCTTCTCTGCACACTTATGACCTTTAGTGTATTTGTTGTCACAATTGTAACAAAGCCCTTTTCCTCTTTTTTCTTCCAATTGTTGTGGTGTCAACCTTGTAGGTTGTGGATGGCTAGGGGTAGTAACACTTCCATCTTTATGATTGTGAGTGGTAGGCTTCCTTGTTGCCATAATTTTGCTTTCCATTTTTCTTGCCAACCTGAATGCCTTCTCCAATGAATTTGGTTCTCAAAGGCGAACCTCATGTTGGATGTTATCTTTTAAAGTCCCTATGAACACATCAATCCTATGCTCCTCTGGAATATATTTAACCCTTATATTCAATTTGTGGAAGTCCTCAATGTGCTCCATCATTGAACCCTTTTGTTTGAGATTTATCAATTGGCTAAAAAAAGTGTTGCTTTTTGTAACATCATAATGTGCTATCATTTCATACATAAAAATAGCCCAAGTGACAATTTGTTTACGAGAGCAAAGCCATCGATACCATACAAATTGATTTGGTTCCAAAAATAAAGTTGCAATGCGTACCTTTTGTGTGTTTTTCACATTATGGAGATCGAAAAATTGCTCCATTTGTAGTATCGATGTTCCGAGATCCTTGCCATCAAACTTCCTCATATCGATCTTTGGAGCATGGTGGTTCTTCGATCCAATGATAGAGTCTATGAAATCATTATTAACATTTATTTTGTTCTCATCATGAGTTCCCTTTCCTACCCTTTCACCATTAGTAAGCATTTCTTGTAGAAACTTTGTCAAATCTATCTTCAAATTTGTCTGCAAATCTTCCATGCCTTTCTTTAAATCATCCATCTTAGCTTCCATGCCATCCATCTTAGTTTCCATGTCATTCATCTTAGCTTCTACACCTTTCTTTAAACCATCCATCTTAGCTTCTACGTCTTTCTTTAAACCATCCATCTTATTTTCTGTTACTTTTTGTGCGAGTGAAATTTGTTGCACTTGGTCTCATAATTTTGATATATCATGTTGCATTTCTTCCTCTTCTTCATGAGTCATGCTAGAGCTTTGAAGTTGCTTACTAGGTGTTTCCATTTTCTTTCTTTGGGGCATCAATTACAGATAATAATGCTTCACTATTCCCTTTGAATTCCTTCAAACTAATTTTTCAAACCAAGCTTATGTAAAAATTTAAAAAAACTACACACTTTTTTTCACTTTGTAGGAGCTTGATATTGAATTTGATGTACCTCTGTAATTTTGGATCTCCTAGGTCTGAAATTTCTTCCTGTGGTAACCCTATGAGCAATCTTTCTAAACCCACAAGTCTGATCAAGATTGGATTCCCCAATGAACAGTTATGCCAAATCTCCCACGATGACCTGAGTATAGACTAGTTCAGTAGAGCTAACTTGTATGACATGCCGCGGGTCACTGTTTCAGCCTTAGGTTTTGAAAATGATACCCAAGAAAACTACAGTCCGTCCTCTTTCTGTAACTTCTTACGAAAATTCAATCTGATGCTCAGAGGGAAAGTTATGATGATTTTCCCAAGGTGACCTGTTTGGAATGTAATTCGGGGGTCTGCAACAACCCTAACTTCCTCAGATTATATCCTCAAAAATATAGTGAGACAGGATCTGAAATTTGGAGCCAAGATTCAGAATGCTTTCTTATCAAATGGGTTTTTTGTTTTAGCTTCTGAAACTTCGTAGCGAAATCGTTATAGTGAAAATTCCACGATGACCTGTTTTAGATGAAATTCTAGAGCTTGCAAAAACCCTAACTTCCTCAGATCATATATCTGAAAATATAGCGAGACAAAATCTAAAATTCTGACCCGAGGTTCAACACACTTTTTTTTAAAATGGGTTTTTGTTTTAGCTTCTGAAACATTGCAGAAAACAAGTTATAGTGAAAATTCCACGATGACCTGTTTGGAGCAGCGAAACCCTAGAATCCAATCTCTGATACCAAATGTTATGAAACCAGCTCACAAAAAGATAGAAAATATAGATGAATACCTTATAATAAGCCTCTTCAAGGGTAAAACCTCCTTTACATTACACAAATGAACAATTCTTGGATGATTCAAATGATAAAACCTCCTTTCTATATATAGGAGTCCAAGGGGTCACAATATAACCAAGATGACCTAACAATAATAATAAAAAGGCACAAAAATAACAATAGAGGGATTCTATGGGGCACAATAATAACAATATGGGGACAATAGGGGCACAACGATAAAAATAAGGGATACAACAACAATAATAATGGGGGAATCACTAGTATTATAGGGACCTAACAGGTGCCAGAATTGGAGAAGAAAAGAGGAGATAGGGTGGAACCATCCACTCGAGCAGAGACCTCCAGTAGGGAAAAATTTAAAGCCAAGTGGGTAGAGGGGGCACATGCAACCATACTTCTAGGTGAGAGGTGGGGCGATGTGAAGCAATAGTCCCAAGCGTAACAAAAATTTGGGCAGGGCCCATTGAGATGTTGTTGTCTCATGGATCATTACCTTGCTATGGGGGCCCACAGTATTCAGTAGCAGGAGGATCAATGTAAGTCAGAAACTAAGGAGTATAGAGCAGTGTTGACAACAGAGCAGGAGGCTCAGTAGCAGAGTCAATAGAAACATAATTTTCCTAGTAGACAATTGCATACATAGTTAATTCAATTTATTTTGTTTGGATGCTTTTTGGTTGCATATGTTTCAGTAGCAACAACAACAGTGACAAGAGTTGCATGCAGAACATTCCAAAGGTACTAGATTAGGATAGAGTTGAATTCATTTCTTGTTGAGAGGGAGTTTGGAAAATAACAACAAGAAATGTTAAAAATAACATCAAGAAAAATTCTAATTTAATTTTTCCTTGAACTAAATTGTAATTCTAATTCTCATAGCACCTTGTAATACTTAAATAAGTTAATTTGAATTAGTTGACTCAGTTAATTTGAGTTGGGAGTCTATGTAGAGTCATGTAGAGTGGTTCCTAAATTTTAGGGGCCCATATTGAGATCTTTTGAGTTGTAATTATTTAATTCAGTTTAACTGAGTTAAATTTAGTTAAACTAGTTCCAATTGATGGAGGAATTAGTGGGAGATCCAATAGCGGGGTGAACCAATACTGCTCAATGAGTAAACTGAGGATTCACTCATAATTAACTCATTCATGTCAGATCATAGAAAGACCCAGTTGATATTGGAGTTTAGGGACAATGTACTATCAGTTGTAAAATCATCTAAATTAAACAAATGGTGCATGCAGTTAGAAGAAGGCCTAGAATAAATCATTCCTTAATTAGAGAACTCACTAATTTTAACCATTTGAATTGCCTTTATAAGGAGGAATGAAGGCACAAGTTTAATCATTATTTTGATCAGCACGAGTTGGTGATACCAGGCAATAGGAAGCACAAGTTTGTTCTTGGAGCTTGTGAGAGAAAGGTGTGCCAAGAGAAGCTTGTGCACATGTTTGTAGTGAGATAGATAGAGATAGTGCGGAGATTTCTCGGGCTTGAGAAAAACATTGTTATCTTCTCATATTTTTTTATTAATGCAATATAAATATAGAAGGGGTTTTTAGTTTTGGCTTTCCCTAGGAAATTATTGTGTTGTGTGTGATTGAATTCTCTCTCTTTTATGCTTCATGATTTCATCGATCATTTATTATTTCTGTTGATGAGTAGAGTAGATTCAAGTCAATTGTTTTAGCATATTACAATCTGCAGTTTGAATCTACAAGCAATTTCTACATAGCCTTCTATTCATCTCATTTCCCACCCCCATCAGGGAATTATTTAAATCTATTTTAGTGTGAAATGCATGTTATTATTTTTCCTTGAAAAAATTACTTGTAATTTAATTAATAGAAACAAAATTACAATGCCAAATCCCTATTAGTGGCAAGATTAGCATTATTGTAATGGCTTCTTGCCTGTGAATATTATTGTATTGGCTTTGTGCCTTGTATACTCTTAAGTGAGTATATTTAAGAAAATAAAATAAAATAAATTAATTAATGAAAAATAGCTAAAATTAATTAAAAAAAGGTAAAAATAAAATAAAATAACATAAATTAATTACAATATAATAATTAGATATCATTTTTTTGGGATTCAAATGCATTAAGTAATTCATTCATCTATGACCATTTCCATGAGAGGTAGTCATAACTGACTAATTTCTCATGATTTTTTAATAGTCCACTTAACACTCACTGCATCGGGTGATGCTCACAGGGGTGAAGAAGTGAAATTGAAACTAGTGAAATGAATCACATAACGTCAATCATCACTTCCGGGGCTTGCACCCAACCAGGACTAGTGTGGGCTTCAATTTCAACCCCATGTGTTGGAATTCATGTTGATTTCTTCCATTATCTAGAATTTTCTTTTGAATTAACTACTCGGGTAGGGTCTGAGGTTGTATGTCTAATTTCTATGTGATGGGGGGTTTGGTTTAAGTCTATTTATTTGGATTGCAAAGTTTTGGTAGCCTATCTGCATCTTTCACTTGGGGGTCTCCTTGCATTTGTAATGTCTAGGTTTGTTGCTAAATTTCGTGTTAATCTTAATGAGCATCATTCGGTGAATTATAAGGTTTAGGCTAGAGAGCTGCTTTGGTCTTCACTTCCTGGGTGTCTAAGAGTTTTTCATGACCTGGGTTCATTGTACTATGTTTGTTTTGGAATATGTTTAATAGTGTTGGGGAAAGGGCCCTTTTTAGAGGCTTCCATGACTATTATACAACACCTAGGTGATTCCCTCGAGTATGGGGTTTTTATCATGGGTTTCAGATATGTTCTAATGGGTTGGAGCTCTGGCTCTATTGTGGATGCCTGGTTTTATTTATTGTTATTTTGCAAGAAGAGGTATTCACACTAGTAGCTCCAGGTGTGCCCTCTCGGTTTTAGACATGTCGCCTAGGAAGAAAATGTTTTGCAGAGGTGGGGGAGGGGACAGAGAGGAGTGAGGATTTTTTTATCATGACTATTCTACCATATACTCTAATGTAGTTCTACCAGAAATAAGGAAAGAGATATGTAAATTTGAAAATCAAGTTGGGGTGGACAGACAATCCCACTTTGATTCAGAAATCTTGGAGGACATGTCTACATTCAGTTCCTGACCTTGGGCACACTAGAAGAAGGAAGAATCAATATCTAAACTCTATGGCCTTGCATTGGCAATTGAAAACCCTGTCAGAGCTTGTCGTAAAGGACAAGCAGGTGGAATTGTATAATGTCTTTTCCACCCTATAAGATATCAAGGGAATGCTCATAAATCAATGCTTCTACTTGGACATAATTGATGCATGTCTTTCTCAGGTTGAGGGGCTTATTCTATGCGAACCTGATAACAAGGATCCACCAGACTCCCTAGGTTTAAGTGCAAGGGATCCTATGCCAATTTCTTCCTCTAAAAATGATTAAAATGTATTGTCTATTACCTTTCCTTCTTTTTGTCGATTCAGTTTTGGCTTAGCTTAGTCAGGAGGGCTTATGCTTTTACGATGTATTCAGGTCTTAGTTTTCTATATGTCGGATTTGGTGTATGTTGGGTCCCTATAATACTAGTGATTACCCCATTACTATTGTAGTTATACCCCTTATTTATATTGTTGTGCCCCTATTACCCCCATATTGTTATTTCTGTGCCCCATAGAATCCCTCTATTGTTATTTTTGTGGCTTTATATTATTATTGTTAGGTCGGCTGGATTATATTGTGACTCCTTAGACTCCTATATATAGAAAGGAGGTTTTGTCATTTGTATCATCCAAGAATTGTTCATTTATGTAATGTAAAGGAGGTTTCCCCCTCGAAGAGGCTGAATTCTAAGGCGTTGATCTATCTTTTCTATCTTTTTGTGAGCTGGTTTCATAACATTTGGTATCAGAGCTTTGGATTCTAGGGTTTCGCTGCTCCAAACAGGTCATCGTGGCATTTTCGCTATAACTTTTTTTCTGTGACGTTTCAGAAGTCGCAAAAAAAACCCATTTGAGAAGAATTGCGCTGAACCTTGGGTCCGAATTTCAGAGCTTTTCGCTTGATATTTGCGGAGATATGATCTGAGGAAGTTGGTCTTTTTGCAGACTCCTGAATTACATTCAAAACAGGTGACCTGGGGAAAATCGTCATAACTTTCTCTCTGAGGATCGGATTGAAATTTCGTAAAAGGTACAGAAAGAGGACGGACTGTAGTTTCTTGTATGTGTGTTTCAGATTCAAAGGTTGAAACAGTGACTCGTGGCACGTCGTACAAGTTCGCTCTACTGAACTAGTCTAAAAGCAAGTCACTGTGGGAGATTTCACATAACTCTTCCTTGGAGAATCCAATTTGGCTCAGACTTGTGGCATTGGAAAGAGGACGCAGAAGGCTACTACAGGTAGCAATTTCAGAACTGGATGATCTGAAATTACAGAGATACATCAGATTCAATATCAGGCTTCTATAAAGTGAAAAAAGGTGTGTAGTTTTTTTTTTAATTTTTGTGTAAGCTTGGTTTAACGAAATTCAAAGGGCATAGTAAAGCATTATTATCGGTAACTGATGCCCCGAGGAAAGAAAATGCAAACACCTAGTAAGGAACCTGAAAGCTCTAGCATGACTCATGAAGAAGAGGAAGAAATGCTACATGATATATCAAAATTACAAGAACAAGTGCAACAAATGTCACGCTCACAAAAGCTAACAGAAGCTAAGATAAGTGGCGTGGAATCTAAGATAAAGGGCATGGAAGCTAAGATGGATGATTCAAAGATAGATTTGAAGAAAGACATGGCAGATTTGAAGACAGATTTGAAGACAGACATGGCAGATTTGAAGACAGATTTGACAAATTTTCTACAAGAAATACTTACTAATGGTGAAAAGGTAGTAAAGGAAACTCATGATGAGAACAAAAGAAATGTTAATCATGATTCCATAGACTCTAATGTTGGATCGAAGACCCACCATATTCCAAAAATCGATATGAGGAAGTTTGATGGCAAGGATCCCGCCACATGGATATTACAGATGGAGCAATTCTTCGATCTCAATAATGTGCAAAACACACAAAAGGTACGTATGGCAACTTTATATTTGGAACCAAATCAGTTTGTATGGTATCAATGGCTTTGCTCTCGTAAACATTTTATCACTTGGGCAATTTTTACGGAAGAATTGATAGCACATTATGAGGATACAAAAAGCAACACTTTTTTTAGCCAATTGATAAGTCTCAAACAAAAGGGTTCAATAATGGAGCACATTGAGGAGTTCCAAAAATTGAACATAAGGGTAAAAGATATTCCAGAGGAGCATAGGATTGATGTGTTCATAGGGTCTTTAAAGGATAATATCCAACATGATGTTCGCCTTTGGGAACCTGATTCATTAGAGAAGGCATTCAGGTTAGCAAGAAAAATGGAAAGCAAAATTATGGCAACTAGGAAGCATACCACTCACAACTATAAAGACGGAAGTGTTGTTGCCCATAGTCTTCCACAACCTACAAGGTTGACACCACAACAATTGGAAGAAAAAAGAGCAAAAGGGCTTTGTTACAATTGTGATAGCAAATACACAAAAGGTCATAAGTGTGCTGAGAAGAAATTATTCTACATAGATTGTGAAGAGGAAGAAGAAAAGGAGCAAGAAAGGTCAAAAGAAGAGGATATACTCCAGGAACAAAGCCTAGATGAAGAACAAATAAATCCGACCATATCTTGTAATGCATTGGCGGGAATTACCACTCCTCAAACCATCAAGATAGAAGGACAAATCAAGAAGAAAAAGGTAATAGTGTTGATTGATTCAGGAAGCACCCACAATTTTATTCATTGTAGGGTAGCAAAAGAATTGAATTGCTTCCTATATCCAGCACCAGAGTGTCAAGTGATGATTGCAAATGGAGGAACAATAAATTGCTCTGGAAAGTGCCATAATATCAAGCTATCCATGGGAGAATATGTATTGACTAGCCCAATGCTTTCCATTCCAATGGGAGGTGCTGATGTTGTACTAGGAGTCCAATGGCTACAATCCTTGGGTACAATAGCTTTTAATTTTCAAGAACTTTTCATGAAATTTTCTGTGGAAGGAAAGGAAGTTGAATTAAGGGGTATTGCAGGGAAACCAGGAAAGATAATCAGCTCTAATGGCATGACAAAGCTTCTAAAAAAGGAGCAAAGAGGTGTAATTGCACAATTATGTTCGCTAGATGTTTCCACATTGGAATCATCTATTTCTCCAGATCTCCAAAAAGTCCTGGACAATCATTCCAAGGTATTTGAGACTCCCAAAGGTCTCCCACCTATGCGTGATCATGATCATGCTATTCATCTGATTCCAGGAAGTGTTCCTCCAAACATCAGGCCGTACAGATATCCCTATGTCCAAAAAAGTGAAATTGAACGTATGGTTGCAGAAATGCTAGAGGCTGGTATAATTCAACCGAGTCAAAGTTCTTTCTCAGCTCCAGTAGTATTGGTGCACAAGAAGGATGGATCATGGCGCATGTGTCCAGATTATAGGGAGCTCAACAAGCTCACTATTAAAGATAAGTTCCCCATTCCTGTCATTGATGAATTACTGGATGAATTGCATGGATCAATTTACTTCACCAAGTTGGATCTTCGTTCGGGATATCATCAAATCAGAATGAAGATTGAAGACATTCCGAAAACGGCATTTAGAACTCATGAGGGTCATTATGAATTTTTGGTCATGCCTTTTGGCCTTACCAATGCACCTTCAACATTTCAAGGTTTGATGAATTCAATTTTCAAACCATTCCTTAGAAAATTTGTGTTAGTATTTTTTGATGATATACTAATCTACAGCAAGTCTTGGAAGGATCATGTTGAACATGTTGACAGGGTGCTACAACTATTGGAGGAGAAACAATTATATGCAAAAAGATCCAAATGTTTCTTTGGAGTCCAGGAGGTGGAATATTTGGGTCATATTGTATCTCATGAAGGAGTTAAGGTAGACCCTAGCAAAATTAAAGCCATTAAGGAATGGAAAATCCCCACATCCATAAAGCATCTGCGAGGATTTCTTGGGTTGACAGGGTATTATCGCAAGTTTGTTAAGAATTATGGGAGAATAGCAGCACCTCTAACAACATTATTGAAGAAAGATTCATTTTCATGGACTCCGGAAGCAACAAAGGCCTTTGAACATCTTAAAGAGGCAATGTGCCAAGCACCGGTCTTAGCTACACCGGACTTCACAAAAACCTTTATTGTGGAATGTGATGCTTCAGGAAATGGAATTGGTGCTGTTCTAATGCAAGATGAAAGACCCATTGCTTTTGAAAGTCGTCCAATCAAGGGAAAGTTTTTAAGCAAAGCTATTTATGAGAAGGAAATGTTGGCAATACTCCATGCACTTAAGAAATGGCGACCCTACCTAATGGGAAGACACTTCAAGGTAAAAACGGATCATGATAGCCTTAAATACTTTTTAGAACAAAGATTATCCTCTGAAGAGCAACAAAAGTGGGTCACAAAGATGTTGGGTTATGACTTTGAAATCATCTACAAAAAAGGGAAGCAAAATGTGGTGGCAGATGCACTCTCAAGAAAGGATGAGGATGTGGAAGCATTGTTGTGTGCCATTTCTATTATCCAACCAGATTGGATAAACGAAGCAAGGGAGGAATGGAAGAATGACGAAGAAGTGTGGGCACTTATTCGAAAGCTACAACAAGATTCCAGTACTTCTGATACATTTAGCTGGCAAAATGATTCGTTATGGTACAAAGATCGCTTATACCTCTGTAAGAATTCCCAGCTAAAACAAAAGATTCTTATGGAATTGCACACTTCTCCCTTAGGAGGGCACTCAGGATTTTTAAAAACTTACCACAGGGTTAAGAAGGAATTTTTTTGGGATGGCCTTAAATCAGATATTCAAAAGTTTGTGGCGGAATGTTTGGTTTGCCAACAAAATAAAGTTGAAACAATTAAGACACCGGGTCTATTACAACCTTTATCCATTCCAAGCCAACGTTGGGAGGAGGTTTCAATGGATTTTATCACAGGTTTACCCAAGTCTGAGGGAAAGAGTGTCATCATGGTGGTAGTTGACAGACTTACCAAGTATGCACACTTTTGTGCATTATCACATCCATTTAAAGCCAGTACAGTTTCTACTGCATTTATGGAAACAATTCAAAAGCTACATGGAAACCCAAAGATTATTGTAAGTGACAGAGATCCCATTTTCACTGGAAATTTTTGGACAGAATTATTTTCTTGTCTTGGTACTCAGTTAGCTCATAGCTCATCTTATCATCCTCAATCTGATGGGCAAACTGAGATAGTAAACAAATGTTTGGAAGGATATCTTCGTTGCTTTGTATCTGATAAACAGACACAATGGGTCAAATGGTTGCCTCTGGCTGAATGGTGGTATAACACTTCCTTCCATACAGCAACAAAAATGACCCCATTTATGGCACTTTATGGGTATCAACCACCATCCATCACATCATATTTAAGAGAAAATTCTAAGGTTCAGGCAGTGGAACATCACATCGAACATCAACAACAAGTCCTCCAACTCTTAAAGGATAACCTCGTGTTGGCACAAAATAGAATGAAACAACAGGCAGATCAACATCGCAGTGAAAGAAGTTTTGATGTAGGTGATTGGGTATTCCTACGGCTACAACCATATAAGCAAATGTCCCTAAAGCAAGCTAAGAAGGATAATAAATTATCACCAAAGTATTATGGTCCGTACAAGGTGTTGCAAAAGATTGGTACTATGGCATACAAATTGGAGCTTCCTGCAGCTTCTCGATTGCACCCAGTTTTCCATGTTTCATGTTTAAAGAAGGTTATAGGTGACAAGCTCCCAGTTCAAACAATATTGCCAGAACTTGACGAGGAAGGAAAAATTATATTGGAACCGGAAGCAGTCACAGAAACAAGAACTCGACAGCTACGAAATCGATCAATTTCAGAGTATCTTATCAAGTGGAAGAACTTATCCGCTGAAGATTCCACATGGGAGGATGAGAATTTTATGCAGAAGTATCCAGAACTACTCAAGCGTTGAGGACAACACTTTTTTGAAGGAGAGGGGCATGTTGGGTCCCTATAATACTAGTGATTACCCCATTACTATTGTAGTTATACCCCTTATTTATATTGTTGTGCCCCTATTACCCCCATATTGTTATTTCTGTGCCCCTTAGAATCCCTCTATTGTTATTTTTGTGGCTTTATATTATTATTGTTAGGTCGGCTGGATTATATTGTGACTCTTTAGACTCCTATATATAGAAAGGAGGTTTTGTCATTTGTATCATCCAAGAATTGTTCATTTATGTAATGTAAAGGAGGTTGCCCCCTCGAAGAGGCCGAATTCTAAGGCATGGATCTCTCTTTTCTATCTTTTTGTGAGCTGGTTTCATAACAGTGTAACACTTTGTCTTGTGAATTTTAGTTAACATGAATATTTAGAGAAATGTTGGCCTATTAGTCTCATGCTAGGTGATTTGAGGAAGAGTGAAATCGTCAGAGGGTAATCTATCACAACTATGTAATCCTAGTTTTTTCGACAATACAAAGTATCGATTTACAAGAAATAAAAATATGAAATTCAAAAATATAATGGGTACATATACAAATCATTATTTTAATTTATATGGTAAAATATATCTTAATCTATATATATATATATATATATATATATATATATATATTACATTTATTAACTAAATTTATTAAGTTTTTATATATTTATTAATTATATGTTCTAAAATATCATGATTATGAATATGAATCATTATTATTATTTTTTTAAATTAATAGTTTCAGTGCCCCAAAATGTCTTCAAAACAAAGTACAATATATATCCATGTAGTGGCTACTCATAATACCTTGTAGGCGGTCTCAATTGACCTTAAGGGAAACCGTATTTTTAACCACCTACACATTAAAAGTAGTCTTGAAAAATAATCATTCTTAGTATATCCTGATAGACAAAAACATAGCTATAATACAAGATAACCATGTATCATTCCAACCAATTAAGATTTTGAGGAAGTATCAAGTGCTATGTCCTTGGCACTAGAACCAGGAGGAGCAAGAGGATCATATTCACACTAAAGGTGGCCTTCTAGATGTGCTAGCCTTGCATCCAGTTTATCCAAAAAGAAACATTGATTTCTCAAAGCTCTTTTAATGTCCTCTAGGGAGGAAAATTCAATATATCTCTCATCTTGTTTGTATTTTAACACCCTACCAAGCAATTCCTTTATCTAGCAATGTAATACTATATAATTGAGATATTGTTTCCTTCGTCCCCTAGTGTGACAAAGGTTGGGAACCTAGTTAGAGACCTCTTCTAAAATCTTTAAACTAGAAAAGGCTTGACATTTTGCGTCAACCAAGGGCTCTAGGTTACAAATTTCATGATGAGTCTCTAGGGCAACAACAACAAAAAAAGTCCAAACAACTTCCTTTGCATGTTATTGAGCCCAATTCCCTAGGGCCCCGACCACCACCTCCCCTACGACTGCACATATGATATCTTGGCAGCATATCACATAGGTATATCACAAAGGAGTGCAGAGGCAGGGGAAGGTAAGAAATACCAATCTAGGTCAAGCACTCTGACATAACACTACAAACTGACCATAGATCCAAGACAAAAAGTGGAGAAAGGAACAAGTCGGGGAATGATAATCACACTACATAGTTTAGAATAATTTAAACTATTGCCTATAACCTCCAAAAAATGGGTCTGATACCACACTCAAACATAGGAAATTACACTGCAACGTTAGTTACCCTTATACTACTTAAATTATTTAGGTTGAAAGGAGAACACAACAGAGCCAATACCAAGGTGTCCAAGACATAATCAACATTTTCTAGACTACTAGTAAATAGGGTCTCCGACCACCCTCTAGTGTGAGATCCCAACATAATAAAAACCAGGTCTACGAGGCTAAACCACTCAATTCCATACCAATTAACAAGGAAAGAGAGTAATAACATGTGTATTGTAATCTGAATAGATGTGGACAATGAAGTTGGGAAATCCTACATCTCTGCCCCTTTACCATTTTTCTCTCCACCTCTGCAGCTCAACTAAAATTCAGAGCCACCTCATAAACCTTGTTTTCACACATCGAGATAATGCCTTACAGCCACAAGATGGCATTTTCACACTTCCATAAAATACAACTTGAGCAATTTGTTCCACTTCCAAACCAAACACATGACAAATAGAAAAATCCTCACCCTTTCCCTCTTACAGTGGGGACTTAGGATTTCCTCCCCACATAGGTGTTGTCGCTCCTCATTTTCGTGAATGCACAACCTCTCCACCTCTATCTCACGAATCATATTTAAGTTTGTTGCAAGTGCTCGCATGCTTGTACGTGCATGGGGTGAACCAACCCCCCCTGACCCCCTCTCCTGCGCCCCCACCCCCTCCCAATTCACAAATTCCCAACTCCTTGATAGAGTGGTGGGCTCGCCCCTCGAGCCTTCTATTCGTCTCATTTCCCACCCTCATCGAGGAATCATTAAATTTTTTTTAGTGTGAAATGCATGTTATTATTTTTCCTTGAAAAAAAAACTTGTAATTTTATTAATAAAAATGAAATTACAATGTCAAATCCCTATTAGTGACAAGATTAGCATTATTGTAATATTGTTGTATTGGCTTTGTGCAATAAAAACCCTTAAATGAGTATACTTAAGAAAATAAAATAAAATTAATTAATTAATAAAAATAACTATAATTAATTTAAAAATAAAAGTAAAAATAAAAAAGGAAAAATAATTAATTACAATATAATAAATTTAATTGAATAAATTTAATATTTTTATTTATTTTTGTTTTTTTTATTGAGTAGACATTATGTTTTTTTATGATAATTTTTGGATTTAGTACATTTTAAGAAAACCACAACATTTCTCCATATGGAGTTCACATTGAAATGTTTAAAATTATACAAAGAAAAAGATAAGTCTAATGATATGTACATGAGAATGATGGGAGACAAGTTAGTTTATCAAGAAGATATAACAAAAGGCACTATACATTATATATCAATTTTTGTTAGCAAAATGATTTGTGATTTTATATAAACATTTCATTAACTCCAATTTCTTATTTAATATGTTTGGTTAAGGTTGTCATTTTTATTTATCATGTTAATTACATTATTGGCCTAGTCTTGAATGTATGCAAATGTGAATCTAGTATGAGTTTAAACGTCAATTTTTTAAATAATTATCACCAATTTAAATGATGTAATTGTTGCTGAAATTGTAATTTTTTATTATTCAAATTATAATTTTAAATGTATAGAACCCCATAACAAAAACATTGAATTTACTTGAATTATGCATTACAAATCCAATAATTTTTTTAAATTTTTATTTGGATTAAAAAAATGATAAAAGATATGAAATATATTAAAAATTGATTGTTTAAACTACTTGTTTAACTTGATCATTGAAACTACTTGTTTAACTTTATTTTAAACTAATGATCAGGTATATCTATTTTTAATTGAGATTTATTTTAATTTTTGCTTTTCATTTTGTAGATGCCTCAATTGATGGTGGAGATTTTGTAATTAAGCATGGCATTCTTATGAATGTTATATCTTACCATGCGGCATCATAACATCATAAGAAATGATTTCTATTAAATTCCCAAAAGTTGGGATGAATTTATGCAATTTCAAAATTTTCCAAAATTAGCAAAAATGTTTTTTCAATCTTTCTTTAGAAAAACCTTTATTATCATCTACAATCCACTCCTTTTCATTTGCCTATTTGTGTTGCCATTGATGTCCTTTGTTGAAGTCATGTAGTCATGAGTCTATATTTCAAGCCTTGAGTCTGTTGTATATTTTTTGAATGATGTCATACTGATGTAACTTGTTCTAATAAGTCTCAGAAGGTCTATAGGAGAGGTTTCATGAGGTAACAAGGTCTCACCTAAAGCTGCTCTACACTTGTACTAGAGGTCTAGTTGATGATGTGTGTGATGTCTTGTTGAAGTTATGCAGTTGGGTTCCCGATGTCAAGATGCGTTTGTAAGGATGGTTTACAAGCCATTTCACTCCCCTAAAGCTTTGTGGAAAGTTTAAGGGTTGGATCCTTGTTTCAAGCCATGCTCTGCCCCAGTCACATGGAAGGAGGCTCATTAGAGTGACTGGAACAATCCAGTTGCATGGAGGACAGGCTCATGTGAGTGATCAAATCTTCTAGTCAGTTTTGTCTAGGCCTGTACATGCAATCGAGGGATTATGAGTTTATCTCTGAATTTCTCGCACTCCTTTGGAAATTAGTTTGTTTTTGGCGGAGTCTAGTGTCACAATTTTCCAGAAAAAAGTTGAAATAAATCACGGGGCCTCTAGAAGGTGGTTAAAGTTGAAATCATCAAAGGGCTAGTGAAAGTAGTTGTTTAATATGGTCAAGATGTCAATCTCAATCATTTCTTAAGTGTGTGAAAAGTTTTGTGTGAGCTCCATCATCTGAAATATTAATTTACTTAACCATCTCCAAATTCTACAAATATGAGAAGGAAAGAAGCTCATTTGTTGGTTCGAAAGAAGGGTGTGTGAGGAGTGTGCATGAGTTGTAAGTGCACAACCAGTAGTTTTGCAGTGAGTTCAGAATTTCAAAAGTGTAGTGTGATTCAGAGAATAATCTTCAATAAAATTTTAGATTAGTGTGTAGTGATTGAAAATTAGTTTAGAGAGTATGTGTGGAGAGAATTGTTCTCTCAATTGGAGTGTGCATTGTGGATGCAATCTTTTGTCTATTTGTGGCATGTTCTGTTTAATCAACAATATTTTCATTTCTGAATCATATCATTTTGGAGTAGAATTGTTTGTGCTTGAAGTGGGGGCTTCAAGCTGAGTGCATGCTATTTGTCTATTGTAGGAGTGGGTGCTTCAAGTTCGTTGTGGCCAACATTTCTCATTCATTCAAGGGGTGGGTACTCCATTACTAGTGGGTGCTAGCTAATGTAATGTAATGAGAAAATTTTGAAGCAATAGATAATAAGAAGAAGTAGTAAATAGTTCGGTGGTTTTTTTTTCCCTTGAGGGGGTTTTTTCCACCTAAAATCTAAGTGTGTATATGTGATGGTTATTTTTGTTTTTCATGTGCTTGATTATGTTGTATATTTCTTAAGTTAATTTCTCAAGAAGTTTTATTTGCAAAAAATATTTTTATATTTTTGTAACACTGATTCACCCCCCACCCCTCTCTTAGTATTACTTATGTCTAACAATCAGTATCAAATTCAGATTCTTTGTTGTAGATTGACCACTGAAAGAAGAATTCAAGAAGGAGCAATGGTTGGCCATGATATGAAAGTTCCTTTTTTTATGGTGAAAACTACAACTTATGGAAGATGAGAATGGAGGGGCACCTCATGAGTTTAGGTGTTGATGTTTTCTCTATTGTTGTGACTGGTTATATTGTTCCTAATGTTCTTCCTTTAGACCCTAATGGAAATAATATTTTTCAAAACAATGCAAAAGTGAGAAATACCATTATTGTAGTACTAAGTCAGACTTAGTTAATAAAAGTCATGCATTGTAAATTATCCAAAGAAGTTTCGGAAAAAAATGGAGAATGGCTATGAAGGTGATGAGAAGGTGAAGAAAGAAAATCTCCAACCCTATATGATGATGTTTGAGAGCTTAAAAAATAAATAAGATGAAACTATTGTAGAATATTTCTGAATGGTTGAATTAGTAATAAATCTGATCAAGAGCATAAATGAAAATTTTGAAGATGAAATCATTATTGAGAAAATATTTAGGTCCTTACCAACAAGATTTAATCCAAAGGTTTCTTCTATTGAAGACATGTCACATTTGAGCACTCTCACTATGGAGCAATTTCTTGGAATTCTTATAGCTTATGAGATGTGAATTGTTGAAGAGAAATATGAATCTAGTGAAGCTGCTTTCAAAGCCTCCAAGAAGATCAAGGGTATTACCAAAAATCTCAAGAAACTTCCAAAGAAAATCAAGGAAGAGGAATAATACTATAGTAGTGAATATGACAAAGAATTTGCTCAGTTTTCCAATAAATTGAAGAAAGGTACTGGAAGGTATGAAGGTATGCTTCCTTTCAAGTATTTTGAATGTAGAGAAGTTGGACATTTTGCTACATAATGTACACACAAAAGAAGTAAAAAGGATATGAAGGGAAAGGATAAAACCTAGAAATTTCAAAAATCTAAAGTTCAAAAGAGATGGAGTTGTTACTCCAAAGAAGAGAGTGATATTTTAGATGAAAGCAATGAGAAATATTCATCAGAAGCAAAGGAAGAGCACAATGAATGTGTTCTTATGGATTTTGAGTACAAAGATGAATCAGATCTAGAATATGCAGAGATTGATTATGAAGGTGAGCTCATTTTTTCATTTGATTAGTTGTACAAAGCTAGAAACAAAAATAAGGAGCTGAAAGGGGAAATACACAAGCTAAAGGGGAATACACCCCCTTTGGTGGTTGATTCTTTGAAGATCCACTTGGATGAGATTGGTAAATTCAAGGAAAGTTTGCTGCAACAAATTGTGGTTCTACAAAATAATATGGTTGATTTGGAGAAATAAAAGGAACATTTGAAGTAGAATGTTGGAGGAGCTCCTATTGCATGCACTCATGAAGAAGACATGATCTACTTAAAGAGAGAATTGGAAGAAGCAAAAATGAGACAAATTGTTCTCACCAATCAGGTGGAAGAATGGAAAGAAAATTGTCACAAACTTAAAGCAGAACTTATAGCTTTAAGGGCCAATCCTTCAAAATAAGAAACTAAAGCATGTTTAAATCAGAAATTTATGAAGGGATCTGAAACCTTGAAAAATATTCTCAACATGCAAAGGTCACTGGAGGAAAAAATGGTTTTGGATACAAGTCTCCTCTACAAAATGCTGAAGATCAGCCAAGTACCAGTTAGGCAGATGCATTGAAAGGTAAATAAAATCAATCAAATATTGTTGCAACTACCAAGAATGTCCAAAAGAATGAAGTTGAAAGAAAATCAACAAGTGAAACAATCAAGATCCTCAAATTTCACTCCTCCATCATGACGACAAAAAGTTAGGTGTCCTACTCAATTTAATGGTTACTATTTTGCATGTAATAATTTCACACAAAGCTATAATTTGTAGATTGAAGATGTTTCCTAGAAGAAATGTTGATAGATCAAGAATTTCTCAAGGGCCAAATATTTTGCATGCTAATGGAAATAATTATTTTTCTCCACTAATGAATGAGATCGAGTGTTTCAGATGCAATAACTTTGGTCACAAAGCTAGTGAGTGCAAATCTAGCCTTCTAAATTCCTTCATGCATCATACTAAAGAGAAATCTAATCAGTAGAAAGTTGAGAAAAGATGGAAGAAAAAGGCTGAAAATTGTGAGCTTGCTTTGATAGCTCATGATCAGCATGATCAACGACTGATTTATAGTGGTTGTTCCAAGCACATGACTGATGATAAGAGAAAATTCTTGTAGCTAAAAGAGTATGAAAAAGGTGATGTCAGTTTTGGAAATGATGCAATAGTTCCCATCAGAGGCAAAAGAACAATTAGATTGGACAAGAAGACTAAAGCTCAAAATGTGCTTTCTGTTGATGGTTTGAAGCACAATCTCCTCTGTGTTAGTCAGATGTGTGATAATGGACATGTGGTGATTTTCAAATCTAAAGAGTGCGATATCAAAAATTCTAAATCAGGAATGATAGTGGCAAAGGCCATTAAAAGTGACAACAACATGTATATTTTTTATGACACTAGATACAGTTACTGCATGAGCACATATAAGAATCTTGGCTATGGCATAAAATATTGGGAGCTTTTTTAATATCTTAGAGAGCATATGGGTGTTGTGCCCTTTTGAAGGTATTGAGGAGTTTTTCATGGAGTTTGTTGTTGTCATATGGCTGCCACCAAGAGCACTTTCAGCTGCAAAATTTGGAGAATGGGTGGTGATTGGTTGATTGCATGATATTCAAGGCATTATGAATTGTTTGCTTGCTTCTTTTTGGTTCATTTTAAGATTGGTTGCTTTTTCATGTATATTGCTTCTTCAAGATGGTGTGTTCTTATATATATTTAGGGGGAGGGTGTTCAACAACTTAGGGGGAATATTTATTGCACCTCTTCAGGGGGAGGATCTCATTTTTTCCATGTATCACATTGTTGTTATGTATTTTATCTTGCCATATAGATATTATATAATGTTTTATTAATAATTAAATGCAATATATTAATTATACATCTTAAATATTATTTATTTATTTAAATTCTATATAAAAAAGATATATATATATATATATATATATATATATAATGAGATTTTGTTTATTTATTTTAATGTTATATACAAAATAAGATAAAAAATTATAACGAAATTTTATGAATAGTCCAAAGGGCATAAAATTATAAAATTTCTAGATTTATAATAGGGAAATTAACACAATTAAAATTATACCATCTTTATCATATATAGGTGTAATATAATTAAATAATATTTTGGCCGTGATATAATTTTGGGTATGTTTGTGAATTTTTGTTATTTAAAATGTAATTTTTAATACATAAATAAATTTAATGTCTTCAAAAAAATTGGGATTAGAATTCAATTAAACTTACACTTAGAATTCCAAAAGGTATCTATTAAAGTTGGAGCAAAATTGAGTGAAATTTATTTTCTTTAGAAAAAACAAAAATATTTATGAATAGAATACTTTATTTGGATATAGTAACTACCAGCATAGATTTATCTTAAGCCTAGTTCTATTAAAGGTTGAGATGGATCAAATCTCTTATGGTGCAAAATTCTTTTAGAGTGCAAAACTTAAAAAATTGTTTACATTTCAGGCATCTGTGGTTCATTTCTTTTAAGTTGAATCTCGTAGTATCCACAGTAATATTCCTACTTGTCAACATTTCAAATCCCAACAGGGATCCATCATCAGGACAATCACTGAATGATGGATCCCTGTTGGGATTTGAAACGTTGACAAGTATGAATATTACTGTGGATACTTCGAGATTCAACTTAAAAAAAAAAAAAAATAAATAAATAAATTTACATGTCTAGAGATTTGATGCTTCCTAATGCTTGATTGATCATGCTTAAGATGGATTTTGGTTAAAACATTTAAAGTAGTCTCATTATTCTACATTTTGGCCTTTTTCATGTGTGTAGATCCATCTAAAACACACATTTAGCAAGCATTGAGAGGAATAAAAAATGTAATTTTTTTTTCAAGTTTCTCACTAGAAAAGAGGCTTATACCTCGAGAGATTTGATCTCTCTAAGCTAGATTTGAGATTAAGAAAGGAATCAAATAGTGCAAACCTTTTCTCAAATTTCTCACTTGAAAATAGGCTTATACCTCAAGAGATTTGATCCCTCTAAACTAGATCTGTGATTAAGATAGATCTTAGGTTATAAATCATTTTAAATTGTATTCTCTACTAATCTTTTGGATATACAAATCTTATATCAATATAAATATAACAATAATTTAAAATGATTTTAACTTTTTTACCTTTCCTTAATATTATTAAAAAACATCTTAATTTTTTCCTAATATTATTAGGAAAATAAATTCTGAAAATTATATTTATTAACAAAAAGTTAATAATTCATCATCATGAGGACATTCATGCATGAGGACAAAGACTTTTCTTGCCATAATAAGAACAATTTAAGGTAATAGCTTAAAGATAAAATAGGTTCAGTAACTATATACTTCGAATTATGCATAATAGGCTAATTCAAATCAGGAATCACTTACAGAAATTTTAACTCTGCAGAGATTAAGTTATTTGTAAGTTTTCAAAATCTACTAAACTAGATTAAAAATTAACTTTTTTATATAAAAAAATATTTTATTTTTAATTTTTAGATATTTTTCTACCGGGTTTTGGATAGACGATGATGAATATTCTATTAAAGAATCACTTGATGTGAAGTCATTGGTTCAATTCCCCCAAAGTGACATATTAGACATGATGGAGATGTAGTTCCAACAAACTTTACTATATATATATATATATATATATATATATATATATATATATAGATATATATATAAACATATATAAACTCATATTTAGATGAAATTTTAAAATATAATTTCTCTTTGGAGTCAAGTCAATACACTCCTTTCTCTGTAATTACCTTACAATTTCCTTCACTGTAATTTCCTTTCCAGTCCCATTGGAAACGCCTGCCTAATTTAATATGGGGAATCACATTCCTATTCTAACATCTAAACGACAATTTCACATGTAAAAATAATAATAATGTATTACTCCTACAAACCTAAAGACTATAACAAATGGTTCATAGATAACACGCACACATACAGAATGTAATTAATGAAAATTACGAAGGTGATCACCGATCATATATAACTGCACTTTAGTCTTTAATATTCAAGTGGGTGAATCAGAAATAGGTTCTAGTAATACTCTGACATTAATGCATATCTCTATTCACATCCTGGCTTGCTTGGTTGGCTATCGCATGTGCTAACATGCAACGAACACCCTGACCAAGGCGTGGCACCGGTGTCCTATCCCGCTAAGTGGTTTGATTCAGCACCGTTGATCTTCTGCCATCGATCTGACGGTGAGAAAAGTCTAGAGTCTGATCCTCTAATCAATTTTGCGCCTTCAAACTTCATGTGGCTCATTGTCGCTGGTGCTTGGACCTTTTGCACTACTCTGCGGTGGCTAAGGTTCTTTTCTGTATTCATTCTGAGACAAGGTGTGTCCTCGCTTGAAAGGGAGTTGAAAGGGGTGCCTCCGAGCATAGGTATGACATAAATCTTAAGTTTTGAATGTTTAATGACTCGGTCCTGTGGGTTTTAGCATTACCATGGAGTTGTCAATTATAAAATTGTTCTGAAGTTTGACACTGTTTCACAGGTATGAACTTGGAGAAGGCAGAGATAGCAGACGACAGCCAACTCTTTGACATACTGAGAAAAGGTAGATTGCTTGCCACAACCATACTGCCTGTTACAATCTCTGTGTATTATGATTTTACTATTGGTTTATGATTTATCACCTCGGCTTCCAAATTGTCAATAAACCCTCCTTCGTTCTTGCAGGTTTTCTCTTTAGCATGGGGATGCCGCTATACCAGGTAAGAAACCCTAATGCATTAACTGATTACTTACTGTTATGTTGGAATATTTTTCGCCTGAACTGACTATTAATAAATTCATGGCCTTCTTTTGCAGGTACGCCATCTTATGGGAAATCTAAGGTTTGGGTCTGCGGCCTTTGAGTTTGTAAGGGCTTACAATCTCCTGGTCATTTCACAGGTTGGTGCCACGATCTTGATAGACTGTTTCGACCTGTCTTTGCAGAGTTGCATGGAGGGTTTTACTCCTTAGGGTTTTTAGGTTAAGTCATGCATGCCTTATGTTGATTTTAAGTTAATCCCTCGACAAGTTCGATTGTTGAATACTCTACTCTTATTTTGTTTATCAATTTTAAATGTATCGAGATATGACCAGTTTTGAGGTTTTCTTCTTAATGGCGCAGAAGATTAAACAGTGCCTCTGGGTAGCCTTTACTGCATTGTTAAGTTATTCTGAATTGATAATTTCTATGAAAAGATGTTATATGCAATGGTTAGCATTTGATACTGGTTAAAATTACTCTGAATTGCTAATTCATATGGATTTTTATTATACGAATTGGTTATTGCGTTACATGCATTTCGTTTTATTATTACCGAATTTTAGGTCCCGCGACCTTATTCATAAATGCATAGTATATAGTATATTAATTTGATTATGAATAGATATATTAATTCCGGATGCGAGGTTCCGACTAAGTTGCTTGGAAGTTTACTGTGTAAGCATGCATTTCATCCATTAAATAGAGTTTTATGGGGAATGTTTATCCCGAGGGTTTTTACAGTCAAGGTATATATATTGATTTGTTCTTATTTGACTCAGTGTAAAGGAAAATCCTGACATGTATTCAGCTTTTCAAACTGTTGTTTCGATATCGTGTGTGATTGTTCCAGAATATGTTAAGAAAGATGTTTACATATCTCTTGTTTACCTTTTAGATTATATTTAGTAATGCTACCCAAAACTCATCTCCTATTTCAGACCCATAGTGACTTCCCTTATGTTCATCATATAACTCAGGATTTTGACACAAAGGTGAATCCTCTGTTTTTTATTTAATTGCCTAACCCGTAAGTTAGCTATAAAATCTGAGATCTATCATCTTTAATAATATTATATTGTTTGATTCATATATCTAACTGGTAAGTTAATTATAACGTCTATAATCTAACATTCTTGACAGAATTGCATAATACACATTTATGACCCTGTATGTCTAGAATAAAATGTACAGACTAGCACTAGATCTTGGAGGTTCTTTATATTACTTACCTTTTATCCTACAAAAAATAATGATAAAAATAATACTTTTCAGAAAGTCTCTCCTCCCAGCCACGAGTCTGGAAATCACGTCTAGACTCCCCCCGAGCACTTTCTCCTTTCCACGTTGGATTATATCCAGTTACAGTCAGTACTAAGGGCCTCGGGAGAGATTTTCACCCAGCTCTAGGAGAGATTTTCCCTTTCCTTTCCCCCCTCTATATTTCCCTTTTATTTAGGTAGAGGGTTAACTGTTTCTTGGTAACCATTTCTTTTAACCAAATCAAAACAGTTTTATTCTGTTAAAGTAATGTTACCAATAATTTAGGTAATCACCAGATAACCATAATAGATGTTTCCTAGTCTTTCAACCTCAATCATTTAATGTTAAATATCAAAATGAATTAACACTTAATTTAAACATCCAGTAAATATTTACTTAATCATTCTCAGTAATTTTAGATGCCATTTTTGGTGTGTTACATTCCCCCCCCCATATGAGGAACATCGTCCCTGGTGTTCTCTCTTCCTTCAAAAAATAATGTTGGATAAGCTTTTCGCATAAATTCCTCCTCTTCCCAGGTGGCCTCTTCCGGGCCAAAGTGCTTCCATTGCACTTTAACCTGGGTAATGGATCACTTCCGCAAGTTAGTTTCTCTCTGATCGAGAATACAAAGAGGTTCTTCCAGGAACTCTCCTTCCGTTTCGACCTGCACCACAGAATAAACAGTTACATTCCGTTTTCTAAAAAAACAACAAGCGATATATCCAGTCTTATCTACTTAACTCTTTACCTGAATGTTCTCCCAGTCAATAACGTGTTGAGGGTTATACACATACTTTTTAGTAATGATACATGAAATACATTATGGACCCGAATGTGGCTTGGTAGTGCAAGCTTATAGGCCATCGGTCCAACTCGTTCCAAAACTTGAAAGGGGCCACAATATCGGGGTGCTAATTTAGCATAACCCTACCATTGTAATGAACTTTTCTGGGGCTTCACTTTCAAATAAACGTGATCTCCTGGTTGAAATTACCTGTAGTTCCTCTTTTTGTCTGCATACATTTTCTGCCTTTCTTGGGCTGCCCTTAAATTTTGTCGAATATTCCTCATGGTCTCTTCCATTTCTGCTAGCATGTCAAGACCCAGTGCGAGCTTATTAACTAGGTTATTCCAGTCTGTGGGCACTCTACACTTTCTCCCATACAACACCTCGAAGGGGCTCATGCCTAGGGACTAGTGGTGTCCATTATTGTATGCAAACTCTACTAAATGGAGGTAATCCTCCCACTTGTGTGGCTGCTGCATCACAAACATGCGTAGCATGTCTTCCAACACCTAGTTTACCCATTTGATATGTCCATCCGTTTGGGGATGGTAAGTGGTACTAAATTGGACCTGAGTACCTAAACCCGAAAAGGGAGTTTTCCAAAAGGTGGAAGTGAATTTCACGTCCCTATCCGAAATTACTACTTTGGGTATCCCATGTAAGCAAAAAATTTCCTTCATAAATATGTCCGCAATTTCTACGATTTTGTTTGTGGACTTCACCGGTATGAAGTGAGTTGTTTTACTCAACTTGTCAACTACCACCATAATTGAATCATGTTTCTTTCTTGTGCGAGGTAAGCCGGTAATGAAATCTAAGGATATAGTCTCCCATTTCCATTCCAGAATGGGCAATGGTTGCAACAACCAGGCGTGATGTTGGTGCTCTGCCTTTACCAACTGACACTCCAAACATTTGGATAAATATTCTGCAATATCCTTCCTCAATCTGGGCCAAAAGTACCCTTTCTTGATGGCTGAAAGCATTTTTTGATAGACAAGATGGCCAGCACAAGGCTTCCTGTGAAACTCATCCAACACAAAGAGTTTAACCGAGCTTTGGTTAGGTACATAAATTTTGTTCTTAAAAGTAAGGAGATTATCGAAATTTATTTCAAATTCTGATTTTTCATTTTTCAGCAAAGCTTCTTTTGTTTGTTGCCAAAGGAAGGAATACTCTGGGTCTATGTTAGCTGCTTCTTTTATGATTTCAGGGATGTTTGAACTTACTTGGCTCATATGAACCTCATAGATACAATGTAACTTCCTGCTTAGTGCATCAACCACACGGTTTTCCTTCCCTTTTAAATGTTTCATTTCAAAATTGAATTCACTTAGGAAGTCTATCCATCTAGCCTCTCGAGCGTTCAAGCTAGACTGATTAAAAAAATTGGTAAGGCTGCTATGGTTAGTTAGCAGCAAAAATTTCTTCTCGAGTAGGTAATGTCGCCACATTTTAAGTGCATGCACCACTGTTGTCAACTCAAGATCATAGGCTGAATATTGTTGTTCGTATTCCTTCAAATTTCGAGATTCGTAAGAAATCATATTTCCCTCTTGTGTCATCACTCCACCAACGCCCTCCTTGCTTACATCTGTGCAAACCACGAAAGAGTTTTCTGGATCAGTCACTTTTAACACTGGTGCGGTGGTGAGCAGATGTTTTAGTTTTTCAAAACTCTGCTGATGTTCTACTGTCCAGTGGAAAGTGCACCCCTTTTTCTGTAAGGAGGTCATTGGAAAGGCGATTTTTGAGAATCCCTTAATGAATCTACGGTAATACCTGGCTAATCCCAAGAATGATCAGATATCAGCGACATTCTTTGGGGTTGTCCATTCCATAATTGTTTTGATCTTTTCTGGATCCATTGCAATGCCATCTGCTGATATAACGTGACCCAAGTACTGAATTTGATCTTTGAAAAAATCACATTTACTGAATTTGGCATATAACTGATTTTCCCTTAATGTTTGCAATACTATTTTCAGATGTTCTTTATGCTCCTCCTGATTTTTGGAATATATTAAGATACCATCAATGAAAATCAGCACAAATTTATCGAGGTAGGGTTGGAAAATACTATGCATTAAACTCATGAATGTGGTTGGGGCATTGGTAAGGCCAAATGGAAATACCATGAACTCGTAATGACCATAGCGCGTGCGAAATGCTACCTTGTAAATATCTTCCTCCTTTATTCTTATTTGATGATAGCCGAATCTTAAATCAATTTTCGAAAATACCTTGGCTCCCTATACCTGGTTAAAAAGATGATCAATACGTGGTAACGGATACTTGTTCTTGATAGTAAGCTTGTTTAATTGTCGATAATCGATGCATAAACTCAGGGTTCCATCCATGGAAAATTTTAGGGGCAAATTTTCACCCTTGGGCTAAATTAAGGGGTTTTATATTTTTATTGGGCAAATATTTTGTATCATAGTACATTGTTACAAATCGCCTCAAATTTATTTTATAAAAATATTAGGTATGGGGGTTAGCCCACCTTATTTTAAGAGAGAGGGTAAAAAAAGTAAAATTAGCCCTTGAAATTAGGAGTTACAATCTTCCATTGGCCCTTATTTTCAAGAAAATGTATTTATGATAGTTATAAATAAAAATACAAATACAGTGGAGGTATGGTAAATAAATGAAATCTCTTTTTGTACTTACTCCAAAGGTATGGTAAATACATAAAAATACAAATAAACTAGAGGTATGGTAAATAAATAAAACTTCTTTTTATATTTAGTCCATAACCTTCTTTCTATTTAAGAAGGCTCAAAAATGAGGTTTCATTTAAGTGAGTCCTATGGGCCAAATACCATATTTATAAAAGAGGTATGGTAAATTAATAAAAATATAAATAAACTAGAGGTATTATAAATAAATAAAATATTTTTTTATATTTACTCCATATGTCACGTTATATTTATGAACACCCAAGCGTGTAAATAAATAAAAATACAAATAAAGTGGAGGTATGGTAAATAAATAAAACCTCTTCTTATACTTCAAAGGTATGGTAAATAAATAAAAATATAAATAAATTGTAGGTATGGTAAATAAATAAAACCTCTTTCTATATTTAATCCATAACCCTCTTTCTATTTAAGAAGGTTCAAAAAAATATGTTTTATTTAATTGAATCCTATGGGCCAAATACCATATTTATAAAAGAGGTATGATAAATTAATAAAAATATAAATAAAAAGGAAGAATGGTAAATAAATAAAACATTTTTGATATTTACTCCCTAATCCACCTTATCTTTACAAGCACTCAAAAAATGTGTTATATTTAGGTGAAGCCTATGGGCCAAATACCATAGGCCAAATTATTATTAATACCATGCAAAAAACATTATTAACCCTAATATTAGTATTAATAAAAACAAAGATCGCACATGGTATTCACATGGAATGCCCCTTATTTAAAGGGGGAATTAAACCAGCATAGATCCATCTTTACTCTGGATCAAATATCATGATATGCAAACTAACATAGAGTGAAAAAATATTTGATCCCTCTCGGGGCTTGGTAGATCAAGAGTAAAACTCGATCTTGTAATTTAATGTCACTTAAACATTTTAACTTGGTTAAAATAAAAATAAAAAAATAAAAATAAACTATTAATTTTTATAATTTTTATAAATTACCAATACTAGTTTTTAAGCTCCAGGTTTATGATAACCCATGGTATTGACCCATGGTAATACCATGGCATTCATGTGAGCATATACTATTTAAAGGGGAAATTCTATCAGCTTAGATCCATCTTAATTCCGGGTCTACCAAGTGCTAGGAGGGGTAAACAGATTTCATCCCTATAAGAGTGGTAGATGTGGAGTTAAGATAGATATAGGTTGGTTTTATGATAATGAAGATATTAAATAGACTTAGGAAATTATATTGTAAAAAAAATCTTAAGGTGAATGGTTAAAGCTACATTTAGTCACTTCACAAAATTTAGTAAAAAAATACCTATATCTCCATTAATATTGGTTTTTCTGATTTAAAAAAAATAAAATCAAAACAATGAAATCTTAACTCTTTCTGCATCACCTTGGCATAAGAGAGATAGTCGCTACCCATTTTCCACCATTTTTCAAACATTCTCTGTTACACCAAAAAATGTCACCATGACTATTTGCAGTTTGTATGGCTCCATCACCTGTCATACTATCCTCCTTGGCAAGTCTCATGCCTCTGCCTCCCATGTCAAACTCAAAGAAAGAGAGAAAAGTCATTTAAAGTCAAGTTATCTTTGGTACGCAGTTTCTCTCAGCCTTACCTGCAGGTATGCAATCCAAGTTCACAATACCTGCGTACTTGTACGCTCTGTCTGTAAAGAAATGGGTGCGTACTCCTGTAAAGGTCAATAAGCGCAAGTTTCACTCCAAAAAAGTTACTTGTGGTTATTTCTAGAGCATTCTAGAAGCTTGTTTGACGTGTATGGAGCGCCTCCAGATGGTTCATGTATCCCTATAGAAGAGGAACTTATCCCATCAAGAGGGGAGCTAACCCACCCAAAAGAGGGGCTTATCCCATTGATGTGGACCTGATTAACTTCCTCTACAGCACTATAAATACATGCATTGGACCAGAGGGAGGGGAGGTTGAAAGCTGAACATTCCTAAGGGTAGATGCTGCTGGAATTAGGACTTCCTTGTATAAGCTTGTGAGGAGAGATTACCATCTTTGCTTGTTGTATTTGGAAGTGGGTGAGCTGATCAGAGTAAAGGAGGACTCTTGTGGACCCTGGGAGGAACTTGCACAACACCAAGGCTCAGGTTGTAATGGTTCCTTTTGTTACCTTTTAATACAAATAAGTCCATTCTTCTCAACAATTTGTTATTTATGAGTTGTTTCATATACTCCTTGGTCTATATGTTAAATGTGTTTTATTTTATGTGATATTCAGGTGCTATTTAATCGTTTGATTGTTAGTGAATGTAGGTTTCGAAGAGAAGGAGGAGCTCATCCGGATCAACGAAGCTGGACTGCTACAACAGCGTTGGGTTACAGGTAAGATCTAAAATACTTGATTTCACATAGTATAAATGCATATTTAGAGAAGGATTGCTCCTATTTGTCTTGTTTGTCACTAGAAAGTCTTAGGCTTCTAGGGAGGTCGGTTGTGTCTGCACTATCGACTCTTTTCGCGTGACAAAATGGCGACTCCACTGGGGAATCCATGAATGTGCTTGAGTTCTTTTTGATTTAATATTTTGGTCTGAGAAAAAGCGCTTGCTTTCTGATTTTTGGCTGTCTAACTGTGTGTTTGGGTGGGTTAGCTTAGGGTTAAATTAGATTTTCAGTTTTCTTAGCTTTGCGAGCAGTACGCAGGGTTTGAGTTCAGCACAGTGCGTACTTGTACGCACTGCGGCTGTGTGCACAGAGCGTACCCGCACCTGTGTAAACAGGTCACCTGCGTACCCCTGTCAAATTTGAGAAAATCTCAATTTTTGCTTTTTGCTCTTTAGATTTTTGTTTTTAATTTGTTTTTACTGCCCAGATCCATTAGTTTACTGTCAGAGATCTTCACCTGGACTTGTTCCGTTAGTGTCGAGAGTTTTGGTGGAATTCATGGGGATTTTGCCTTAGGGTTTGATTTTTAACTGGTCCTGTAGTGACTTTGACGTTAGAGGTTGTCAAACTTTGGATCTCCTTGGTTTTGGTCAGTCCTCTTAGGAGTCGGGCCTGTCATAGAAGTCACCCTTGTGAGAGACCTACCTTTGTGTCTTCTCTTTGCGAAACTCGAAAAGTCTGTTTGTTAAAGCCTTGAATTCCATTCTTGAGAAAAAGAACAAAAAGATTTCGATTTTGTTTTTTGGTTAGTTCATGATTCTACATGAACTGATCCTTAGTTGCATTTTGACTAAGTAAAACATCCGGGAATTATCCTTGGAGGCTTTTGTCCTCATTATTTTTTACTTTTAGGTAAATTTCCCTTTAATTTGCTTTTGAGTGATTTTGAATTGATTGCCTTAGATTTGTTAAATTTGGTTTTCAATAAATAGTTTTACATGCTTCATTAGCGTAGGAAAAATATAAAAGATTCTTTGAAAACAAGTTTTCTTTGGTAGCATTTGTAGTCTTTTGAAGAAAAGGAAATTTCGTGAATAATTAGTGGTCATGAGTTGCATGTTTTGAAAAGATAAAGAGAATTGTTTCTTTGATTGTCTTTGTTAAGAAAGTTGTTTTCTATAAAATTTGCATTCTCTCAACTCTCTTAGCTAGGAGATTCATTGAAAAAGGAAAGTAGTGTAAATCATCTTAGGTGCATCTTGGTAGTGGTTGAGAGTCGAGTCTACACACCACCAGTTTCATCTCCACCACCTTTTGTCTTAAAGAAAAACCATAAAATTAACGCTTAAAGTAAAATCAACTTAGTAACTTTTTATTTACTAGGGCTCTGAAACACCAATATAGATCAGGCTAGTGTCTTGGAGTAGGAGAGTAATTAACTCTCCAAGACAGCAAAACCAAACAAGTAGCTGATCTTGTGGTAGGATAAATCCAACTGTTTCATTTATACTCTGGGAAAGCTCCTCTTAAAGGAGAAGCATGAGCTCGTGTCCGAACCAGTGAGGGGATCAATCCTCCCTCGTTGGGAACGACGCCAGACACACACATATTACAAATGGTAAACCTCGGATTAACCATTGTCGAGGAGCTAGGGGTCACTTGTCAGTAAACCTTGGATTATTGTCAAGGAGCCGGCAAGGGGATTGAGCTTGATACTCTGCCCTTGCATGCTGTCGGAGTGTAAACTATTCCCCCAGGTGTATTTGTTGCTTTTGGTAACCTTAGTAACCATTATCTTTAGGATTCTACCCGAGGTGACGGTGGAGGGAAGATCCCACTGTACCTGGAGCAGACGTCGGCTAGACTCACTTGGATTTTCCGGGGGTTCACTTCACTCGAGACGGGTAAAGTGGAGGAACTTGTGCCAGTCTATTCATTAAGCAGGTTGTCGGGGTAACTGTTCCACCCACCACTTCTGTACTGAATTCGGCGATGTTGGGCTTCATCGCCAACTAGTGTTTTCGGTCTGGAAGGCTACTGTTTGTGCATGGTTTGACGCCCTAGATTCTTTAGGCGTGTGATTCAAATTTGTTTGGTTCTTTAGAGACTTTTGGTGGTTTTCTTTGATATTTTACTTTGTTTGCGTGTGCAGTAGTTAAAAGCTTTTAACTGTGGCAGAATTACCGAGACAGTCCCGTAGACTTCGGGGCCAGTCTCCTGAGATTGTTTCCGTGGCCGAATTGTTGAGGAGATCCTGTAGACTTTGGGGTGAGCCTCCTCGAGACGACCCGAGTAATCTAGAAGGTTTGAAAGTCCTCGTAACTCCTCCTAGTGGCAGTAGAGTAGGTTCACCTGAAGAAGGAGAGTCTTCGTTGGTAGTCCATCCAGATTACCAAAGTCTAGAAACAGGTTACAATCCTGAAGCTGTTGCAGTTTCTGAGCTTGCTGG
Source organism: Pinus tabuliformis (assembly GCA_031772625.1). Taxonomy (NCBI): domain Eukaryota; kingdom Viridiplantae; phylum Streptophyta; class Pinopsida; order Pinales; family Pinaceae; genus Pinus; species Pinus tabuliformis. Next base: position 1,000,314,431 of record CM062809.1, on the reverse strand, counting down.
TAGTTTTTCATCTACTAGTGATATAGGCGAAGAACCTGAAATATCTGAACCTGTTACTCCAACTTCTAGTGTTCCTGATTCACCTAGGGTAGAAAGAGTCATAACCGAAAATCTTCCTTCTGGTTTGTTAGCTATTGAAGAACTTACTCCAGAAGAAGAAATAGGCCCTGTTCTTGAAGATCAACCTACTCTTGATCTAAGAGAGCGTGAATCTATCTTTTACAGTCCACCTAGAAGTACTACTTGGTACCTTTCGTTAACTAATTATTTAGACAACTTAGGGATAGGTTTTTCTCCACCTCGTACTCCTTATCCCTCCGGAGGTATTTATACTCCTGTAAATATGTCTAGTCAGTCGTCCGTGTCTACTCAACCCCCTGAATCTTTCTTGTATGGTGGTCCTTCTGTTCCTACTGGGTATCAATCACTTTCTGGTACCTTTGCGGGAGCATCTCCTCAACCCATTGGACATGGGTCATTAGCTGGAAGCAATGGTAATAGACCGTTGAGTGTAGGAGACATTTATATGATGTCAGGTTCAATTCCCGGTTCTCAACCTCAAGGTGGTCAATTACCGCCTGGGGGGCAGCCTCAATTAACACCTGGGGGGCAACCTCAAGGTACACAAGTTGCGGCTGGGGGGCAACCTCAAGGACAGTATGTACCTATGGTGCAATACATTCCTCATGGTCAACCCCAACCTCAATATGTACCCCAAGGTCAACCTCAGTATCAATTTAGGCATCAAGGTCAACCCCAGTATCAGTACTTACCTCAAGGGTATCTACCCCAAGGTCCGTACTCGAGTCAAGGTTATCAACCACCTCAAGGTCAATCTTACGTTCAAGGTACGGGAAATGTACCTTTCAATTATCAATCCTACCCTCAACCTGGTTACGGATCTCAGTATCCTCAACCTGTTACGGGTCAATACCCCGGAATGATAGTGTGGGATCCATCACAAGGTCAACAGGTGTTGCAGCCAAGTATACAGTTGTTACCTCAAACTGGACAACCTGTAGTTTCTGGTCCACCCCAGCAACCACAACCTGTCCAGTCAAATGTTCAAACTTCTGTAACTTCGGTAGTTACTCAGCCGCCAATCGCACCTAGTACTCCATCTCAAACGGCTGCTGCAACTACCGCAACATCTACCGCACTTACTTCTGGAGTATCGACAGCTCCAGTTTCTACTGTCTCTGCAACCACCCCTCAAACATCTTTACCGTTGTCCGGATCTACGATTCAAACCATGGTCCAGATGCCTGTAGGACAGCCTGGTTTAAGTACTGTTGTAACAAGTCAACCACAATTCACTTATCAACAGTACCAGGGACAGTACCAATTCGATCCTGTTGTCAAATAACCGGTTTGCTAGTATCAACCGTATCCTGGGTACACTTATCAACAACCTCAACAACCCCAGTACGGTCCGGTTGATCCTGGTTTTCCAGGAGGATATAATATCCCGAACACGATTCCTGTTCCAAGTTATCCTGGATATCCTCCTCCTGGGACTGGTCTTGTGACCCAGAGTTTTAGAGATCCTAACCGGCAATTGCCGTTTATCGCAACTTTGGATTTACCCGACTTGACGCGCCTAACGATCGATCCAATAAATTATCTTCCGTTCTGGCCGCTAATGCCAAATAAGTTTCCCAGTGATATACCCAAGTTCGAAGGTAAGTCTGGAGAGGATCCATCAAATCACGTGATGACTTACCACCTCTGGTGTGCTTCGAATTCTATCTCGGATGATTCGATCCGTTTACGTCTTTTTCAGCATACGCTCATTGGTCTCGCGGCCAAGTGGTACATTGAGTTACCACGGGCCTCTTTTTATAACTTTAGCCAGTTAGCTACCTTGTTCCTAACTCATTTTCAGTTACCGGTCAGATACGATAATGGTACTGAGTTATTAACTTCATTAAAACAATCAACATCCACTTATATTTCTGATCATATCCATGAATGGAGATGTCGAAGACGTTTAGTGAAAGTTTTTATCCCGGACCAAATCTTAGCTGAATGGTTTGTCAAATCATTATTACCGAAGATTACTGAAGATGTAGCTAAGGTTGGAGTAGTTACTGAGGAGCAAGTCATTGCTCAAGCCCAATACCTTGACTTAGTTTACACTCAGTCGGGTACGTTGCACGAGAAGATCCCAGATCTTCCTAAGTCGAATCAAATCGCTGCTGCTCCATCGGGGTCTCATGCTGCTGATGGCATGATTGGTACGGTGAACACTAAAAGTAAGAAGAAATCCTCAAAGAATTCTTCTCCAATCATAACCTTACCAGACTCCCCGACAGGAGAATCTTCTCCTGAAATTACCGCCGACGTTCACGCTGTAGAGTCATCTATGGATAAATCAAAAAATGGTGGTAAAAAGAAAGGCAAGAAGAAGGATAAAGCAGACAAGGCTCCAAAGGAGAAAAAAGATAAGTCAGAATCTAACGACGAGAAACGCAAACCTCGCTATCCTTGTTTAATTTGTGAAGAAGATCATTTCACAAGAGATTGCCCTCATCGGGCAGAGGTTGTGAAAATCGTTAAAGGTTCCCCAACTCCTGCTGTTTTGAAAGATCCATTTCCAAAGCAGGAGAGTAAGATGATAGGTTCTTCCTCGAGTGCCAGTGAAGAACCCATATTGATGATGTCTCATGTACGGATTGCGACTCGATCACACGATTATGGTAGTAAGAGTCCTGTTGATGGCAAAGAAGCAGAACCTTCTCATTCTAATCCATCAACCTCAGCTCCCGGTTCCGATCCACTATAGATCGAGAAACCTAACTCGGACTTGGTAATCAAACCGCCCGCCAAGGGTATACTTCGAAAGTCTGCTTTCAATCCACATGCAAGAGCAGCTCAGAATTATAACATTGTTGAGGACTTAGCTGTTTCACCCTCAGCAATGTCGGCTTTAGAAGTGCTGCAATCATGCCCAGCACAACGAAAATTACTTTTGTCGGCTATAGGAGCTATTGATATTCAGGACCCGAACCTGATAATCTTTGATCTAGAAAATAGTACACCGCGTCTCCCTCATCAGATGGCTTTCCAGATCCCAGTGATAGTAAAAAACAGGCCTATTCATCGGACTGTAATTGATGAAGGAGCTTCTACGTGTATTATGTCGATTCAATGTTGGATATCGCTTGGTTCTCCTTCATTGAACCAATCCCCGACGATTCTTAAGGCCTTTGATGGCCGTGGGTTCCATCCGTTTGGCATTCTACAGGATTTGCCTATAGGGGTTGAAGGAAAAACCGTTAGTCTGGATGTGGAGGTGGTTGATGCCCCTCTAGACTACAACCTTCTCTTGGGTCGAAGTTGGTCTTACGCTATGATGGCGGTCGTCTCATCGGTCTTCAGAGTTATAAAGTTTCCACATAATGGCAAGATCGTGACAATAGACCAGCTGGCTTTCTTTTCATCTGACCCAGCCTCTTCAGAGAGTATCCAGCATGTCGGTAAAACGACTATCCCTTATAGGGATGTTGGCGTAGGATTAGTTAAAGATTCCGGTTTACTGGGAACTTTTCCTTTTCCTCCAATCAACGCAGACCCTTCATTCGCTTCCATTCATATGATTACTTCAGACACTATTATTTATGATGATCCTTGGATTGTCCCATCTGAATCTGAGATAGACTCATTCGGTGATGCTATGCCTTTAAGTCCATATGAAATTGCTTATGAAGCCGTGCATTCTTTTACCGACCCGTGTTCAACCCAAATCGACCAAATGAATTTGGTCCGTGAGGAATCACTTTTCACATCAACCTCAGAACGGATAGCGTTTCCCGAAGTTGTGTCATCTGACGAGCAACTTCGCGAAATCCTAAGTGTAGATGATCTGCCATGGGAAGATCTCCATCATAGATCTTCGTTTTTACCTGAGGGTGATGGCTTTGAAAATGATTTTTCATCAATTTTTACGGCTGAATATGTTAAGGACGCTCAGAATCCCACGAAACATCCTGATTCAGAGTTGAATTTGGGAAACATTTTCCAAACTACTGCCATTGACATTTCAGTCAAAACTGGAATTATTGAGAACATTCATATAGGTGCCTCGTGTACAAATGACGAAATTCAAACATACAAGGCCCTATTTCAAGAATTTCGCGACGTGTTTGCCTGGTCCTATGAGGAAATGCGAGGAATTGATCCCTCTATTGTTGTTCATGAAATCAAGGCTTACCCGGACGCTAAGCCCGTTCGGCAACGCCTGCGTCAGATACACCCTAGGAAAACAGCTGCAATTAAAGCAGAAGTTGAGAAGCTGTTGAAAGCAGGTTTCATTTATCCGATCCCGTTAACGGATTGGGTATCGAATATTGTTCCGGTTAACAAGCAATAGGGAACAATAAGAATCTGCATCGACTATAGGGATATTAATTGTGCTTGTCCAAAAGAAAACTATCCCACGCCCTATATCGATCAAATAATTGATGATTGTGCCGGCAGTGAAATATTTTCCTTTATGGACGGTTTTTCCGGTTACAACCAAATCAATATTCTACCTGCCGATCAACCAAAAACGGCTTTCATTTGTCCTTGGGGGACATTTTCTTATTGCAAATTACCTTTTGGACTTAAGAATGCTGGAGCCACTTTCCAACGGGCAATGTCTTATGCGTTTCACGACATCAAGCACATTGTGCAGCCGTACCTCGATGATTTGCCTGCTCATTCTTTACATCGAGCTGATCACCTTGTCCACTTACGAGCTATTTTTATGAGGTGTCGTCATTATCGAATTCGGTTGAACCCACACAAATGTGTCTTCTGCATAGAAGTGGGACGATTGCTAGGATTTATCGTTTCAAAAGCCGGTATCCACGTCGATCCCTCGAAGGTAGAAGCTATCATCAAATTGCCTCCTCCTTCGAGTTTGCGCCAACTCCAAAGTTTGCAGGGGAAAGCAAACTTTTTACGTCGATTCATTCCTAACTACGCCGAGGTTACAAAGGGTTTCACCCGGTTGTTAAAACAAAATGCTCAATTCTCTTGGGATGAGATAGCTCAGAAATCTTTCGATGCACTTAAGCACGCATTGACCCATGCACCGTTGCTGCATCCTCCCAACTACAACCAGGATTACTTTTTGTATCTCGCCGCCTCGCACTCCACCATTGTAATGGTCTTAGTTCAGGGAGATGAATTCGGAATGGAACATGTGATATATTACCTTAGTCGGACGTTAAATCCAACCGAGCTAAAGTAATCACATGCGGAAAAGTTGGCACTGGCAGTCGTTCAAGCTGTCCAGCGTTTTCGTCACTACATTCTTCTCCGTAAAACTATAGTGATTTCGGATTGCAACCCTATGATCTATATTCTAACTAAACAATTGCTAGGGGGCAAGTACTCCAAATGGATTGTTATCCTGCAGGAGTTTGATTTGGAGTTCGAAAAGTCCAAATCTAAGAAATCCTTAGTCTTTGCCAAGTTAATGTGTGATTTCGCGCGTGCCGACACGGAAACAGTGGCAGAGGAACCCATAGCGGATGAATCTTTGTTTCTTATCAGCACTTTAGATCCGTGGTACGGGGATATAATCATTTATCTCCAAACCCAATCCTTTCGGCCCGAAGCTTCTGAGACGGAACGTTGGAAAATTCGATTCCAGTCCCAACAATACAAAATAATTGGAGATACTCTTTATCGTCATGGGGCGGACTTGGTTTTCCGACGTTGCTTAACTCACGAAGAGGCAGAAAGGGTTTTGAATGACTGTCACTCTGGGGCATGTGGCGGTCATATGTCTGGGTATGCCACAGCTCAGAAGGTGTTGCGTGCTGGCTATTTCTGGCCGTCCATGTTTAAAGATTGTATCATTGCGGTCCGAAAATGCCACAACTGTCAAGTGTTTGATCGCAAGATGCATGCACCACCAGCTCCTCTCCACCCTATAATTGCCGTTGGTATTTTTGCTAAATGGGGTATCGACTTTATTACTTGTAACCCTCACTCGGCCGGGGGCATGCGTATATCATCCTTGCGGTTGATTATTTTACTAAGTGGGCTGAGGCGATGCCTACATTCAAGGCAGATGGCAAGAGTGCTGCAGTTTTCGTATTCAATCACATTATTGCTAGGTTTGGTGTCCCACAAGCGATAATCACTGACCATGGGCGCCATTTTCGAAACATTATGATGACAGAGCTTACAGGCCAGCTTGGTTTGCGCCACGATAGCTCAACTCCTTATTATCCACAAGCCAACGGTCTGGTTGAGTCCATCAACAAAGTTTTGGTCATCATGATCCGACGAATCATTGGCATTCATCGGTCGAATTGGCACAACATGTTATTTTCTGTGCTTTGGGCATATCGAACTTCGGTGAAAACATCAACAGGGTTCACTCCTTTCCAACTAGTTTATGGTTTGGAAGCCGTGCTACCATTGAATGCGAAATCCCATCACTTCAAATGGTTGTCGAATTACTCCCAGCTACTTCCGAAGAGGAGAAGCGTTTATTGTATTTAGCTCAATTAGATGAGACTCGATGTGATGTTGCACTGGCAATCGAGACTCATGCAAAACGAATGAAAGCTCAATACGATCGAAATGTGACCCCTCGAAATTTTTTGGAAGGAGACCTAGTGCTATTATATGATCAAGCTAACGATAAGTTAGGTGCTGGAAAATTCGTTCCTATGTGGCATGGACCCTACATTGTTAAGCGAAAGCTAGCAAAAGGGGCCTATGAGCTGGTTGATTTTGATGGGGACTCTTTGGGTAAACCCAGAAATGGACTTTACCTAAAGAGGTACTATGCTTAAATGGTGGGTGTGAAGATTTTTGTTAGGGTAGTTAGGTTAATTTTCTCTTTCTAGCTGGTACGTTTGCTTAGTTTAGACAAGTGTGCTTAGTTTAGACAAGTGTGCTTAGTTTAGAGAGTGTGGTTTTTCGTCGTTATTCTGGCTTATCTTGGTTTTACTCTTGATATTGCAGATGTCGACGCCTCTCCAAACGTACATTGGATTTGCTGATGGTGCTTGTCGTAGTACACGGAATATCTCTTCCGCAGCTTGGGTTATCTATTCGCCCTCTGACGAGTTAGTTTCTATGCATGGGGTGAGCCTCGGTCAAACAACAAACAACATTGCAGAATACAGTGCAGTGATTGAATTATTATCTGAATCCATTACATTTGGGATTCGGAGTTTGATAGTGAGGTTAGATTCTGAACTCATTGTATTACAGCTTAATAGAGTTTATGCCATTAGAAATCCAGTGTTATTAAGGTTATTTTTGAGAGTGCGTCTTTTGGAACGTGAATTTGATTACATTGAATGTCAACATATTCCAAGGTATTTTAATACATTAGCAGATGCAATTGCTTCTCGAATGTTAGACAGACATTTGCGATAATCATACATGTAAATTTTAAAAACATTAACATTTAATCACACATGTTTAACAAGATAAGCCGGTAATAATGATATATATAGATAGGAGTGTGTCAAAAAATATACATCGTCTTCGATCATAGGTTGACAAACACCTTATGATCGACAAAAATGATAAGTACAAAAAACCAAAAATGTCATATGTGTCTACAAAAAGTGACTAGCCAATCACTGATGGTGCTCTCTATACGAGACCACTACCCGCGCTACCCTACATAGGAACCTCCTGATAGGTCCTGGAACTGCAACCACATAGCGCTGAAGTCGAATAGGAATATCATCTATAGTCGTCTCTGGTATGTCCGCCGTGAGACGCTCAAGGTCCTGTTCCAGTTCGGCTAAGGCCTCTGCGGCCGCATCCTGTGGGGCCGGTGCTGGTGCAACTGGTACTCTCCTCTCGAATGGCCGGAGATTGGCCGGATGCTGTGGGCCTACATCTGCATTTTGAAAATTGTCACTGTCAGTTTTGAGACGATATAAAAACAAATAAAAAGTAAATAATTTCAAAAATTTGTGAAAAATGAAATACCTCTGTCGTCCCATTGTTCTCCCTGTGGAAGAACCATGTCCGGATCACCGCGAAAATCTACTCCGGCATAAGGAAAGTCCTGAATCGTGAAGACCTGGTTCTCCAACCAGTGAAAGTAACCAGCAGGAAATCGAACAACTCCCGCTCCCTCATCAAGATGCCGGGCCATCACCGTAACCCATCATATCAACCTTGGCTCCCGAGGTGGCCCAACCGGAACAGTGAGATGCTGAGGGATAAGCATTGGAACTCTCTCTAGGGCAAAGCTCACAACTAAAGGCCCATACCCAAAGGTCTTTAGTTGCCCGTTCTTTACCCTAGTCAGTTGGCCCTTTATGTTGGCCAACACAACATCGCACCAGTTGAAAATGGTGCCTCGGTAGCAATCTATCGCCATTCGCATTTGGGACCCGGTGGCAATGTGCAAGGCGGCTGCGCCGCAGAGTCTGGTAACTATAAAGGCAATTACCATAAGTTCAGGCAGGGATATATATTTGATTTCTATCCCTTTCTCCTGGTTCTGATTATTGCACCACTCTAGCCGGAGGCTAGCAAGGGATTGGCCACCCGGCCTAGTCCCGGAGAGAGTCAGTTGCTCGCCCCTATTAGGCAAACCAGTGAGAAAATATATATCAGAGGGCTCTATCTCGAGCTGGTGCCCTCTGATGTAAAAGCATTGTTCTTGGATGTTCCACCTTTCAACCAGCCACTCTAGGAATGGCACTTGGGCCCTCATGCCAGGTATGGCCCAGTACTTGTAGAGACCGCATGCCTTTAAAGCATCAATGGAGGGTTCATGATTTATTGCGGCCAAATCAACATCCTCGTGTTCTCTTTCACGCCAATCAAGCATGGTGTGCACCCTGCACATCATAAAACATCTGTTAGAGTCCATAAAATTTTAAAATTTTGGTCCATTTTGGAGAAATGAGGGTTTCAAAATGCGTTTTGCGGGGTACGCACCCTGGCTTTTAGGGACAGAGCGTATGTACGCAGCTGCCCTTAAGGCCGGGTGCGTACGCCCGATATTTTCCCCATTGAGAAAATATCGGGGTACGCAGGTCAGCAGTGCATGACCTGCGTACCCCAAAGGGCGCATCTTGAAACCCCAAGACCTCCAAAAAATCAAATAAAAACCTAAAAATGAATTCTAAACGGATGGAAATTAAGAGAAGGATGTTGTAGAATACCTGATGAAACGGCGTTCGATTCTGACGGTCGGATTCTCCGCAAAGTCTACGGGAAGTTTCTTGTAAAAAGCCCTTTTCTCTCCCTCAACAGTAAAATGGTGAAAATGACATGGTAAAAAGTCTTTTTATAGGTTTTTTTGGATAAATGAATGCTAGGTTTGTTTATTTTTCACCATAAAGAGATATTTTTCAATGTATTTTTTCCTATCTTAAACAGGTATGAGTAATGTGTTGTTTTTGTGCAGGACAAAGGGACTTTAGGGTAAACTATCATTTTTCACGAACCAAGAAATCAGAGTCATCTTTTAAGCCCTTTTCTGACTCCTAAAACATGAAAAGATTGCCGAGCGTTTCGTTTACACTCGTTAAAACAGAATTAAAAGACGGTCTCCCTTATAGCCCTTTTCTGGCCGTAAAAACAAGAAAAGATTGTCGGGTTTTTGTCGTTTCAAACTCGATACTGGAAATAAAACGACGTGTCCTTGATCACTTTTTACATTTCAGGTCAAAGGCACTAATCATGAAAGTACTCCTTGGTCGCAAGATCAAGCGGTTCTCTCAGGTATTATTTTATACTTTTTCGGGCTTGGGAGACACAAATTTACGAAAAAGTTCACCTTGGAGTCTTCTTTAGTTTTTTCAGACCCTCTAAAATTGAAAAACGCCAAGTTTCTCCTATACTGGACTTGTTAAAATTTCACAGTAAAGGACCTGTTCGATTACAAACAGGAACGGACCACTCCTTCTTAGGGTCTGAATCTAAACTAAGTTGGACTCATCCAAAGGATGAGCTTATAATCAAGCATATGTTATCCTCCTCAAGCTTGTAAAAAATAAAGAGGTACTTGCCAGAAATGGTGGGGGAAAAGAGAGAAGAATGAACCTATTTGTTATCCTTTGTTACAGAAGAACCTTATCACCGCTCTTGAACACGACACTCTTTAATTCACCTGGGTTGGGAAATCCTTTGCCTTAAAGTTGATCAAACCACTTTGAAAGTCTTCAACCATTTCTGGGTATTAACTTTGGGTCAATCGTCACCAAGCCATCTGTTGTGTCGTTATGTGTTCAAGAGGTCTCTGTGAATAAACCATTCATATGCAAAATACTTGTCATCCATTTTGACCATCCCTGAGTCAGTCCTTATAGCAACATTTCTTCAACTTGAACAATGATTTCATGTTGTGGGCTTGCCTGCAACGGATCGCTTTCTATCGACATCAACACATTATCTAGAAAGATGACTTAGAGATCGTCAGTACCTTGAAGTCTGCATGCATCAATGGCAGGTTTCTCGCCTTTGACGACATTTTACATCATTGACTTTCGATCAAAGGACTCCGTGACGTGTTCGACATCAACCCATTCATTCACATTTCATGGATTGTACTGGGTACTTTGAGAACCATTGACATCACTGGTGGTCTCTCTCACACTTGTTAACAGTTTACATCATCGACTAGTAATCAAGTGGTTTCTACCATGTTCGACATCGACTCATTTATTCGCATGGATAGAATCGTACCAAATCGGGAAGTAGAAATGAAGACCCTGGATCTAGTTTCCACCATCCAAGCTGCGAGGAGTTTTGTATTCGTTATATAGTAGACTAATCATAAACAGATGGCTGCGTCCATACTGTATCTACAAAAGTCTATAATTGTGATGTACTGCAAAATCATTCCTGTATCAGAGCAGTAGTTAGATTGTTAGTTAAAGTTTTCAATCTGAGTATGGGAATGCCTACCTCAACGATGATATCATCTTATATATGTATTTTGTGTTGAATATTTGTAGGTTCTGACCAGGCTCTCCACAAGATAATCCTTGAAATGATAAAGTACTTCACCCTTCCTAGATGTTTTGAAACCCTAATCTACTTCAGGCTTTGCACTTTAGGGGGCAATCTGTTACACCAAAAAATTTCACCATGATTATTTGCAGTTTGTATGGCTCCATCACCTGTCATACTATCCTCCTTGGCAAGTCTCATGCCTCTGCCTCCCATGTCAAACTCAAAGAAAGAGAGAAAAGTCATTTAAAGTCAAGTTATCTTTGGTATGCAGTTTCTCTCAGCCTTACCTGCGGGTACGCAATCCAAGTTCACAATACCTGTGTACTTGTACACTCTGTCTGTAAAGCAATGGGTGCGTACTCCTGTAAAGGTCAATAAGCACAAGTTTCACTCCAAAAAAAGTTACTTGTGGTTATTTCTAGAGCATTCTAGAAGCTTGTTTGACGTGTATTGAGCGCCTCCAGATGGTTCATGTATCCCTATAGAAGAGGAACTTATCCGATCAAGAGGGGAGCTAACCCACCCAAAAGAGGGGCTTATCCCATTGATGGTGGACCTGATTAACTTCCTCTACAGCACTATAAATACATGCATTGGACCAGAGGGAGGGGAGGTTGAAAGCTGAACATTCCTAAGGGTAGACGCTGCTGGAATTAGGGCTTCCTTGTATAAGCTTGTGAGGAGAGATTACCATCTTTGCTTGTTGTATTTGGAAATGGGTGAGTTGATCAGAGTAAAACAGGACTCTTGTGGACCCTGGGAGGAACTTGCACAACACCAAGGCTCAGGTTGTAATGGTTCCTTTTGTTACCTTTTAATACAAATAAGTCCATTCTTCTCAACAATTTGTTATTTATGAGTTGTTTCATATACTCCTTGGTCTATATGTTAAATGTGTTTTATTTTATGTGATATTTAGGTGCTATTTAATCGTTTGATTGGTAGTGAATGCAAGTTTCGAAGAGAAGGAGGAGCTCATCCGGATCAACGAAGCTGGACTACTACAACAGCGTTGGGTTACAGGTAAGATCTAAAATACTTGATTTCACATAGTATAAATGCATATTTAGAGAAGGATTGCTCCTATTTGTCTTGTTTGTCACTAGAAAGTCTTAGGCTTCTAGGGAGGTCGGTTGTGTCCGCACTATCGACTCTTTCCGCGTGACATTCTCAATATGATATCTTCATGAAAAAGTTAAGGTACTGATATTGGATTAGTTGTTTGAAAAATATGCTAGTTTGTACAACCTTTCATCTTCTCCGCTATTCTTAGTTTGTCGTAATGATCTGTAGGGGTTGGGTCACTGCACCATATTGTCCTAAAAGGCAGAGATTGTGCGCCAAAAAGGAAATTAATCCACATGTTACAACATTGTTAAAAATGGTATGAAGGTAGTGAATTATGCTAATAAGAAATTTAGATTGGAGAGACGTAATTAAATTTTATTATTTAATTGAAGATTTCCAATTAACATAATAATAAATCTACATTTATATATTTATATATTGATTGGAAGGCTTCTGACAACGGTCACTTCTTTGCATTAGATCCCCTTCAGGCCTTTGGGATACCTACTACTTCATTATACTATATAGTTAGGGCTTGCTACTTGTTGGTGTGTTGGGGTAAACAAACTTGATGTGTTTTTTTTTTTTTTTCTTTTTTTTTTTATCTCGTAGTTGGAGTCTATGGAATAAGAAAGAAATTTGATAACTTGGCAAAAGTGGTAGCTTGACAAAAGTGGCAGAGAAAACATTAATCTCTCCTACCATGACAAACATGGCCACTAAAACTTGCAACATTATTTGTAGGAAGTGAAAATTATGTTTCTTTTTTCCATCATATATGGTTTCATACTTTAACAAAACATTCGCTAAGACTTCACATTGTTTTATTATTCAGTGAAAGATTTTCCAAGATCTTACAAGATTTTATAATTCAGTGAAAGATTCGCCATGACTTTACAAGATAATATAATCTGGTGAGAGATTCTAAAATCACCTCCCAGTTTTCTTATGTATCATGGGGATTCGCCGATTTATTATACATATAAATTTAGGGTGGTTCTTAAAATTTTCCCTGGTTCCATCCTTTTTTCGTACGAATAAGATAGGGGCCCCCCAAGGAGACACACTGGGTCAGATATACTTTTTATCTAAAAGCTAATGCAATTGCATTTTGAGTTTTGTTAATTAAGGTATGCTCATGCGATAAGGGGCTCTAGATATAGGGGTTGCACTTGGAATTAATTCAATAGTGAAGTCAATGTCACGCTTTAGTGGTAGATCTGGAATAGATTCTGGAAACACATCAATGAATTCCTGAATAACAAAAATATTTTCTAGAGAGGTCATCTTGTTTTTAGTGTTTGTGAAGCCCACCTGAACATCATATATTTGACAACCATTTTTAATACATTTTCCTAACTGACTAGCTGTAATGGGACGTAACTTGGTATTAGTTTTAATGCCTTGGAGTTCCTCCCTTTTGCCTGATTCAGCAATAAAACTGATAGTTTTCTTTTTGCAGTCCACCAAGGACCAACACTTTTCTAACCAGTCCATCCTGATTAGTATGTCATAAGAACCCAAAGGAAGTATATTAAGATCTACGTAAATTGGTTGTCCCAAAATCATTATGGGGCAACGTTCTGTCCTTGTAGTTACCCTTCTTTTTGTTCCTGTGGCTAGTTGAACTAACCATGGTTTTGAAAATTTACTGCTTGGAAAATGACATTTATCTACCACCTTAGGACTAATGTAGCTTAAGCTAGCGCCTGGGTCAAATAAAACAGAGACAGGTTACTTAGCAATCATACCTTCACATTCGATCATGGTGGGCTGAAATTCTACCTAATGATCATCCAGGGTAGCATTAATTCTCGGCATGCTCCTTGCCACGTCTCCCACCATATATGCTTCTTGCATGTTTGATAATTGTTCTGATCTTGCTTTATGCAGACAATTTTTGTAATAGTGTGCTTCTCCGCATCCCCAACACTGTAGTGGCGTTTGGTTTGCGGGTCGTTTATAGATTTAGCAGCTCCTTCCGAATGTCTGTTTTCTGGATAAGCCATCTTGGGTTGATTCCTCGCTGCAAATCTGCTAAGGGGTTTTTGTTGTACGCTTCTGCTACCTACAAATATGAAATGCTTACTTGGAGGTAGAATTCTGCCTTTCTTGTTTAAATTCCCCTTGGATCCTTCATTCTTTTGTTTCATTTGTTGATAACAAATGCGGGCTTTCTGCACAGCGTCATCCATTGTCTTGGGGTAATCAAACTCTAATTTCTCTTTCATAAAATTCGGCAAATTGCTGATAAAGCGCTGAATTTTGGAATTTTCTTCTTGCATATAAGGCACATAACGTAACAGGGAGGTAAATCATGTTACATACTCATCCATGGTTAAGATTCCCAACCTTAACTCATGGAATTCCTTTGCTTTCTCATTGTAATAACGCTCTGTTAAATACATATCTTTGAAATGCTTTTGGAATTCTTGCCAAATAACTTCCTCTTCATTGATTTTCCTTACTGTTTTGATTTCTTCCCACCACAAGGTGGATTTTCCTCTTAACTGATAAACTGCTAATCTTGCTTTCAGTTTATCTGTGTAGTCATAAATCTGGAAATATTTTCCCATGTCAATGGGACAGGCTTCTGCTGCCTCTTCTGATTCCCCTTCAAAAAGTGATGGCTTAATCTTTTTTAGTTCACCTTGCAATTCAGTTTTCTTTCTTTTTGTTCTTATCTGGTCGGACACATTGTCTGAGCACCCTTCTTCATCTTTTCTCTACTTCTCAGCGGATTCAACGTTTTCCTCTCCATGTTGTGTTGTTCGTGTCTTTTCCCGGTCCTCAACACTAGGATCTGGATGCCGCTGATTCTATCTATTGGACAGACTTCGTAATATCTTTTCTTGTTCTTCGCGAAGTCTTTCATTATCTAATCTTAAATTCATCATTTCAGCACTTAACTGTTGAACAGTTTCTAATAATGCTGCATTAGCCTGTCGTGATTCTTTGCCCAATTGTATCCATATATCAGGATTAGCATTTACATATGTAGTACTAGGTGCATTGGTTGGTCGAGGGCTCCCTTGCATTTTTCCCTGTCTCTTTTGTTGGTGTGATTATTTAATTATTAACTGTCACACATAAATTGATTTAGTTACAAAAAAAACTGAAGAAAAAATTATTTCCTATACATGACTATTCCCCAAAGAGTCTCAGTGTTCAAACCTGAGCTCTAATACCATTTGTAACATCTAAATGACAATTTCACATTAATTTTTTTTTTTTAATGTATCACTCCTACAAACCTAAAGACTATAACAAATGGTCCATAGATAATACACACACATATAAAATGTAATTAATGACAATTACGAAGGTGATCACTGATCGTATATAACTGCACTTTAGTCTTTAATATTTAGGTGGGTGAATCAGAAAAGGGGTACTTTGACATTAATGCATATCTCTATTCACATCCCAACTTGCTTGGTTGGCTATCGCATGTGCTAACACGCGGTGAACAACCTGACCAAGGCGTGGCACTAGTGTCCTATCCCGCTAAGTGGTTTGATTCGGCACCGTTGTTCTTCTGCCATCAATCTGACGGTGAGAAAAGTTTAGATTCTAATCCTCTAATCGATTTCGCGCCTTTGAACCTCATGTGGCTCATTGTCGCTGGTGCTTAGACATTTTGCGCTACTCTGTGGTGGCTAAGGTTCTTTTCTGTATTCATTCTGACACAAGGTGTTCCCTGGCTTGAAAGGGAGTTGAAAGGGGCACCTCCGAGCACAGGTATGACAGAAATCTTAAGTTTTGAATGTTTAATGGCTCGAACCTTAAGGTTTTAGCATTACCGCGAAGTTGTCAATTATAAAACTATTCTGAAGTTTGACACTGTTTCATAGGTATGAACTTGGAGGAGGCAGAGATAGCAGATGAGACCTAGCTCTCTGACATACTAATAAAAGGTAGATTTCTTGCCAAGGCCATACTGCCTGTTACAATCTCTGTTTATTATGATTTTACTATTGGTTTATGATTTATCACACCGGCTTCCAGATTGTCAATAAACCCTCCTTCATTCTTGCAGGTTTTCTTTTTAGCATGGGGACGCCGCTATACCAGGTAAGAAACCCTAATGCATTAAGTGATTACTTACTGTTATGTCGGAAGAGTTTTCGCTTGAAGTAACTATTACTAAATTCATGGCCTTCTTTTGTAGGTAAGCCATCTTATGGGAAATCTAAAGTTTGGGTCTGCAGCCTTTGAGTTCGTAAGGGCTTACAATCTCCCGATCATCACAGGTTGGCACCACGATCTTGATAGACTATTTCGACCTGTCTTTGCAAAGTTGCATGGAGGGTTTTAGTCCTTAGGGTTTTTAGGTTAAGTCATGCATCCCTGATGTTGATTTTAAGTTAATCCCTTGACAAGTTCTACTTTCGAATACTCTACTCTTATTTTGTTTATCAATTTTATATGTATCGAGATATGACTGGTTCTGAGGTTTTCTTCTTAATGGCGCACAAGATTAAACAGTGCCTATGGGTAGCCTTTAATACATTGTTAAGTTATTTTGAACTGATAATTTATATGGAAAGTTGTTATATGCAATGGTTAGCATTTGATACTTGTTAAAATTACTCTGAATTGGTAATTCATATGGATTGTTATTATACGCAATGGTTATTGCGATACATGCATTTCGTTTTATTATTACCAAATTTCAGGTCCTGCGACCTTATTCCTATATGCACAGTATATAGTATATTCATTTGATTGTGAATAGATATATTAATTCTGGATGCGAGGTTCCGACTAAGTTGCTTGGAAGTTTACTGTGTAAGCACGCATTTCATCCATTAAATAGATTTTTATGGGGAAAGTTTATCTCGAGGGTTTTTACAGTCAAGGTATATATATTGATTTGTTCTTATTTGACTCAGCGTAAAGGAAAATCCTGACATGTATTCATCTTTTCAAACTGTTGTTTCGATAACGTCTGTGCTTATTCCGGAATCTGTTAAGAAAGATGTTTGCATATCTCTTGTTTACCTTTTAGGTTATATTTAGTAATGCTACCCAGAACTCATCTCCTATTTCAGACCTGTAATGACTTCCCTTATGTTCATCATATAACTCAGGATTTTGACACAGAGGTGAATCCTCTGTTTTTTATTTAATTGCCTAACCAATAAGTTAGCTATAAAATCTGAGATCTATCATCTTTAATAACATTCTATTGTTTGATTCATATATCTAACCGGTAAGTTAATTATAACGTCTGCAATCTAACATTCTTGACAAAATTGCATATTACACATTTATGACCCTGTATGTCTAGAACAAAATATACAAACTAGCACTAGATCTTGTGTTAGAAAATTATATATTATGGAGCAATGGAACACATAAAATATTACAGAAATATAAGCACAAAAAACGCATAAAACAAGAGAGACACAGATATACGTGGTTCACCCAGTTTAGGCTACGTCCACCCCAAACAGTAAGTCCTTCCTTTCTATTATCTAGCAAAATGAAGAGACACAACCTACAACAGATCCACTATAATATCCTCTGTTTTCCCTCACAGTCTCACCTCTCTGCTTCTCGCTCGGAGAATACACATATATTACACAGACTTAATACAATGCTCTCATACAAACAGAGGGGTTTCCTTCTAGGGCAAGAAACCCTAAACTAAACATAAGTTCTATCGTCAGATCATCTACCTAATGAACGGCCCAGATTGACTAGAAATTACTGTACTTTTGCAAGGCAATTTTACCTCTATTTCTAGCTTTGGGGGCACTACCCCAGAAACCTCTTGCTAGGGGGGGGGGGGGGGGGGGGGGGGGGGGGGCTCCCCAAAGGTCGCAGCCCACCCCCGTGCAACGAATATTTTACGGGCGGCGTTGCCGCCCCATTCCAAACTAGGGTCCAATGTGGCGATACCTTTGAATACAAAAAATAATCAGGCTCCACACCCAACATATTGGAGGTTCTTTATATTACTTACCTGTTATCCTGCAAACAATAATGATAAAAATAATACTTTTCAAAAAGTTTCTCCTCCTAGCCACGAGTCTGGCAATCACGTCCAGACTCCCCCCGAGCACTTATTCCTTTCCACGCTGGATTATATCTAGTTATAGTCAGTACTAAGGGCCTCGGGACTACTGTCCAGCCTCCATCTCAGTACTCTCTGTTGACTATCTTGGGCAATCTTCCCACTAGTTTGTTTCACCCAGCTCTAGGAGAGATTTTCCCTTTCCTTTCCCCTCTCTATATTTCCCTTTTTTTTAGGTAGAGGGTTAATTGTTTCTTGGTAACCATTTCTTTTAACTAAATCAATACAATTTTATTCTGTTAAAGTAATGTTACCAATAATTTAGGTAATCACCAGATAACCATAATAGATGTTTCTTGGTCCTTCAACCTCAATCATTTAATGTTAAATATCAAAATGAATTAACACTTAATTTAAACATCCAGTAAAGATTTACTTAATAATTCTCAATAATTTTAAATGCCATTTTTGGGGTGTTACACCTATCAATTCACTCGTACAATGTTACCCCTATGCCCACGGTGTGTGGTATCGTGGTATTCTTAAACGATAGGGAAAAAAATTTGAAATGGTAATGAGTGGTAAAATGTTAAATGATAAAATTGAAGTCTTATTGGTTGGTTATAAGATTTGAAAAGCCAACCGAAAAGTATCTGACAACTAAAATTGCTATTTTGTAAATTTTTATTTTTGAATGTTCTTAATTGAAGTTTTTAAGATAGAAAATTGATTGATGCAGGAGCATCTAGCTGAAGGGGATCATCATGGTAGGGGGTCATTTGATCTCAGTGAGGACAGAGGAAACAGTTCAAGAGAACATCTTAGTTTTATTTTAATTTTAATTTCTTAGTGATGCAGCGTTTAGGAAGGTGAATGTCGATTTAAAACTATTGTAGTTAATTGTCCTTTTATTTTATTTCCATATGTTAATTTTTGCAAATTACAGCATAGAAAAAGACAGCAGTTATAGAAACTGAGTAAACTATCAAATGTAACTGACAACAGTTAAGATACTCTGTTTTCAAAATCATTCAAAAGACAGAAGGATGCATTGTAACAGGTTCGATTTTGAAAGGGGAAAAGAATAATAGAAATCTATGAAAACAGAAGTACACATTTGAATCCACGTTGCAGTCCATTAACAATCCTTTAAATTTGTGTTATCTAGTGTTGTGTACAAGAAAAAAAAATTCACACAGCATGTGCATTTCTTTATTTACATGAATTTAACAGCCTCATACACAACTGAATATTCCAAGCATCAATAACAGGATAACCGACATAAGTCTAGGAAGCCATTGAAACCCCAGATATATTAAAGCAAATAGAACGGTGGAGTATCATAACAAATTATAGTCCCAGGCAACCTAACAGAGCAAAATAACACAGGTAATTCTCAAGCAGCTGAACTCTTTCTTTTGTTTTCAAAGAGAAATGAAATAGTCTCTGTCAAGACAAAATTACTGTCTATATAATTTAAACACAATCCAAGTTCAAACATGGTTCACACCAGAAAATGGGTTGAGAAACCCTAACCACAAACCCTACAACCATCAAGTATAAATTACGATTGTGCTAGACCGGAGGTCTACAATAACTTAACACAGAGGAAAAGTCAAAATTCTCTGAGCCTAAACCCTAGCCAGGCTACCATTAAGCCGACGACATCATACTGGACAAAAATAAACAGAACTATCAAGGAGCGACCCTACCGGGTTTGCAAGCGTGCACAGGAGTGGATACCAAGTTCCTGGAGCCGACTCGACCTGCAAACACCCATCGATAACAGGGTATGAGAATCATAGCAAAGCGAAACTAAAGAAATAATTAACAGAGGGTTTCAAGGATAGGGGAAACTTACCAATAGAGGAGACGACGCCTCTAGACCATGTTCAGGACCAGGTTGCAGCCACCAGAGGGTTCTCTGCTCACAAGGAGCGGCGGCCTCAGTAATGGAGTAAAAAGCGAGAGGTAATGATAGCATAGAGCGAGGGCTTACCTTGCCATTGATGAACAGAGCCAAAGCCACGAACCCCTGAGACCATAACTTGCAACAAGAATTGAAAGCACAAGCCAGTAAACCTCAGGAGCAACTGAGCGGAGGAAACAAAGATGAGAGCATACATTAACAGTTAAAAGACGACTTGCAGTGAACGTACACAGAGGAGTCGAAGCCACCATAACCAGTATACCTTCCACAGACGGTTAGACCTCATCCATTACAGATACAGAGAAGCATACAACTACAAAAAATAAAGCAACCTTACCACCCAGCGGAGCAGAGGTCGCGGCCACACCAAGGTTGAGCAACAACATCACTGACAACAAAGTCACACAGAGAAACTAGCACAGAGAACCAGCGGAGGAAACCCTCGAGTCACCACAGAGCAAACAAAACAAATGACCGAGTGATTAGGGTGGAGAGTGTTAACCAAAGGCAGAAGGGTGCCTTTCGAGGCAGGGACACATTTCCACTCCATATCAATGCAAGTACATATAATTAAATCCACAACCAAAATATCTATCACTGATCATTGTAATCACCAATAAAATTAAGCCTTAATCACACATTAATCATCACCATAATGTAGTTTGACACAAGGGTTGAGGGACTACATCATAATCAACCAACCACCAAAATAATTATATAAATTACCATTCCAATTAACATAGTTGCAAGGTTAAAGAGGGGGCTGGACCCATCAAGTGGTATCAGAGCTAAGTTTTAAATTATTTTGATAGAAATGGAAGTTGGAAGACGAGGTCGTGGGAGAGGTATACGCAGAGTAGTAGACGAAGGACTGAGAGAGGAAATTCGGATCCTAAACGCCTGATTGGCGGCAATAGAAGCAAGGAGAAGAAGGGATCCTGATGGAGGAGATGAGAGTGATGAAGAAGCTGCAGCGACAACAGATGGATCGGATGAAGAAGGACCTGAGATCAGGTTATTGAAGTCAGTTTTGTTGGCTAATAGTAAGCCAAAACCAGAGATTTCGAATTATGATGAAAGTTTATCAGCAGAGGTACTGCTGGATTGGCTCAGTGAGCTAAATAAGTATTTTGAGTATGAAGATATTAGTGAAGATAAGAGAGTAAAATTCATTGCCACCAGATTGAAAGGGCATGCAACCTTATGGTGGGATAGTGTACAGGCAGAGAGGAAGAGGTTGAATAAACAACCTATTAAGAAATGGACCAGGATGGAAGCTAAGTTGAAGGGCAAATTTTTGCCCAAAGATTATCAGATTGCTATGTACAGGCAGGTACAAAATCTGAAACAAAAAGGCATGACTGTGAAAGAGTATACAGAGGAATTCTATCAGGTGAACCTAAGGGCAGGTTATATGGAGGACACCCCGGAGAAAACAACGAGATTCGTGAATGGTTTGAGATTGGAAATATTGGATGAGATAAGCATTATCTCTCCTAGAACTATAGATGAAGCTTATCAAAGTGCCTTGAAGGCAGAAGAGAAGATAAACAAGAAACAGAATGCTAGGAGAGGAGGAGGATTTGGCAGAGGAAGAGGACGAGTTTTTGGCAGAGGTAAAGCTATCAATCCCAATGATGAAGGCAACAACTTGAAGGCTTCAAGGATAGCAGAGAAGGACAGTACCACGAGAGGAGGAAGGTCATACTAGCACGGAAGAGGTAGTGGCAGAGGCAGAGGAGCTACCATCTAGTGTTACAGGTGCCACAAGTGGGGGCACAAGTCCTATGAGTGTCCTAAAGGAGAACAAGCCGGGACAAGGGGAACATACATTGTGCAGACGGATGAAGCAAAGGCACCACGCCAAGAGGTAGAGAACATGCCAGAGACAGGTGAGGCCTTAATTTTAAATAAGGTACTACTGAAACGAGCAAAGGAGACAGCTGACCCAACTCAAAGGAAGGCATTATTCCGGATAGTTTGCAAGTCGCACGGAAAATGCTGCAAGCTGATTATCGACAGTGGGAGCACAAATAATCTAGTCGCCACAGAGATGGTGGAGAAGTTGGGCTTGAAGAGGCTGAAGCACCCCACACCTTACAAGGTGTCATGGTTGTAGAAAGGACATCAATTGTTGGTTGATGAACAATGTGAGGTTGAGTTCCACATTGGCAAATATAGGGACAAATTTATTTGCGATATAATGCCAATGGACATGTGTCACATACTGCTAGGAAGGCCATGGCAGTATGACAGAAAAGTAGTGCATGATGGGAAGACAAATTGTTACAAGTTTGTCAAAGATGGGATTAAGCACACGCTTGTACCGATCAAGGAGGAAGAGACAGCAGAAACAAGTGGAGTAAAAGCGTTACTGGTGGGAGGAAAGGAATTTCTGAAATAGATCGATAAATTATGCTGTTGGAGGGAGGCCAAAGACAGTGTTGTTGCACACTGAAATTTCAAATTTGCCTGAGGAAATTCAGGAGATTTTGTAGGAGTTCAGTGATATTGTGGTAGATGACTTGCCAGATAAATTGCCTCCTAAGAGAAGTATTAGTCATCACATTGACTTTATACCTGGAGCTAGTCTACCAAACAAGGCAGCATACCGAATGAGTCCCAAAGATAATGAGGAGATCAGAAAAAAAGTACAGGGATTGTTGGATAAGGGGTTGATAAGGGAGATTTTAAGCCCCTGTGTAGTTCCAACAGTTCTCACTCCCAAGAAAGGAGGAGAGTGGCGAATGTGCATGGATTCGAGAGCCATCAAGAAGATTACCATCCGGTACAAGTTTCCACTGCCGCGGATGGATGATATGATGGACTGCCTAAGCGGGGAAGCGTACTTCTCGAAAATCGATGTGAAGAGCGGTTACTGCCAGATCCGGATCAGAAAAGGGGATGAATGGAAGACAACATTCAAGACTAACGAAGGGCTATATGAGTGGCTGGTAATGCCATTTGGTTTAAGTAATTCCCCTAGTACCTTTATAAGCCTAATGAACGAAATGCTGAAAGAGTGCATTGGGAAGTTTGTAATTGTCTATCTTGATGATATATTAATTTTCAGCAAGACTAAAGAGGAACACTTTCGACATGTTCGAAGTGTGTTGGAGAAATTGCAACAAAATAAGCTAAAAAAATGTTCTTTTTTTCAAAGAGAATTGGTTTATCTAGGTTTTGTGACTGCAGAAAATGAGCTAAAGATGGACCTGGACAAAGTTGCGGCTATCATTACCTGGCCATCCCCAAAGAGCCTATTTGAGGTTCATAGTTTTCATGGGTTTCCAAGTTTTTATCATAAATTTCTCAAAAATTTTAGTGGAATCTGTGCACCTATGTTGGACACTATTAAGAAGGTGAGTCAGCCTTTCCATTGGACTGAAGCAGCAGAGAAGAGCTTCCAGGTATTGAAAAAAAAATCACTGAAAGGCCAATCCTGAGATTGCCTGATTTTAATAAGCTCTTCCAAGTCCGTTGTGATGCTAGCGGTATGGCCATTGGGGCTGTACTCAGCCAGGAAGAAAAACATGTTGCTTATTTTAGTGAGAAGTTGAATGAAAGCAAGCAAAAGTACTCATCTTATGACAAGGAATTTTATGTTGTCATCCAAGCATTGAAGCATTGGAGACACTATTTGCTGGGTAGTGAGTTTGTTTTATTTTCTGATAATTCTGCATTGCAATATGTGATGCAACAACATAAGTTGAATCACCAACATGCAAAGTGGGTGGAGTACTTACAGAGCTTCACATTTGTGTTGAAGCACATTAGTGGACAACCCAACAAGGTAGCAGATGCGTTGAGCAAGAGAGCTTTTCTCTTGTAGGAGAGTACGATCCAAGTGCTAGGATTTGAGCATTTGAAAGACTTGTATCAAACGGATGCGGATTTCAAAGAGGCTTATGAAGCCTGTCAGAATCCTTTGTTGAGAAACAATAGTCCATGGTTGGACTATAATTTACAGGAAAAGTTGTTGTTTAAGGGAGGACAACTATGCATTCCTGACTGTTCGATGAGAGAAAACATCATCCGGGAAAATCACAGCGGAAGTCTAGCCGGACATTTCGGTATATACAAGACTTTAAATCAACTTGGAAACTTTTATTACTATCCAAGAACGAGAAGGGATGTAGAACGATATGCGAGCAGGTGTAAAGTGTGCTAATTGGCAAGGGACACAGTCAAAATATAGGACTCTACACACCACTACCTATTCCAAGTAGACCATGGGACTCAGTCAGCTTGGACTTTGTCTTGGGTCTGCCAAGCACAGAGTGAGGCTTCGACTCGGTGATGGTGGTAGTAGATCGGTTTTTGAAGATGCCACATTTCATCCCCTGTAGGAGAACCAGTGATGCCACTCACGTAGCACACTTGTTTTTCACAGAGATTGTCAGACTGCATGGCCTACCTAGGTCCATTATTTCTGATAGGGACTTGAAATTTGCAGGACATTTTTGGCGCACCCTGTGGAAGAAATTGGACACATAGTTAAATTTCAGCTCCGCATATCACCCACAGACTGATGGGCAAATGGAGGTGGTGAACAGGAGTTTGGGAAACCTGCTACGGAGCTTGATTGGAGAAAATTCACAGATGTGGGATCGTGTACTTGCTCAGGCAGAATTCGCTTATAACGATTCACCAAATCACAGCACGAGATACAGTCCTTTTCAGATCTTGTATGGCATGCATCCTCACAGAGTGCATGAGTTGTGGGATCTGGGAAAGTTGGAAAGGAGGAGTGCTGACGGGGAAGATTTCGCCAAAGCAATGAATGACTTACACGAGTAGGTAAAGTCAAAATTGCAGGACAACAATCAGAGATATAAGCAGCAAGTAGATTTAAAACGACGGGAAGTACAGTTTGATGTAGGGGATGAAATCCTTGCACACTTACGCAAAGAATGGTTCCCTAAGGGCGAATATAACAAGCTAAAATATAAGAAGATTGGCCCCTGTAAAATTCTGCGTAAATTCTCAGCCAATGCTTATGAATTACAACCGCCACCAGGTATAGGAATATCGCCCATCTTCAACGTGGCAGATCTGTTTCTATATACTGCCATTCCTGAAGACGACAGTGCAGCATGGCCAGAACGGGACACCCAGATTGAAAGAGGTCCTTGGATGAGGCAAATGCCTTCAGCTCAACCCCTTGAGATCAATAAAATTCTCGACACACAGGTGGCCAAGAAAACTCGTAGAAAGGAGTACCTGCGGTACCTTGTTAAGTGGAAGAACCACCCCATTGAGGACAGTTCGTGGCTTGACGCGGCACAGATACAAAAAACAGGCTATTCTGTGGAGGATCTAATGGAGCAAAGCCATGAATTTTTACTACCCCGGGAGCTTGATGGAGGAGCATCTAGCTGAAGGGGATCATCATGGCAGTGGTTCATTTGGTCTCAGTGAGGACAGAGGAAACAGTTCAAGAGAACATCTTAGTTTTATTTTAATTTTAATTTCTTAGTGATGCAACATTTAGGAAGGTGAATGTCAATTTAAAACTGTTGTAGTTAATTGTCCTTTTATTTTATTTCCATATGTTAATTTTTACAAATTATAGCATAGAAAAAGACAACAGTTATAGAAACTAAGTAAACTATCAAATGTAACTGACAACAGTTAAGATAAACTATTTTCCAAATCATTCAAAAGATAGAAGGATGCATTGTAACAGGTTCGATTTTGAAGGGGGGAAAGAATAATAGAAATCTCTGCAAACAGAAGTACACATTTGAATCCACATTGCAGTCCATTAACAATCCTTTAAATTTGTGTTATCTAGTATTGTGTGCAAGAAAAGAAAAAAATTCACAGAGCATGTGCATTTCTTTATTTACATGAATTTAACAGCCTCATAGACAACCGAATATTCCAAGCATCAATAACAGGAGAACCGATAGAAGTCCAGGCAACCGTTGAAACCCCAGATATATTAAAGCAAATAGAATGGTGGAGTATCATAACAAATTACAGTCCCAGGCAACCTAACAGAGCGAAATAACACAGGTAATTCTCAAGCAGCCGAACTCTTTCTTTTGTTTTCAAAGAGAGACGAAATAGTCTCTGTCAAGACAAAATTACAGTCTATATAATTTAAACATAGTCCAAGTTCAAACATGGTTCACACCAGAAAACAGGTTGAGAAACCATAATCACAAACCCTACAACCATCATGTATAAATTACCACTGTGCTAGACCGGAGGTCTACAATAACTTAACACAGAGGAAAAGTCAAAATTCTCTGAGCCTAAACCCTAGCTAGGCTACCATTAAGCCGACGACATCATACTGAACAAAAATAAATAGAGCTATCAAGGAACAACCCTACCGGGTTTGCAAGCATGCACAACAGTAGAGACCAGATTCCCAAAGCCGACTCCACCTGCAAACACCCATCGATAACAGGGTATGAGAATCATAGCAAAGAGAAACTGAAGAAAATAATTATCAGAGGGTTTCAAGGATAGGGAAACTTACCAAAAGAGGAGATGGTGCCTCAAGACCTCGTTCAAGACTAGGTTGTAGCCACCGGATGGTTCTCTACTCACAAGGAGCGGCGGCCTCAGTAATGGAGTAAAAAGAGAGAGGTAATGATAGCACAGAGGGAGGGCTTACCTTGCCATTGATGAATGGAGCTGAAGCCATGAACCCCCGAGACCATAACATACAAAAAGAATAAAAAACACAAGCCAGTAAACCTCAGGAGCAGTTGAGTGGAGGAAATAGAGATGAGAGCATTCATTAACAGTTAAAAGATGACTTGCAGTGAACGCACACAGAGGAGCCGAAGCCACCATAACCAGTATACCTTCCACAGATGGTCAGACATCATCCATTGCAGATATAGAGAAGCATACAACTACAAACGATAAAGCAACCTTACCACTCGGTGGAGCAGAGGCCGCGGCCACACCAGGGCCGAGCAACAACATCATTGACAAAAAAGTCACACAGAGAAACCAGCACAGAGAACCAATGGAGGAAACCCTCAAGTCACCACAGAGAAAACAAAATAAATGAGTGAGTGATTAGGGTGGAGAGTGTTAACCAAAGGCGGAAGGGTGCCTTTCGAGGTGGGGACACATGTTCACTCCATATCAGCGCAGGCACAAATGATTAATTCCACAACAAAAATATCTATCGCCGATCATTGTAATCACCAACAAAATTAACCATTAATCACACATTAATCATCACCATAATCTAGTTTGACATGAGGGTTGAGGGACTACATCATAATCAACTAATCACCAAAACAATTATATCAATTACCATTCCAATTAACATAGTTGCAAGGTTAAAGAGGGGGTGGACCCATCATTGATTGAAATATTTGAATGCACAAGTAAATTTAAGAAAGTGAATAAAATTATAGAAACATATCAATAGTTGTTTAAATTAACATACATTGATTGTGCTAAAAGACACTTTCTACAAGAAGAGACAGCAGAAACAAGTGGATTCAAAGCGTTACTGGTGGGAGGAAAGAATTTCTAAAATAGATTAAATACAGTGAGATAAATTATGTTGTTGCAAGGAGGCCAAAGACAGTGTTGTTGCACACTGAAATTTCAAATTTGCTTGAGGAAATTCAGGAGATTTTGTAGGAATTCAGTGATATTGTGGTAGATGACTTTAAAGATAAATTGCCTCCTAAGAGAAGTACTAGTCATCACATTGACTTTATACCTGGAGCTTGTCTACCAAACAAGGCAGCATGCCAAATGAGTCCCAAAGATAATGAGGAGATGAGAAAACAAGTACAAGAATTGTTGGATAAGGGGTTGATAAGGGAGAGTTTAAGCCCCTGTGTAGTTCCAACAGTTCTCGCTCCCAAGAAAGGAGGAGAGTGGTGAATGTGCATGGATTCGAGAGCCATCAACAAGATTACCATCCGGTACAGGTTTCCACTACCACGGATGGATGATATGATGGACTGCCTAAGCGGGGAAGCATACTTCTCGAAAATCGATGTGAAGAGTGGTTACCACCAGATCCGGATCAGAGAAGGGGATGAATGGAAGACAACATTCAAGACTAACGAAGGGCTGTATGAGTGGCTGGTAATGCCATTCGGTTTAAGTAATTCCCCTAGTACCTTTATGCGCCTGATGAACGAAATGCTGAAAGAGTGCATTGGGAAGTTTTTAATTGTCTATCTTGATGATATATTAATTTTCAGCAAGACTAAAGAGGAACACTTTTGACATGTTCGAAGTGTGTTGGAGAAATTGCAACAGAATAAGCTAAAAAAATGTTCTTTTTTTCAAAGAGAATTGGTTTATCTAGGTTTTGTGATTGCAGAAAATGAGCTGAAGATGGACCCAGAGAAAGTTGCGGCTATCATTACCTGGCCATCCCCAAAGAGCCTATTTGAGGTTTGTAGTTTTCATGGGTTGGCAAGTTTTTATCGTAAATTTCTCAGAAATTTTAGTGGAATCTATGCACCTATGTTGGACACTATTAAGAAGGTGAGTCAGCCTTTCCGTTGGACTGAAGCAGCAGAGAAGAGCTTCCAGGTATTGAAAAAAAAAATCACTGAAAGGCCAATCTTGAGATTGCCTGATTTTAATAAGCTTTTCCAAGTCTGTTGTGATGCTAGCGGTACGGCCATTGGGGTTGTACTCAGCTAGGAAGACAAACCTGTTGCTTATTTTAGTGAGAAGTTGAATGAAAGCAGGTAGAAGTACTCATCTTATGACAAGGAATTCTATGTTGTCATCCAAGCGTTGAAGCATTGGAGACACTATTTGCTGGGAAGTGAGTTTGTTTTATTTTCTGATAATTCTACATTGCAATATGTGATGCAACAACATAAGCTGAATCACCAGCATGCAAAGTGGGTGGAGTACTTACAGAGCTTCACGTTTGTGTTGAAGCACATTAGTGGACAGGCCAACAAGGTAGCAGATGCGTTGAGCAAGAGAGCTTTGCTCTTGTAGGAGAGTACGATACAAGTGCTGGGATTTGAGCATTTGAAAGACTTGTATTAGACGGATGAGGATTTCAAAGAGGCGTATGAATCATGTCATAATCTTTTGTTGAGAAACAATAGTCCATGGTTGGACTATAATTTACAGGAAAAGTTGTTGTTTAAGGGAGGACAACTATGCATTCCTGACTGTTCGATGGGATAAAACATCATCCGGGAAAATCACAGCAGAATTCTAGCTGGACATTTCGCTATAGACAAGACTTTAAATCAGCTCGGACACTTTTATTACTAGCCAAGAACGCAAAGGGATGTACAACGATATGTGAGCAGGTGTAAAGTGTTCTAATTGGCAAAGGGACACAGTCAAAATACAGGACTCTACACACCACTGCCTATTCCAAGTAGACCATGGGACTCAGTCAGCTTGGACTTTGTCTTGGGTCTGCCAAGGACACAGTGAGGTTTTGACTCGGTGATGGTGGTAGTAGACCGGTTTTTGAAGATGCCACATTTCATCCCTTGTAGGAGAACCAGTGATGCCACTCACGTAGCACACTTTTTTTTCACAGAGATTGTCAGACTGCATGGCCTACCTAGGTCCATTATTTCTGATAGGGAGTTGAAATTTGCATGACATTTTTGGCGCACCCTATGGAAGAAATTGGACACACAATTAAATTTCAGCTCCGCATATCACCCACAGACTGACGGGCAAATGGAGGTGGTGAACAGGAGTTTGGGAAACCTGCTATGGAGCTTGATTGGAGAAAATTCACGGATGTGGGATCGTGTACTTGCTCAGGCAGAATTCGCTTATAATGATTCACCAAATCACAGCATGGGATACAGTCCTTTTCAGATCTTGTATGGCATGCATCCTCGTAGAGTGCATGAGTTGTGGGATCTGGGAAAGTTGGAAAGGAGGAGTGCTGACGGGGAAGATTTCGCCAAAGCAATGAACGACTTACACGAGCAGGTAAAGTCGAAATTGCAGGACAACAGTCAGAGATATAAGCAGCAAGTAGATTTAAAACGGCGGGAAGTACAGTTTGATGTAGGGGATGAAATCCTTGCACACTTACACAAAGAACAGTTCCCTAAGGGTGAATATAACAAGCTGAAATATAAGAAGATTGGCCCCTGTAAAATTCTGCGTAAATTCTCAGCCAATGCTTATGAATTACAGCCGCCACCAGGTATAGGAATATCGCCCATCTTCAACGTGGCAGATCTGTTTCTATATACTGCCATTCCTGAAGACGACAGTGCAGCACAGCCAGAACGGGACACCTAGATTGAGAGAGGTCCTTGGATAAGGCAAATGCCTTCAGCTCAACCCCTTAAGATCGATAAAATTCTCGACACATAGGTGGCCAAGCATACTCGCAGAAAGGAGTACCTGCGGTACCTTGTCAAGTGGAAGAACCGCCCCATTGAGGACAGTTCATGGCTTGACGCGGCACAGATACAACAAGCAGGCTATTCTGTGGAGGATCTCATGGAGCGGAGCCATGAATTTTTATTACCCCGGGAGCCTGATGTAGGAGCATCTAGCTGAAGGGGATCATCATGGCAGGGGGTCATTTGGTCTCAGTGAGGACAGAGGAAACAGTTCAAGAGAATATCTTAGTTTTATTTTAATTTTAATTTCTTAGTGATGCAGCGTTTAGGAAGGTGAATGTCGATTTAAAACTGTTGTAGTTAATTGTCCTTTTATTTTATTTCCATATGTTAATTTTTGCAAATTACAGCATAGAAAAAGACAGCAGTTATAGAAACTGAGTAAACTATCAAATGTAACTGACAACAGTTAAGATAAACTATTTTCAAAATCATTCAAAAGATAGAAGGATGCATTGTAACAGGTTTGATTTTGAAGGGGGAAAAGAATAATAGAAATCTCTGCAAATAGAAGTACACATTTGAATCCACGTTGCAGTCCATTAACAGTCCTTTAAATTTGTGTTATCTAGTACTGTGTGCAAGAAAAAAAAATTCACAGAGCATGTGCATTTCTTTATTTACATGAATTTAACAGCCTCATAGACAACCGAATATTCCAAGCATCAATAACAGGAGAACCGATAGATGTCCAGGAAGTTGTTGAAACCCCAGATATATTAAAGCAAACAGAACGGTGGAGTATCATAACAAATTACAGTCCCAGGCAACTTAACAGAGCGAAATAACACAGGTAATTCTCAAGCAGTCGAACTCTTTCTTTTGTTTTCCAAAAGAAACAAAATAGTCTCTGTCAAGAAAAAATTACAGTCTATATAATTTAAACACAGTCCAAGTTCAAACATGGTTCACACCAGAAAACAGGTTGAGAAACCCTAACCACAAACCCTACAACCATCAAGTATAAATTACGACTGTGCTAGACCGGAGGTCTACAATAACTTAACACAGAGGAAAAGTCGAAATTCTCTGAGCCTAAACCCTAGCCAGGCTACCATTAAGCCGACGACATCATACTAAACAAAAATAAACAGAGCTATCAAGGAACGACCCTACCGGGTTTGCAAGCGTGCACAGGAGTAGAGACCAGGTTCCCGGAGCTGACTCCACCTGCAAACACCCATCGATAACAGGGTATGAGAATCATAACAAAGCGAAACTGAAGAAAATAATTAACAGAGGGTTTCAGGGATAGGGAAACTTACCAACGGAGGAGACGGTGCCTCAAGACCATGTTCAGGACCAGGTTGCAGCCACCAGAGGGTTCTCTGCTCACAAGGAGTGGCGACCTCAGTAATGGAGTAAAAAGAGAGAGGTAATGATAGCACAGAGCAAGGGCTTACCTTGCCATTGATGAACGGAGCTGAAGCCACGAACCCCCGAGACCATAACCTACAACAAGAATCGAAAGCACAAGCCAGTAAACCTCAAGAGCAGCTGAGCAGAGGAAATAGAGATGAGAGCATTCATTAACAGTTAAAAGATGACTTGCAGTGAATGCACACAGAGGAGCCGAAGCCACCATAACCAGTATACCTTCCACAGACAGTCAGACCTCATCCATTGCAGATACAGAGAAGCATACAACTACAAACGATAAAGCAACCTTACCACTCAGTGGAGCAGAGGCCGCGGCCACACCAGGGCCGAGCAACAACATCATTGACAGCAAAGTCACACAGAGAAACCAGCACAGAGAACCAACGGAGGAAACCCTCGAGTCACCACAGAGCAAACAAAACAAATGACTGAGTGATTAGGGTGGAGAGTGTTAACCAAAGGCGGAAGGGTGCCTTTCGAGGTGGGGACACATGTCCACTCCATATCAGCGCAGGTACAAATGATTAATTCCACAACCAAAATATCTATCGCCGATCATTGTAATCACCAACAAAATTAAGCATTAATCACACATTAATCATCACCATAATCTAGTTTGACACAAGGGTTGAGGGACTACATCATAATCAACTAATCACCAAAACAATTATATCAATTACCATTCCAATTAACATAGTTGCAAGGTTAAAGAGGGGGCTGGACCCATCATTGATTGAAATATTTGAATGCACAAGTAAATTTAAGAAAGTGCATAAAATTATAGAAACATATCAATAGTTGTTTAAATTAACGTACATTGATTGTGCTAAAAGACACTTTCTACAATTCAATATTAAATTGATGTACGTGATATATTTTAGTTCATTTTAAGTATTAAAGTGATTTGCATCATAGAAAGATTGTACTTATTTCCTTAGTCTATGAAAATAAAACTCAAAATTTTCATTTTGTAGAATTTTATTTGAATGTCTTAAGTTAAGGAATTGAATGAAACGTGTGATATTATTAATATTATTAAGAAATCATATTTATAAAAATAGATTTATTGATAAAAACTTAATAATTTAAACTAACTTCCGTCGCCCTCTGAGTCGCCCTCCTTCAGACTCAGAACACTTTTAGTAGTTACTTTAAAAGGTAGAATTTCTTAATAGGCTAATTCAAATGGGCAATCACAAACATCAATTTTAATAGTTTAATTTTTTCATTGTATGGTCACCATGAACATAAAAATCCAAAACGAAATTGATATCAGTAAGGAAGGTGAAACCACATTTCCAAAGTAAGATTTAAGATTTGAAAATCCAACCGAAATATAGAATATATCGGATGGTTATACTTTTTAAGTAATGATATATTAAGTTTTTTTTTAATGTTTAAAATGTTTAAGGTTTAACATTGAATCTTAGTGTGCTATTTTTTATTTATCAAGATATAATTACATTTAAAATATAAATAAATTATAAAATAAAAAATATATGAAACTTTGTAATAATTAATATTTTTTTTTATTTTATATATACATTGAATATTAGTGTGCTAATTTTTATTTATCAAGATGAATAATTACATTCAAAATATAAATAAATTATAAATAAAAAATATATGAAATTTTGTAATAATTAATATTTTTTATTTAAATATATATGAAATTTGGTAATAATTAATATTTTTTTATTTAAATATATATAAAATAAATTACAAATAAAAAAATATATGAAATTTTGGAATAATTAATATTTTTTATTTAAATATATATGAAATTTGGTAATAATTAATATTTTTTATTTAAATATATATAAAATAAAATAGATTGTATTTTTATTTATTGAGGTCAACTATTAGATTTTTGAGATAGAATTTTTAAATTTTTAATTTAGTTATTAATAATTGTTATATAGATATTTTATTTCTATAAAATATTTCAAATTATTTTTAATAGTAGTTATTGATAAAAAGTTGATACGAAAAAAAGGAAAATGTGCTAAAATTAAAAGTGATGACTAGAATTTGGTGCTTAGGGAAGATGTACAACTAGGTGAAGTTATGGAGATATCATAAAAGTTCGTGGTGGGGTGGATCAACGGAAGATTGTTCCCGATTGAGTTTTTGAGCAAAAACACAGAAAATGAATGGGGGAAAGAGTTGAATGAATTCCCTCAGGTAAGCACCCTTACTCGGGGCTGGTTCATGTTCAAATTCAATTCGGCAGAAGCTACCAGTTCAACAATTGGATGCTCCAGAGCTTATGATGATGGGTGGGGGCATAAATAATGTGGGCGACGTGTTAGCTAAATCTGAGCGGATCGACACGCGTGAGGGCGATCGATCCTCCTCATGAATCTTCTAGTTGGGTAATTTCTCTCCTCCTCTCCCTATTTCAAATTTCATTAGCTCTTTTTGTTCACTTTCTATGGGGATGGGACATCTCTCACAATCTCCATCATTAACTTTTGTTGCCCCTTCTCTACTCAAATTGTATTTTGTATCTTGTCCTATCCCCTCCCCCCCCCCACTTGTTTCTCGTATTAGATATCTTCCCCATCTAGGGATATGGCGACGTCCTTTAAATCCAACTGATGATATAACCTTTGCTCCTATAGTACATTATCTCAGGTATGGGGGGGGTTGGGCCCTTCTTCTCTAATCAAACAGGGAGGGTGCATGTGGCGAAGAAAATATAATATCTCAAGAGAAAAAATTAAGGCCAATTTGGACATTGCGACTGGTAGAAAGAGATATTTTATTGGGGTGCTTAGAGCAATGCATACCCCTAGTCTAGTTCCCAAATTATTTTTCTCTTTCAAATTGTCGGCTCTTGGTTAGCCCTTCCAAAATGCTAGCTTTGTGGAGGTTGATACATTCTAAAGACAAAGACATTATTTTCTTACAAGAAACATTGGGGAATGGGGAATTGATAGCTAGGGCTCTGGAATCTCTACTTCAGTGTTGGTTTTTTGTGGCTTCTAATGCAAAAGGGAGATCTAGGAGTTTGGTTGTCGGTTTTAGCCAAGAATCAATCAAGGTTATAGGAGCTTAGGCATCTGATATGGGTTCAGGAGTCAATATTTTCCCTTTTGAATTGGACAAGGAACTAAAGATGGTCAATATTTATGGGCCTTTCGAAGAAAGGATTGATTTCTAGGATTTGTTGATGTCTGGATCTTTTATGAAAGTTAATAATTTAGTGGTAGGATGGGATTTGAACTTTTCTATTGGAGCTTCTAAAATTTGGGGCCCTCTCGTCCACGTGGACTCCTTATTTAACTATTTTAGGCACATTCTAGATGAACACAACTTGTGTGATGTGGATTTGATTAAGTATAAACCTACCTAGAGAAATAGGAGAACTGGGGATACGATTGGTGCCAGATCGATAGACCAATTTCTTATGACAGAGTCTCCATGGGAAATGAATCCTCTGTTTTGTCAGTGGATTGGGGTGGGGGTTGAATTTGATCACTATCCAATTATTCTTGAAATTAAAGGGGCTCTTAATGAACCATGATTCCTTACAACCCTGTTGGGGATGTGCTTCACTTTGATGAAAAATCTTAAAAGGGTGAAAAAAACTATGATTGAGTGGAATAACCTCAAAATATAGAGGAAGAAAATCTAAAATCTGTGTATGAAGAGTTGGACAGGCTAGAAGCTCCTAATGGATGGGGGGTTATTTGTCGTAGGAATCTAAAAAACAGATCATTCAACTAGAGGATGCCAAAATGAGAATTTTGGAAGAAAAGGAGGAGACTTGGAGAAAAAAATGTAGAGCCATATGGCTGAAGAGTGGTGATGAAAAAATAAAGTTTTTTCAGCAGTTTGTTAAGGGGTTCTGAGCACCTAACACTATTTAGGATTTGGATAATTCGAAAGGTGGCAAAGCTTCATTATTTGAACATCTTACAAAGCTAGGAAAAACCCACTTCAGTAACCAATATAAGGCCCCTCCTGAGGTGACCATTGCTAATGTAATCTTACTAGCTCGATCTTTCCCTTGGTTCCCAGGAGCTGAAGACAACCATTGTTTAATAGAATCAATGACTGAGGTTGAATTACAAAAGGTCCTCCACAATTTTCAGAAGGATAAAAGCCCTAGTCCTCATGGTTGGTTTGTGGAATCTTTTACGAGGCTTTATGATAACTCAGGGGAAGATCTCTTAATGGTGGTTAGGGACTCCCAATAATCTAATAGGATGCCTCATTATTTGAACTTTATCTTTATTTCCCTCATTCCAAAATTAGATACTCCACATTCCTTTGATGAGTTTAGGCCTATATCACTCTGCAACTGCATATACAAACTCATAGAAAAAATCATAGCTAATAAGCTAAAACCAATTTATCAAAAAATGTATCTAAGGAAAAATTTTCCTTTCTGGAAGTTCGACATATAAACGAGGCAATAAGGGTTTCTCAAGAAGGGCTTCACAATTTAAAATCCAATAAAATCAAGGGATTGGTGACTAAAATTGACCTTTCTAAATCATATGATAGAATGAGATAGATATATATCAGATTGCTAATGAACCATCTCGGCTTTGAAGTGCCTTTTATAAATTGGGTTATCAGTTGCATGACCATGATGCCATTTGTAGTACTAATTAATGGGTCATCTTCGTATTTTCTCCATGCTCAATGAGGACTATGACTGGGTTACCCTCTATCCCCCCTATTATTTCTATTGGTCACAGAGGGCCTTAGTTGGTTGTGACTTCAAGGAGGGGCGAATTAAGGGGTGTTGTTCTAGTTGATGATATGAACATCATTCATCTATTGTTTGTGAATGATATTTTATTATTTTGTGATGGACCTAGGTGTGACCTAACAACCATCAATGAGGCCCTATCCCTTTTTAAGAAGGCTACATGCATGTAGGGAAAGAAACTCCACTGCATGCAGATTATCTAAAGTAGGAACTTTGTAGGTATTTGTAAGAGACCTACCCTAGGGTCTGCTAACAGATCTAATTTCTTCTTAAATTAAATGCAATAAGAGGCAATAGCTTACTTACTTACAAGATTTTTTAACAAATAAACTTTTATCATTTACATTCTAATCTACATAACTTAAGGTGAATATTTCATTCGAATAAAATTTACAAGAGTAATCTATGGAGGAATACATGTAACGGTGGCTAATGGAGATGCCTTTGTCCTACTACTCCTGTTGAACGCTCCTCTTGACGGACCCAACTGGATTTACCTCCCAGCCAACTAGGAAATAATCCCTAGCCCAAGAAACCTCCATAGGTTGCCTAGCCCTCCGAGCCCGAGTCCAACCAGACGTAGTGTGTGTGTCCAAGATGAATGATCCAGACCAAGATAACAATATTTCCCTCCTCTCAAAAACCCAAGAAACCTCCATAGGTTCCTAAGGTCTCCAAAAACACAATAAGTCCTCAAATCACAACCAACCCCACAATCATATGCAAGACCCAACATCCCCTTTTCTCAATTCCACCTTCCCTTCTTATACCATCCCTCTCTTCCCCATCTCAACCACCCCTTATTAATGTCCTTAAATTCTCATCCATCCTTACAGTTGACTTCTCTTCTCCCAAGTAAAGCTAGGAGTACATTTGGAAATGTGACGTGAATATAAAATTGGGAAATTGATGGGAAAAGACCATGTCTTCTCCCAAGTAAATGTGAGGGTACATTAGGGAATGTGAGATGAATATATATGTTGATAATGAGTTGGAGAGGACCATGTCTTCTCCCAAGTAAGTGTGAGGGTACATTGGGGAATGTGAGATGTAATTAAATGGAGAGGACCATGTCTTCTCCCTAGTAAATGTGAGTGTACATTGGGGAATGTCAGATGAATATATATATTGATAATGAGTTGGAGAGGACCATGTCTTCTCCCAAGTAAGTGTGAGGGTACATTGGGGAATGTGAGATGTAATTAAATGGAGAGGACCATGTATTTTCCCTAGTAAATGTGAGGGTACATTAGGGAATGTGAGATGAATGCATATATTATTTGAAATAATGGAAGGCGACCATACCCTTCCTAAGATTCAATTTGAGAAGGTAAGTTGGGAATTTGAATCATAGAAATCATGAATTTTATATTAGACCAATATTTATCAATATTTTTAGATAATGTAAACATTAACAAAATTTGTAGGATAAGATTTAAGTGGGGCATTACATACACCCCTCCTTCAGAAAAATTCCTCCCAAAGTTAGAATGAAAAGATACAAGGAGTTTGAAAGCATAACCAACCAGAGAGAGTTATAGCATTCAAATTTGATAAGTCAGACAATGACATTACTTCCCATCAAGAGTCTCCAACTGATCTATGTCCTCCTATCTATCCTGACCTACTTCCGTTCCCACCCTATCCGTCCTCTGCTACTTTATCAGTGGCAACGGCCATACTAACCACTAATAAAACTGACATGGTGGAAGCGTTGAATACATCGACCTAACTTCCCCAGTAGGCAACTAGCAATCGTCATCACTCGTCTAGGGGAGCATGTCCACCACTGCCCTCCCACAATTCTAGGTTTCGGAGGATACATGGTGGGAAATGCCTCCACCCCTCCTTCAGAACTAAGTTCAATACCCTAATACGGACCACACTATAGAGCTAGTGGGACTTTTCATCGAATAATCCAGTCAGGTCGTCTTGCCACCTGTCATTTTCATTTTACTCATGTCATAAGAATGCATATCAAGTAGATGCCAAATGTAGTAAAATAATGTACATTATACCTTCCTCATGAGATGTCTCATCATTCCCTCAATGGAAGAGTAGATCTCATCTATCATGTATTTCGTTTCCCCCTACGAGTTAGCTCTCATTCATGCATTTATATAACAACAAGACATATAATCATCACATTATTAAGTCTAGTATCCATGTGTCAATCTGGGAGTTCTCACTAAGTCATTCATTTAATTAAATCATATCCACTTGAGCTATATATGAACCAAAATAATTCTGATAAGTTACGCACTAGATAATCCATCACTAAGTGAGTCATACATGTAGTCCATATATCAACCATTTATATCATCAATATCAAATCTATCAACTGATTCATATAAGTAGTTTTATGTGTCAAACCAAATGCATCAATATTACATAATGTTCATAAATAAATATCATGGAGCTACAAAATAGAACCTTAACATAGGTAGCTATCTAAGTCAAAATAGGCATCACAGATGCTCAAAATGTGAGGGGTAGTCACGACGCATAGTCTCTGCATCCTCCCAAGTAGCAGATCCTGGGCTATACTTGTCCCACTGGACCTTAACTTGGTCCACCATGCGAAGTCTGAGCTATCGAACCCTACGGTCCAATATGCGTAATGGTTTTACCATTACGGTTCCCATGTCCGAGACCTACAAGTCTTGCCAATCCAGTTTGTGAGATTCATCAGAAACATAATGTCATAAAGTAGATACATGAAAAACATCATGAATTTTATGCAAATGGGGCGGCAGTACAAGACGATAGGCAACTGGTCCAATCTTCTCTTTGATCCTAAAAGGTCCTACAAATTGAGGTGACAATTTCATCCCCTTCCCAAACTAGATGGTGCTTTTGTTGGGCCGAATACGAATAAAAACTTGGTCCCCTACTTCATAAGTGTGATCAATCCTATGTGAATCAACATAACTCTTCTGTCTATCCTGTGCTTCCTTTAACCTTTGTCGAACCTGATTTACCTGTTCCTCCATTTCTTGAACTAATTCTGGGCCAACTATCACTCGGTCCTTCAACTTTTCCCAACCCAACGACGTCCTACAAAGCCTTCCTTATAGATCTTGATAAGTAGGCATCCCGATTGAACTGTGATAACTGTTATTATAGGCAAACTCTACCAAGGGTAAGTACCTTTCCCATTGAGTCTGATTATCCATGACGTACATCCTAAGCATGTCCTCTAGAACCTGGTTTACTCTTTCAGTTTGTCCATCTGTTTCTAGATGATATGCAGTGCTCAGGTTCAACTGAGTCCCTAGTGCTGACTGCAAAATTGTCCAAAACCTAGATGTAAATCGGGAGTCTCTATCAGAAATGATCTTCGTGGGCAATCCATGTAGTCGAATAACTTCATTGACAAACACTCGCGCCGCATCCGTAACATCGTAAGTGCCCCTTACTGGGATGAAATGGGCACTTTTGGTTAATTTATCAACTATAACCAATATAGCACTATGCCTCTAGGAAGTGAGTGGCAAACCCACCACAAAATCCATGGAAATTACTTCCCATTTAGATGTAGGGATGTCATGAGGTTGTAGGAGTCCTGTTGGATGGCGATGATCAGCCTTCACTCACTGATATTCAAGACATTTGGCGAAAAATCGTACTATTTGATGCTTCATGCCTACCCAAAAGAAGAGTTTCCTTGTGTCTGTGTACATCTTCTTTACCCCAGGATGTGCACAATAGAGTGCTCTATGAGACTCTCCGAGGATTGTTTCTCTTATACCCCCTTCCTTAGGTACATACATTCTCCCTTGGAATCTCAATAGCCCATCTGGTTCAAGGACATATCCCTCAAACTTTGGTTCTATCTGTTTCCCATTTTGGATGGCTGAGATGAATTTTAGATACCAACTGTATTCAAAGAGTTTCTCCAAAATCCACTCCCTTAAATTTACCTTTAAGGCTACTAGGGAGAAGGTTTGTGGCCTCTTGCTTAGTGCATCCGCCACTACGTTCTCCTTTCCCTTGATGTACGAGATTTCAAAATCATACTCACTCATGAATTCACTCCATCGCCTTTGTCTAGTGTTCAAATCCCTTTGAGTGAAGAGATGCTTCAGGCTTTGATGATCCATTCTTAACTAAAATCTTCTCCCAATGAGGTAGTGTCTCCATAACTTCAAGGCTAACATCACTGCTACCAATTCTAAGTCATGGGTAGCATATAACTCTTCATGCTTCTTCAATTTTATAGAAGCATAAGCTATTACTCTACCTTCTTGCATCAATACTGCACCCAATCCTTGCATTGAAGCATCGGTGCAGACACTAAAGTCTTTTCTCATGTCTGGTACTTGAAGGATCGGTGCACTTGTTAGTAACCTCTTCAGCTCTGTGAATGCAGTGTCACATTCATTTTTCCATTCATCCCTAACCCCCTTTCGATGTAATGTGGTGATGAGTTTTGTAATCCTTGAAAACCCTGCCACAAACCTACAATAATACCTAGCTAGCCCCATAAAAATACGTACCTCATGGGCATTTTTTTGTACTGGCCAATCCATTATGGCTTTCACCTTTTCCAGGTCAACTGAAATCCCTTTTCCTGAAATGATGTGCCCAAGGTAATGGACTTTCTTCTGAAAGAAGGAACATTTTGACAATTTCCCATATAATTGATTTTCCCTTAAACAAGTCAATACTACCCTTAGGTGCTTTTCATGCTCCTTCTCATTCTTGGAATATATAAGAATTTTATCAAGAAAGACTTGCACGAATTGGTACAAATACTTCCTAAACACACCATTCATGAGGCTCATGAACATTGTTGGTGCATTGGTTAAACCGAATGGAACAACTATGAACTCATATTGCCGAAACCGAGTTCGAAATGAAGTTTTTGAGATGTCCTCCTCCTTTATCCTCAATTGGTGGTACCTAGATCGTAGATCGGCTTTTGAGAAGACTGTTGCCCCCTTCATTTGATCAAATAAGTCATCTATTTGAGGTATTGGGTACCTATTCTTTATCATGGCTTTGTTTAAGTCTCTATAATCTATGCATAGCCACAAGGAACCATCCTTCTTCTTGACAAAAATTACTGGTGCACCCCAAGGGGAAATACTATGTCTGATCAATCCCAAGTCTAAGAGCTCCTTTAACTACATCTGCAACTCAAAAAGCTCTTGAGCTGTCATCCTATAGGGTGTCTTAGATATTGGTTCTGCACCTGGTTTCAGATCAATGGTGAAACCAGTCTCTCTTACAGGAGGTAATTCAAGCAATTCCTCTGGAAAAACATCCTTGAATTCTGCCAAGATTGGATGTTGATCCAGGGAAGGTCCTTTCTGGTCACTTACAGTCTTGACCAAATATAGTTTGCAACCTTGTCTGAGACAACGTTTTACCTTCATCATGGATATGAATCGTAGGGACACTCCCCTCTTGATTCCAAAAATCTCAATTGGCCTACCTTCATCATCTAAACAGATCACCTTCTTCTTGAAATAGTCTACCAAAGCTCAATGAGCTTCTAGCCAGTCCATTCCAATAATTACATCATACGTTCCCAATGCTGTCACGTATGCCTTCAACTTAGTCATGCACACCCCGAGGTTTAATTGACATTGGTCAACACTAGGCCCTACTGCTTGTTTTATTCCAGAAGCCATCTCAACTTGTTTAAATTCATTGATCCGGATTTAAGCAGGAACGCAATAGATTACAAAGATAACCATAAATATAGAGATGCGATAACCATAAAACAGAGATAACCATAAACATAGATATGCAGCGGGAATAATACTTTACTTCATTAATGTAGAATACTGAAATATGCTTACAAACAGTGATGGAAATAACCCAGCTAGGGCGATGGTAGCTTATCTCTGAGAAGAGATGTGGTGGCTACATGCCTCTGAACTGTCTTATAATGAGGCTCGAAGGCCTATTTATTGTTGAGAAACAGTGGAAAAACCCTTAACATTCCAAAACCTAACCCTAGAAGATAAAACGCCAAACTATGGGCCCCGTTTGGGGTAAGTTGGTACATCAACTTCCCGGGGTCGTAACTTTGGCATACGATCTCCGTTTGATGCATACAATAGCTCGTTAGAAAGATCTATCCGAGCACTACCATTGTTGGAACAGGAAACATGGGTCCATAGAATGGACCCATGTTGCCACCGGATTCCCCAAAAAACGTCGTTTAGGGCCTCAAAACGGCTCCGGAAGTTCAGGACCCGAAAAACTGCTAAAAATAGTAAGTTGTGCTACAATTAAGGAAACTGACAATGCTGAGAAGAACAATGGTGGGGGTCTAGGTGGGCTTGGCAGGTGGCCACCAAGATCCACCTGGATCATTCCTCCCCCCTTAGGAAGCAATGGTCCCCATTGCGTTGAGTTCCTCCATGAGATGAGGAAACTTTTGCTGAACTTGGTCCCTGGTGAACCACTTGCCCTGTGAAGGAATTGGCCTGCTTTGACAACTCGATATAGTTGGATATTCTGTTGGCGAGTGTTCTTGATCTCTGTGTCCATGATCCGATCAGTGCAGCCTGTTCCATGCAATCTGGGTTTAATTCTGTGGGTGTGAGATGCTCTGCAATGTCGGATGTGTCTAGCAATGGTGGAAAGTATGGCCAAAGGTGATCCACATTGAACACTGGGTGTAGGCCAAGGAATGGGGGAATGCTGAGCTCAAATGAATTGTCCCCCACAGCCTTAGTAATGGTGTAAGGACGATATCAGAGTGGTCTCAGTTTTCGATAGGCTCCAGTAAGGCGTTCTTTTTGCAGATGCAACCAGACTTTGTCGCCCACCTGAAACTTGTGTGGCACCCGGTGTTGATCATGTCGCTGCTTGTACCTGGCATTTGATTTCTCCAGAATGTCATGGACCTGCTGGTGAATATGTTGGATGTGCTCAATGAAGCTGGTTGCCTTATCTGTTTCGGACTGGACATGAGCTGAACCTGTGTGAGTAGCTGCAAGTGGCAGGGCCACATCAATGGGGCATAGTGGTTGGAATCCCAAGCCCACCTGAAAAGGGCTGTGGCCAGTCGAGCTGTGAAGAGCTCGGTTGTAGCTGTGCTGAACATAGGGGAGGCTCTCATCCCATGTGCGTGGATGCTTTGAGTTGTACATGCGCAGAATGTGTACAATCATTCGATTGACAACCTCGGTCTGGCCATCAGTTTGAGGATGGAAGGCTGTGGACTTAGTGAGTTTGGTGTCCAGCATTGACCAGAGACTGGACCAAAATGTACTGAGGAACCGACTGTCCCGATCTGAGATGATAGACTGTGGGATCCCAAAGTGCACCCACACTCGTTCAAAGAAGAGTTTAGCAGTAGCTTCTGCTGTGATATTCTTCTTACAGGCCGCCATAATGGCCATCTTCGAGAACCTATCGACGACCACAAAAACAAAATCATTTCCATGCTTGGTGGAAGGAAGCCCTGACATGTAATCCATGGAGATGGATTCCCAAGGTCGACTAGGGGTAGGCAACGGGGTATAGAGGCCTTGCTTCTTGATGGTTGGTTTGGCAATGGCACAGGCAGTACATGATCTGATGTACTTCCCGACATCCTGTCGAAGATTTGGCCATTAGAAATACTTTTGTAGTACTGCCACTGTTTTCTCAACCCCGAAATGTCCAGCAGCCCGACTGTAGTGTGCTTCCCAAATCATCTTAGCACGCTCGCTTGAAGGAACACAAAGATGACCCAGGTGGCATAATAGTGCACCTTGGAGGTGAAAATCTGGAACATGCTGACCCCACAAGAGTGTATGGTATGTGTGGCCAAATTCTCGGTCACGTTTGTAGAGAAGTGGCCAATCAGAAGTCTCGTGCCTACAAGAGTTGAGCACAGTGGTTAACGCCATGATTGGTGGTCGACTGAGGCAATCTGCAACATGATTGGTGCTGCCCTTCTTGTACTTGATGTTCAGATGGAACTGTTGCAAATATGTAGACCAATTCTGATGGCGATCATTCTGCAATTTCCCTTGGGTCTGTATGAACTGCAGGGGTCGGTGGTCTGTGTGGATGACTGTTCCCTTCCCCAAAATGTAATGCTTCCATTGTCGGCAGGCTTGCACAATGGAGTACATCTCTTTATCATAGGTTGGATACTTCCGGACTGTGTCTGAAATTGTTTCACTGTGATATGCCACTGGATGCCCATGTTGAGTAAGGACTACCCCAATAGCATAGTCAGAGGCATCCGTCTCGACCTCAAATGGTTGTTGTAAATCTGGTAACATGAGCACTGGTGCCGTGCAAAGGCGATATTTCAATTCTATGAATGCCTTCTGTTGAGATTCAGACCAAAAGAATTTCGCTTTCGCTCCTCCCTTGGTGACTTGACTCAAGGGCCAAGCGATATGAGAAAACCCCAACACGAACCTG
The DNA here is from genome assembly GCA_031772625.1 of Pinus tabuliformis. Taxonomy (NCBI): domain Eukaryota; kingdom Viridiplantae; phylum Streptophyta; class Pinopsida; order Pinales; family Pinaceae; genus Pinus; species Pinus tabuliformis. Next base: position 1,000,269,627 of record CM062809.1, on the reverse strand, counting down.
CGATAGAAGTAAGCAAGGCCTAGAAAGCTGCGGAGCTCTGTTAGAGTGGTCGAGGCTGGCCAATCCTGAATGACTTGGATCTTGACCGGATCCACATGCACCCCCTGTTCATTAATAATGTATCCCAGATACTGAACCTGGGTCATGCCAAAAGTGCATTTCTCCAAATTGGCACACAGCTTGTGTTGTCGCAGTGTTTGAAGAACCTGTCGGATGTGTTGGAGGTGCTCTTCCCAAATCTGGCTGAAGATCAGAATGTCATCCAAGTATACCACTACAAATGAGTTGGTGAATGGCCACAAGATATCATCCATTAGCCTCATGAAGGTTGCAGGAGCATTTGTCAATCCGAAAGGCATGACCAACCATTCGAAGAGGCCCTCCTTGGCTTTGAAGGCAGTCTTCCACACATCAGAGGGTTCGATCGGTACCTGGTGATATCCTGACTTCAGATCGATCTTGCTGAAGTACTTTGCCCCCTTTAGTTGGTCCAAGAGGTCATCAATCCGTGGGATCGGGTACCTATTACGAACAGTGATCTTGTTCAACGCCCGATAGTCAATACAGAGTCTCCAAGTCCCATCCTTCTTCTGTACCAACACGATCGGGCTCCCACAAGGCGATGAACTCGGACGGATGTGACCTTTCTGCAGCAACTCCTGAATCTACCTCTTGATTTCATCGTTCTCTAGAACCAAACGCCGATAAATTGGTCCATTGGGTAGTGGCGCACCTGGGGTTAGATCGATGGAGTGCTTGACCTGACAGTGCAGAGGAACCCCTGCGGGGGAGGTGAAGATGTCCTCGTACTCCTTCACGACCTTATCCATCTGTAGTTGTCGTGCAGAGGGGTCCTGTCTGGAGGTCGTGACCACCAGCTTCTTCTTTCCTTGAGGGCGTATCATTAGGAAAACAAACTTCCCAGTCTTGGAAATGAGCTTACTACATTGTTTTGCAGTAATCAAGGAGATGGCAGTAGACGGTGCTACCTCTGGTATCCTGTACAACTTATTCCCCAATGTAACAATAACAGCCCGGGGCCTTGATTCATACACAACATTTCGCTTCCACAAGTATGGTTGTCCTAATAATACATCACAAACTTCAAGGGGAGCGATGTCACACAATACCTCATCCGTGAAGGGCTTGATGTTGTACGGAAGGCGACATTGTTGGCTCACGCGAAGATCCCATCCTTGGTGAAGCCACCCGATGGTGTATGGTTGTGGGTGTGCTGTGGTCGGTAAGCCCAACCGCTTCATGACCTCCGCTGAAATGAGGTTCTTTTGGCTCCCACTATCGACAATGAACTGTAGCGGGGAGCCCTTTTCCCACATCTGGGAGTGGAAGAGGCGCTCCTTCTCCTCTGGATCTTCGGGTTCACTTTTCTGGATCTTGGCGGTAGCAACAGTGGCATTGGGATCCGCGTCAATGATCTGCTTCCCTTTTTCATTCCCCTTGTCAAGTTCTGACTCAGAGTCGGAATAGGTATCTGATTTTGGACCCTTTAGCTCGGCCACCAGTGACTGCTTGGCCCGACACTCACTAGTGTTGTGAGTGGAGCTCTTATGGAACTCACACCATTTTCCCGTGTCCTTTTTCGTCTTCGCGGTGCCGTTCTTTGTCTGCAGCTTTGGCGGGTTGTCTTGGGCTGCCCCGCCTTGGATTTGCCCTTTGTTCTGCATTTTAGGGGCACCTTTCCCTTGCTTCGTAGTCGCAGATCCAAAGTATCGCTTCTTTTGTTTAAACTTCTGCTTGACCTTGACGGCATATCGATATGCTGTGCCGAGCGAGGGGATGTTCAGGAATTGTATTTCTTCCTGAATGTACTTGTGCAGGCAGCCGCGGTATTTGAGTATCAAATGCTACTCCGTATCCTTGATACCCAACTTTGTGTGAAGGTTATGGAAGAGATTGGTGAACTTCGGCACGTCTTGGTCCCTTCCCTGCCACAGCGTGGTCCATTTTATGTATTCATCCTCATAGCTTCCGACAGGGTAGTACTGCTCCTTGATGGCATCGCGGAATGAATTCCAAGTGGGTGCGGCTGAAAATAGCGAGCCGGTAGTTTCATCCTTCTGCTCGCAGTAGGTTTCCCACCAGTCCTTGACGTGGGGGGTTGCTTTGAGAAGAGCAAAAACAATCTTTTCTCGACTTGAAAATTCATGAACAGAAAAGTACCCTTCTAGCAGATCTAACCATTTATCTACCGCATCTGCGTCTATTTTACTCTCGAAGATGGGGATTTCAATATTAACTTGTACCTTAAAGGGCGTGGCATTTCTAGAGTAGCTGCTAGAAGCTGAAGCGTCGCTTCTGGGTAGCCGCTGAAGGATCTGGGCGAAACTGTCCATCATCGCGTTCCGTTGTCACTCGAGGGCTTCTTCGAGCAAGATTTTGATAGGATCTCCTGCCCCCTCGTCTTTCTTCTCGTCTGCCATGGGAGGCCATCGGGATTTGCGAGGCTGGTCTTGTAAAGGTTCGACCAGTTCAAGCCCTAACTCCTTATATCCCGACCTCGTTGGGGACATGCAAAGAAAAACAGAGAAAAAGCAGACTGCTCTGATACCACTGATCCGGATTTAAGCAGGAACGCAATAGATTACAGAGATAACCATAAATACAGAGATGCGATAACCATAAAAACAGAGATAACCATAAACATAGATATGCAGCGGGAATAATACTTTACTTCATTAATGTAGAATACTGAAATATGCTTACAAACAGTAATGGAAATAACCCAGCTAGGGCGATGGTAGCTAATCTCTGAGGAGAGATGTGATGGCGACATGCCTCTGAACTGTCTTATAATGAGGCTCGAAGGCCTATTTATTGTTGAGAAACAGTGGAAAAACCACTAACATTCCAAAACCTAACCCTAGAAGATGAAACGCCAAACTATGGGCCCCGTTTGGGGTAAGTTGGTACATCAACTTCCCGGGGTCGTAACTTTGGCATACGATCTTTGTTTGATGCATACAATACCTCGTTAGAAAGATCTATCCGAGCACTACCATTGTTGGAATGGGCAACATCAGTCCATTCCATGGACCCATGTTGCCCCCGGATTCCCCAAAAAACGTCGTTTAGGGCCTCAAAACGGCTCCGGAAGTTCAGGACCCGAAAAACTGCTAAAAATAGTAAGTTGTGCTACAATTAAGGAAACTGACAATGCTGAGAAGAACAATGGTGGGGGTCCAGGTGGCTTGGCAGGTGGCCACCAAGATCCACCTAGATCATTCATCTTGCTCATAGGCTGCCAACCCACATTTTTCTAATGCAACAGGTGAAATGAAACTATTTGTAGCACTAGAGTCAAACAAAATTTTAACTTTTACTTTATTCATCATACCCGAGGTTTCTACCACGACAGACTGGTGTTCAACTTGTTGATTTTCAACTGCTGCATAGATTCAGTGGTGGCTACCTGCTCTCCCCATTGGTTCTTTTCCCTCTCTTCTATTGTTACCGGTTCAAAACTCAGGGCAGTCCCACTGGTAATGAGGTCCTCCACATCCCCAACAAGTGATGTGTAGTGGACCTTGAACCAAATGTTGTGGAGTTATTTGGAAAGAGTTTCTTCCCCTGAAGCCCCTGCCCCCACTTGCTGCTCTTCGCGTATGACTTTGATTTGTACATGCCCTAGAAGCTGTGGCTGAAGCTACACTAGAAACCATTGAAATCCCTACTGTCGGTGTTCTAGGTATAACCCTGTTTCCATATGGTGGTGGCCTCCGACTTCCTCCCCTTGGGAAGGTATGAGGGGCCTTCCCCATAAACCCTGATTGGCGTGGAAAGATGGCTCTGCCTTCACCCTTTAAGTCTAGGTTTTCTTCGACATAACAAGCCTGTTCTAAAGCTTCTGCAACTGAGGATGGTTTCCACATTTGCACCATTGCCCTAATCTTAGGTCTCGATCCATACATAAAACAATCTGCTTAGTGCTAGTCAGTATCCATATAAGAGACATACTTGACCAATTCCATAAATTGAATTTCATATTCTTCTACAGCACGACCTCCCTGTATTAGGGCATGGAAGGATCCTACTTGCTGTTCTTAATCGCAAGTACTTCTTCCTGAACCTCTCCTTCAATAATTCCCAAGTAACTGTGTCTGGAGCGAGGTGTAGTTGACGCTCCAAGTTACCCCACCAATTCATAGCACTATCTTTGAGTTGGAATATTCCTATTTTGGCTTTGGAATTGAAATTGTAATCCCTTAGTGCAAAACACCTTCCCATCCCTTCTAACCAGGCTTCTGCAGGCTCGCTGGCATGACCTCTTGCAAACTGTGGGAGCTTAATCTTCTGGAGCTCCCTAGTGATGTCCTTAACTGGAGGTCTTCTATCATAGTTTCTAGATCCCTCGGGGTTCCCTAACCCTAATGAAGGGTGTTCCCCTTCCATTTCATTTGTTTGGTGCCCTCTTAAGGTTTCATTAATTGCTTCCAGGGAACACAAGATGAGAGTTAATTCTGGTGAAGGTAATCGGTTATTTGAAGGAGGTCCTTATGAAGACTCTCCAGGCCCTTGGTTCCTTTGCGTCCACACCATTTTGATTTGTTCCAAATCTACATGATATCTAAGACTTATTAGTACTATTCCTAGCATTTTCTACCACACTCTAGATAGTCCATAGAGAACCCTAAGCAATAGATCAATTCAAGTTATGCCAAGTTACCACAAATTTAAACTTTAGAACATAGATCACTGGTTAAAAACATTGTTGGTGCTCTGTTTAAGTGTTGTGTGCATTTTCACCTGCCTACCAACACCTCATTTCTGTTTGTTGGGCTAGTGTTTGCTATGCAAACTGCTATAACTAAATTTCTCCCTGAATGCACAGCTAGTCCACCTACAATAGTAATTATTCATTTATGGCTTTCAAGTCCACTATAGTTTGAATGCAGTGCAATAGCATGGTACAGGCTACAGTCATATATTCCCCACCCAGATGCATCTTGTAACGAACAAGGAAAAGAAGTCCACAATCCTTGGGATTCTGCAGTATATGAAATCATCTATGTGCTTTGCAACGGAATTATGATTGAAAATATGTATTATATGAACACTGTAAACTTTCATATTGATGGAAAACATATTTTGATAGCGTTCATTAGTGGCTTTATGACGCAACTAGGGTCACCATACTCCTTGACTACAAGTGAAAGACTATGTCTAATTCCATTCTATGAGGAAATTAAGTAGAGTCGAATTGATTCTAAATATGATTCGATCCTAAGTCAAACTCATCAATTTGAGTTGCAATGAGGACTCAAACTCCCAAGTCAAACATGAGTTGGATTGACTTGACAATTCTAATTCAAATCGACTTATTATGTCCAAAATCCATATTGTTCTGTAGTATGTACCATCATATGTACTTTGAAATGCATTAGAATTGAAAATTTGCATTATATGTAAAATGTTAAATGGGAACCTCAACAGCTAAGGATGCACAAGTTCTCATTGCATCCCTTTGATCTACATATTCTACAACTCCTACCAAGCTGAAGATCATTGATCTGTATGTGGTCTATGCAGTTCTCACAGTAGTTGTGCAGGTTGTCTACATGGCAATAGTTGGATCATTTCCTTTCAATGCTTTTCTTTCGGGAGTTCTATCATGCACGGGGTCAGCTGTGCTTGCAGTTTGTTTGCGGATGCAAGTCAACAAAGAAAAAAAGGGATTCAAGGATCTTCCTCCAGAAATAGCATTTGTAGGTTTTGTTTTGTGCAATTTTGCACTTCACTTGGTGATAATGAACTTCCTAGGTTAGTGGATAAGGACTTGCAAAATTGGAATGAGAGGGTACCCATAACAAAGCAACAAAAGAAGAATTGGCTACTCACCTTTCCTTGAAATATTTCGTTGCTAAAGATTTAGTGGTAGTCAAATACACAAATGCCTAAAATTGGTTTCTTGGTTAATGTAGCTCCCTAACTTTTCTCGTGCTTTGGATTCCTAGTGTAGAAGACATTGTACTATTACATATTACAAACATAAAGATAAACTATTGCATTATTATACCTTCATATTGATCATTTCATAATGTGGTTCAAGTCTTTGAATTCTGTTATATGGTTTGACTCTTGAGAAGTCAGTGCTATCAATAAGTATCAAGCAGAAATGATAGAGAATTTGCTTGTATTTTACTTTCCTGGTATATATATAAATATAGAAAGGATCAGTTATTATTATCTAGAATCTAACAACAAAGTCCAGAGCTTAAAGTACTATGGATTAAACATAACTACAGAAACTTTTGCTATAAATTCCACCCTTGACTTTTGGTTGACATGGTCTTTCTTGTTTGTAGAAGTTTATATTGCTCACTCATAAATTTTCTATATTGTTAGTGCACATGCTCTAGCAATCAGCAAGTAGATTATATCAACATAAACATCTTTAGAAGGCATCCGTGATTAAATTTCCTGTTTGGGTTCATAACTAATTTGCACAGGATTAGGTTGTTGGTATCAGATTGAGGATCAATAACAGTAGCTAGTTTAGAATGTTGGGGGGAAACAATATGCCAAAATGCTTTGGGGGTGTCTCTAAATGAGGTACTGCATCAAGTCAAGATAATCATAATGGTGCCATAAGATGGGCAGATTAGCACTTAATAAAATGGAGGTGAAATACATCGAATTGAATGGTAATAGAAATCAACTATCAACATAGCAGAAAATAATAAAAATCAGTTCTGCAAGTGTTGCTGTGTGCAGGTGTGGGTACAAGAGCAGGTATAACATGGATGAAAATCCTTCTAAATTCAACTTTAATGATGTGGTAATTTGCCATTGTGAAGGTGGGTGTTGTCTATGCTTCAAGTCTATGATGAGAGCATTAAGCAGACAGATTTAGATGGCAACTTATTGCTATACTTCTGTGCTTAATTGTTATTTCTATGCTCCAGGATAGGTTGATAGCCAATTTCGTCTCTCTTTGCCGAATTTTTTGGGTTACATAATTCTTCCAGCAAGTTTCCCTTCCCTTCCTCTTCACATATGAGTATTTGTTCTTATTGTGTGGCTTGACTATGTTGAATAAAACATATGTTTTCTTTTGAATTATTATTTTGTGTTCAAGATTTTGCAAGTCATACGAGTAGTCCAATTTACTTTTTGCATTGCAAGAGCAAAGTAAACTCAACAAGGTCAACTATAGAAAAGACTGTGGAAAGAAATGAAAGTTTATAGATACATCATGTGTCTGTTGGTTGTGGTCTAATGGTAAGTGGGGTGCTTACCACCATGATGACCTGAGTTTAAATCCCGGCAGGGGTGCCCCAACTGATAAAGGGCTGCGTTAAATCAGTGAAAAGGGACTGTATTTATGCTGTTGTTGTATTTGGTTGTTCCTGTTTTACACAAAAAATGGAGTTCCATAGTCCCTCCATCTAAACAAAGGGCGTTTTACCAAAAGAAAGAAAAAAATGGAAAAAAAAGTCATGACATGATGTTTTCTATCTGAAACTAAGCATAATCCTTACAAAAAGAAGACATTACCATCCAATAGAGTCCAAACAGACGGACCATTGCAAGGCTGCAAGACCATGGAGTTCACTCTGGAACACCATTTCGTCCATTATCTTTTCATAGAGAACAAGTGCTTCCCTCACTTTTCCAATCTCCATTAATTCCCTCCCTTCCTTCAAAACCGTTTTAGATATGTTTTCAGGTCTTGGAAAGGTTCCCCAGGTGGCAACCTTAGGCTTGTACAAACCAGAACTATTATCATTTCCAGGTGGTGCTGCATTTGATTCTCTTGAACAGGAAAGGGCATACGAGAAGCAACAAGGTGAAAAAAAAGTTACCCTAAGGAAGATAATACAGTAGAGGTGGAAATAATCACGAAAGGTGGTGTAATCAGACGAAATGTTACTCCACCTGAACAGGCTTTTTCCAATATAAAAAAATTTACAAAACAAAGGGAATTTCTAGCATTGATTTTATTGGACTAGAATTCTCTGAGAAGAAGTCAAAGCGAGGTCTGCCTGTTGGTTTAAACATTGGCTTAAAACCCCCTTCCTTAGGGCCCCTGCCTGAAGTTGAAATCATCACACGAGATGCTGCAAAATTGAGAAGGAGGGTTGTTGTCACATGATACATCACAAGTGCAGTCGATGGTAGGCTCAAATAATCTATGCAGCTTCAATAAAAATGGAATCAAAACGTGTGGATCTAAACATTAAAGATAACAATGATCGATGATTTGATTAAGAGGAGATCAATAAAACAAAATTGAATGGTTCAACAAAGTGGGGTAACATTATTCTAGTGAAGAGGGTAAGCCTTCTTTCAAGAATCAGAAGGAATCGGCTATCTCTGGACCGGAAGGAATGTTAGACAATTAGTAATTTTCTTTGGCCATCCAATGTCGCTAAATTGGCACAAAATTTTTAATTTGAAACAGACTGATTTGGCAAGCACACTCCCCATCCAACAAGGTCAAAATTTCATTTGTTGGGACTCGACCATAAGAGCATTCAACATTATCTGCACAGCATCTTCATATACAGCACCCTTGTAATGCATCCCATCATCTGTGCAATCGGGTCCACAACCTCTGCTCAAGATACAATGGCCCAACAGTTGTGTTTGTTACAACAAGAACCCTCCGTCCTTTCACATGGCTCTGGAGGAGATCCAGACGGTCTAGCAAACCTGATCCACTGTATATAGGATAACTCCGATCACCTAGATCTACGTCCATGATTTTCATTTCCTTTTGAGCAGAAGGGCGTGCTTCCTCAGCTACTTGTGCCGCATTCGCTCTAATTACACCCACAGCTCTCGATTTCACCTCCGTCCGAACTAATTTATTGGCATTCAAAACCCTACAGATCCTAGGGCCTGAATATCGGAAGCAAATGCTTTCTGGTTTGGCAAAGATGGATATCTTGGGTTTTTGCACAGAGGATGAAGCCGTGGTTATTTGGGAATGAGAATTTAGGATCGAAGATGCCACTAGAGTTGCAGAGAGCGTCGCAGTGGCCATTTTTAGAAAGAAATGAGCTGAAATCCTCACAGCAATGGAGGTTCGTTGAGATTGCAGTAAGGGCCACTGCTCCAAGCCATGTATATGGATTAGGAAACTACTGGTTTTGGATTTGTTTAATCATTCGCTAGCATGGAAAATGTGCAATTCTTCACCCACTTCCCATGAGCCACACCCACAGTAAATATGACCGGGAGCTTGATAATGTTGCTACTATACGAGCTTATGCAAAAACGGTTCTTTGGAAGCAGACTTACACGGTCCATCTCATGGATATGTACTTACATGGCATCTGTAAGGCGATAAAAGATCTAAAAATAGGTGCAAGGTGGGCTTTGGATGGAAAATTTGAAGAATCTATACATTAGGATTATGAATCTGTTGAAGCCCCGAAAATCGGGTCGACAACAAGGGGGATACCCACCCGGTCCAGACCTTGGTTGGCAGCTCCTTATCCGTTTGGTATAGCGGGTCCGCCTGGGGATAATGGGACCAGTTTTCCAATCTAAGGGTGTTTGTGTGTGTGTGCAGAGTTGGATGTTGCTGATCTAAGAATACTTAAAGCTAATCTAATTCAAACTTTTAAACTAAATCTATGCTATTGTAATCTAATGAAAAACAACATATCTAATCTATGCTAACCCGGGGTGTATTTCTTCTATTATGTGATCTAAAGAGATTTCAAACAATAACTGGTAATAAAGATCATTCAGCTATCATAAGAATGGAAATCAATTTAAGATGAACCACTTTGCATAAAAAGTTAGGCAAAACAGTTGTGAACAACATATCGCATAATAAGTTATTCATATATCAGACATAAATAAATGGCTCCACCATACAAAAGTGCCAAATGGTAACTCACACATTCATGCAATAACATATAAACAACTAAAAACTATATATCACTTTAAGAATATAAGCAGAAATGGTCAAGAGATAAAAGTACCATTTATGACTGATCCTACTCATAAGCTTCAAGCAACAATGGTTTATCTCTCCTTGCTCTAACATCTACTAAGAGTACAGAAGTGCAACATCAGTAGCAGATATCAAATGCAAAAATTAATAAACCTTGATCCATCCATTCATCAAAACCCCCTCCGAGGGTGCAAAAGTGCATGTTCTGAGGACACGTTTTTGACAAATTTATGGACCCTTCTCCAAATGCATGAGAAGGGTTTAAATACTGCTAACTAAATAACTTAATTACATAAATTTAGGATACGCTTTAAATGACCGCCCTTCTTCTAAAGAAAAATTATTTCTAAAACTGAATCTAATTCCTAACTATTTCTGCATTTGCTCCTTAAATGTTGCAAGCATTCAACATTCGCCTGGGAAGAGTCGGCTGGTTGCCTTCTGCTTTTGTTTGAGTTACGCAAACAGAATGGCAAGCACTGGCACCACTTTTTAGTACACTAGAAGATATTTTTGAGAATTATCTTCTGGTTGGGCGAATTTACTGCGTATATACTTGGCAACAGCCCAAATTTCTCTCAAACTGCTTCTGCTTTTGCTATTTCGGTTTCCGGACTTGCGAATGACTAAGAAAGTTAGGTACTTTGCTTTCTGAACAATTTTCTTAGCGATGCACGATTAGCGCTAGGTGCTAATCGCGCATCGAAAACTGCATATGTTCTTTATTCCGGGCTTTTCTGGTGTGTTTTCCTTCTTTAGCACCTTTTTCCTTTACCGGGTGGAAGTTTCAGGATTTTTGGTAACTCTGGAATCTGTGGTTCTGTTGCATGCGGCATCCGTTTATGAAGGCATCTCTTCTCTGTTCTCCGAACATTGACACTTTCCCCTTTTCCTTAGATGTTTCCTGCTCATTGCTTCATATTGTTTCCTGTTTTTCATTCCTGCAATTCACGCAAAGGAAAAGAATAATGATAATAAATAATGATATGAAAGCTCTAACCTCTATGAATGTAGAAAATCATGACACCCATCGTGAACTGACTCTTCGAAAAACACAAAACCGTCCTTCATTAACACTTTTGCATATGTTCATTAATTTCTTTTAAGGCGCGCGCCTAATTTTGGTTTATAGACAGCTTTTCTTGAATGTTGAGCCGAGGAAATTTGCGATGGGCGATAGCAGCATCGCGTCATCGCATTACCTAGATGTGTCATCACAAATATTTTTAGATCGAATTATCGCAGATCGCAGATATCGCAAGATCGCAGCATCGCGGATCACATGAGTCATTAAATCATTGTGTGCTGCTTATGCGATATTGCGATATGCGACATCGCATATCGGCCGTCGGAGATTTCTTAAGATCTTCATTTAAGAGCGCTTCTTAATGCATGCAATGCGATGGATTTCGCGTCGCTTTTTCCGCAGTTTTTTATTATGCTTGTAAAGAAATGTTTATCTTCTTCGCGAGATGCGACATATTTTTAAGGAGTATAATAGAAAAAGTTTTATAAAACGTTTTTTGAATTTTTTATTAAGGGTCCCCCTTTGCTTAGTGTTATTTCTAATACTAAACAAAGAGGGGGGTTGTTGGTGGCCACAACAATGACGATTCACTTGGAAGAACCAGTTATCTCTGCTTTTCTATTGATTTTTTTTTAAACTTTCAAAACAGAAAAATTTTCATAAATCTAAGCTTTGTTATGGACAGATAGAGTACATTATGCCTTATCCTATCAATGATATTTTGTTTCAACCTCTTTCTATTCTAATTGTTTGCTTCCTCAGGCTTGTTCTTGTACTTATATCAGTCACTACTTGGTCTTTTTAAAGATAAAATAAAGTCTTCTCTGTATGCTGGCTTTAAAATATGCTCATTTGTCGTAGGTAGAGCCTCTGCTGCCAGCAGGCGTCCATAGCCTCGACAGGGTTACCTGTTACCTAGCAATGATCCTTTATCCTGCTTAAGGCTATCTACAACCTTCGAAGAAAAATCCACATCGACACTTTTTCCTTTTTTATTCTCAAAGAACAATGTCTTGGTTTGGTAGCCAAAATTATGACACAGTCATTCACTTGATTTACACTTTTGCTGAACAAGCTGGCTCGTGATGAGACCCCTTGTATTTTGATTGCAACAATCTTGAGTCGTTGCCCTGTTTTGGTGGACAGTATTGGCAAAGTCAGCAAGTTATAATATTTGTGATCATGATAAGCCGGCTCGTGATGAGACCTCTTATTCTTTGAGATATAGTGTTTCTCGGATTGTTCCTCTGAATGGTGCAATTTTCTTTAGTGGGGAGGAAGTCATTTTTTTTCCTTAAGAAAGCTCTGGACGACAATAAAAGAGTTTGAAAACAACAGTCTTACAGAGAAGCCTTATTTTGCTATTGATACCTTTCATTGTGCTGGTATAAAACAATTCCTTCGCTAAAGGTTGCTTTCATCAAATTTTTGAAGTTGAAACTAGTATCATATCTAGGCTAAAGTTGTTACTGTATCTGTCAATAATAAAAATCAGATTTTCAAAAAACATTTTCTACTTATACAAGCGAAAGCTCAAAATCTGAAAGAGAATTGGTGTCTTTTCCGCGAATACCTGTAATAACCACTTACAACTGGTTTTATTATGAAAAAGAAAAGAAAAACTATTCTACAAAATAGAAGAATAATCTTCTATGGAAAATATATTTTAAGGATTTGTCCATTAACAGGCAAAGAATCCCTTCTACCTGCTAAATCCTGCAACACAAACGTTGATGTACCTATAACTTCAACAATCTGAAAAGGACCAAGCCACATCTTTTGAAATTTCGTATGTTTGCCCTTTTCTTCATGAGCCTTATCCCATTTCAAAACTAAATCTCCCATCTGAAAAAATTTTCTGGTCATTATGCTTGAATCAAAAGAGGATTTTATTAGCGCTTGGCGATGAGCATGGGTTTTCTTAGCTTGTTCTCGTTGTTCTTCTGATTTAATTATTTCCATTTGTCTTATATGTATGGAGGAAGTAGATACTTCATTGATGTATTGTAATAAAGACAAAGAGGGGATGACTAAGTGAGTTGGAAGAACCACTTCTTTCCCATAAACTAAATTAAAGGGAGAAGTGCCGATTGAAGCTTTTTTCATTATTCTATCTGCCCATAAAGCATTTACCAAAGCTTTGTGCCAATTCTTTTGCTTCTGGTCAACTGTTCTTTTAATAATCCTTATTAGGTTTTTATTTGTTGACTCAGCTAACCCATTACCTTGCAGATAGTAGTTGGCCGAATATTTCAGTTTGAACCCTATTTTAAGTGCAAACTCAGTCATTGCATTTCCAGAAAAGTATGATGCATTATCAAACATTAAAGCTGTTGGCAATCCAAACCTAGTGATTATAAATTGATCTATGAATTCAATAATATTTTCAGAATTAGCTGTCTTGAGAGGAACTACTTCTACCCATTTAGTAAAATAATCTGTTGCCGTGAGGATGTATCTATGCTGCTTAGAAGAGTGAGGAACGATCTCACCTATTAGGTCCAAGCCCTACTGACTGAATGGTTGCTCGATGTTTACCGGCTGTAGTGGCAGGGACGGCTTCTTTTGTCTTCTAGCAGTTGTTTGGAAGACTTGACATTTCCTTACCTTTAACAGCGTAGGCCAGTAATATCCTGCACATAAGATCTTATGTGCAGTAGCATCTTCAGCATAGTCTCTGCCTGCTGGTCCGTCGTGGAGTTCCTGCAAAACTTTTTCAGCTTCAGTTTTCTCAAGACATCTAAGAAGAACAGAATCATAATTCTTTCTAAAAAGAACATCATTTATGAGCTGATATTGTTTAGCTTTCAATCTCAGAAATCATCGATGCTCCGGCCAACATTTTGCAGAAGCCTTGACCTCTTACAATGTTTGCTGGCTTGATCTCAAGGTCGTATTCCTGTAAAGCAGTGATCCAATTTGCTCTTTTCTCACCCACATCCTTCTGTACTAGAAGATTTCTTACCGCTGGAAACGGTACTATGATCTTAGTATGGGTTTTAAGTAAGAAAGGTCTGAAATATTTGACCGCTTTGAAAACAACATATGCCTGTTTCTCCACGTCTGAATAGTTGAGTTCAGCACCTTGTAAATTCGAGCTAAAAAATGCGATTGGAGCTTCCGCTTTTTCTTGATTTGCTTGAGTTAGAATCGCAGCATATGATTTCTCTGAGGCAAATGTGTATAAGATAAAAGATTCTGAAAAATTCGGGGTTGCTAAAGATGGAGCATTAATGATAGCTTGTTTGATTAGGTTGAATGCTTCATGTTCATCTTGACCCCATTTAAAATTTGAATTCTTTTTAATCATGGTTTGCAAAGGAGACACAATTCGTGAAAAATCTGGGACAAATCTCTTTACAAAATTGATTTGACCAAGGAAAGATTGCATGGCTTTTTTATTATGAGGTAGGGATATTTCAGAAATTTCTTTGATTCTGTCAGGCCCGATGTGAATACCAGATTTTGACACTATGAATCCTAGAAGTTTCCCTTCACTTAGTGCGAAAAAATATTTCTTTGGGTTAAGTGAAATCCCATACCTTAAACATCGTTGAAAGATCTGTTTTAAGTCTCTGAGATGGTCGCTTCGCTTCTTGGAGTACACTGTTATATCATCCAAATAAATTACTACGGATTTATTGAATAAACCCTTGAATGCGATGTCCATGGCTCTCTGAAATGTAGCACCGGCATTGATCAAACCAAATGGCATCTTCCGATATGCGTATGTGCCCCATTTAGTTCTGAATGTGGTTTTCAACTGACCATCGGGATGTACCAGCACTTGATTATATCCTGAAAATCCATCCAAGAAAGACATTAGTTCTGAGCCTGCTACTGCCTGTAATATCTGCTCCATAGGTGGGAGAGGAAAATTGTCTTTTTGACAGGCTTTGTTGAGATTCCGAAAATCAATGCAGATTCTAATATCTCCGTTTTTATTTCTAACGGGTACCATATTGGAGACCCATTTGGAATGTCTGACGGGGAAAATTATTCTAGCTTTTAATAACTTATTTAGCTCGGTTTTTATCTGATTTTCTAAATTGGGGTGGATCTTTCTCAGTTTCTGTTGGACAGGTTTTTCGTTGTCAATCATAGGAATAGTGTGCTGAATGATAGAAGTGTCGTACATCTTCAGATCATCGTAATTCCAGGAAAAGACATTTTTATATTGTCTCAAAAGACGAATATACGCTAGTTTTTCTTCAGGGGCTAAGCCAATGCCTACATTAATGTTTTCTGGTTTATCATCGATTCCTAGGTTTACTAATTCGTAGTTCAGAGTTGAACTGTAGAGCTTTGAATTGGCAGACCTTTTAAACCGATTTTTCAAATCGTATAAGTCTTCTAACTTAACCACCGATTTAGGTATAGCATTATTAGTGCCATTTTGTTGTATTTGTCGATCGTGATGGTCTTCGTTAATTATCTGATTGGAGTAGGATCCTTCGGAAGTGAGAAAATTTACAATATCAGTATCGTCATTGAATACTCTCCAATTTGTAATGTTGTCAAGGATGGATGGTCTAAAGATTAATTCTATTAAGAATCTATCTGGATTAAACTATTCAGAGGGAATAAGCCTAGAGGCTACATTAGCCAATGTTGGAAATAATACTGAGAGGGGGGGTGAATCAGTATTATCTAGTTCTTTTAACAAATCTTCCTTATTTACACTTTGAATTATTTTTGCATATCAGTACCATAAAATAATAGCATGAACAAGAAAAACAGATAGTCACACCAAAGAACACCAGATATAAGGTGGAAACCCAATGTGGGTGAAAACCACCTGCTGCAATATGTCTCTATCTTCTTTCAAATTAGAAACTCCTTTTACAATGATTTTGTACTGGTGCAGTCCTTTACCAGTACACAGGCTGCAACCTGCAGAGAGCTACAACTCTCTCTCATTTTCTAGTCTCTCCTGGAAGGGAGCTACAACCCCCTACTTCTTTTCTTACAAAGAACACTTTTCATAAATTTTCAAACTGGATCCATAAACATCAAATGATCATCAAGTACATGTAAATTACACAGTCAACTGCAGTAACCAGATCAACAATAACAGAACTAAACCTAGAACACCTTATCAACAGAAATATTCAGTCAACAGAAGATCTTAAGACAGATACGCAGTTTTTCTTTCTCTGGCCTGCGTCGCTACGCACTTCACCTTCTGCTTCCCTGCGTATACCCGCAAAGAGCCTTCTGCTGCACCGTGTGCCCACGCACTACTTCTTCAATCGCGCTGCATACTTTTATAGTAGGTATGCACCCAAAGACACTATCACGCCGCGTACTGTTACTGTAGCCGCGCACTCATAGACACTATCGCACCACGCACCTTTACTGTGCGTACACACCTGAACCTCTGTCGGACTGCGTACCCACGCAGTTATCCTTCTTTTGCTCTGCATACCCACGCAGCACCCCTTCTTCTGCTCAGCGTACCCATGCAGCTCTCCTGTTTCTCCTCTGCGTACCCGCGCACTTGCACCGTTAATCACCTACGTACTTCTGATTAGGGCCGAATTGGCAGTTCACTAGTGTGCCACAGTTAGTCAGATGCCCAGATCTGATCATGCGCTCGAGATATCACCCTTCACAGATTCTCTTTCAACTTCACTTTCATATAGATCAAGCTTTTAAAACAACAACCCAATATTTCAAATCTTAAGATATTCAATTTTCAAAAGATACATAGCCAAGTGATCTCCTTTGCTTTATATAGGCAAGCTCCTCCTAAAATCATGGATCAATACCATAGATAACCAATACAAGGGGCCCAAAAACATGGGGCTCAATAATAATAATAATATAAATCAATACCACGGGCCAAAACCATAGAATCAAGAGCGGCGGGCTAAATACCACGGACCAAACATAGGAAACCCCACGTGAACGCGCTTCTCTGCCTTGAAGTAAGTGAAACTGGGGGTACGCACCCTCTGAACGGGTGACCTGCGTGGGTGGCCACAGTTCCTTCACGGTGTACCTGCGTGTACGCATCTTCTAAACTATTCTCCTGCGTACTTCTTAATTTTCAACATTTTGAGATCCTGATCAGAGCATTGCCACTTGAGGGTGTTGCCATCAAGTACAACATCTGTAACATAGAGCCATACCAGAATCATAATGCCAACAATCTCCCCCTTTGGACTTGATGGCAACCTCAAAATCTTCAGCTTCATTCTCCCCCTTTGACATCAAGGGCAAAGGGTTATGCTCCCCCTAAGAACATGCTCCCCCTGAATATGAACCAGATCTGCAAAGAAGAACCATAATCCACCACAACACCATAAATGACCATGAAAGAGATAGAGACATATTGCAGCTATAATCAGACCAACATCCATGATCTCCTTCTGTACATCCTCCATAATGCCAACAATGCATTATATGCTCCCCCTAAACCTGTGCCATTCAATCTTCAACCAATCCGCAACCCAGCACATGTACGCATATACCCCAGATGAACCTTGCATACAACCATCAATCAGAAGAGTTTCAACAATAAGATGATGCATCAACAACCCCCAGCTTTTGCCTGAGGTATTCAAAAGTCTCCCTGGGCAATGGTTTGGTGAGTATATCAGCAACTTGTTCCTTAGAAGGAACATACTCCAACTTGACCTTCTGTTCAAGCACTTGTTCTCAGAGAAAATGATATTTGATTGGTATGTGCTTGGTCTTTGAATGCATGACTGGGTTCTTTGAAATGCTGATTGCACTTGTGTTATCACATAAGATGGAGATAGGTGGTGTACAAGTGATTTGAAAGTCCTGCAAGGTCTGCATCATCCAAAGGAGTTGAGTGCAGCAAGATGCAGCAGCAACATATTCTGCTTCAGCTGTAGACAAGGCAATCGAACTGTGTTTCTTGCTGAACCAAGATACCAATCTGGAGCCCATAAAGAATGCACCACCACTTGTGCTCTTCTTGTCATCCATGCTTCCTGCCCAATCTGCATCTGTATAAGCATGAAGTGTGAGATCTGCGTCTCTAGGATACCATAAGCCATAATTTTGAGTCCCTTGAAGATATTTGAAAATTCTCTTCACTGCCTGAAGATGAGTCTCCTTCGGATTTGCCTGAAATCTTCCAACTATTCCAACTGCATGCATGATGTCCAGTCGGGTACCTGTCAGATAAAGTAAACTTCCAATCATAGATCTGTAGGTTGGTTGATGCACTGCTGCAGATTCATCGTTTGCACTGAGGCTACATCCTGTGACCATGGGTGTACATACTGGTTTTGCATCTTCCATGCCATATTTCTTCAAAATCTGTTTGAGATACTTGGTTTGAGACAAAAAGATCCCTCCTTCCTTTTGTTGGATTTGCAAACCAAGAAAATATGTCAGTTCTCCCAGCAAGGACATTTCGAATTCTTCCTGCATCACGAAGGCAAAGCTTTGACTCATAGCTTCTTCATTACTGCCAAAGATAATGTCATCTACATATACAACAAGTATTAGCAATTTGTCATTTTCAACTTTTATATAAAGATTGCTATCTGCTGATCCTTTTGAAAAACCTTGTTGATGAAGATATTTGTCCAAACGATAGTACCAAGCCCTTGGAGCTTGTTTGAGACCATAGAGAGCCTTTTTCAATCTGCATACAAGATTTGGATCATTTCCAAGAATGAACCCATCTGGCTGCTCAATGAATACTTCTTCTTCCAAGTCTCCATTCAGAAAGGTTGATTTCACGTCCATTTGAAATACTTTGAAGTTTTGAAAGCTTGAGAGAGCAAGGAACATTCGGATGGCCTCAAGTCTTGCAACAGGAGCAAAGGTTTCTTCAAAATCTATTCCTTCTTGCTACGCATACCTTTTACAAACAAGTCTGGCCTTGTTTCTAATTACTTCTCCATTTTCATTCAATTTATTTTTGAAGACCCATTTTGTCCCTATAACATTCTTATCTTTTGGTCTAGGAACCAACTCCCAAGTGTTATTCTTTTCGATCTGCTCAAGTTCTTCATCCATTGCTTTGACCCAACATTCATCTTTGCATGCCTCTTTCACATTTTTTGGTTCAGTGGAAGAGAGTAATGCCAAATAGCTTGAAGCTTCTGCAATTGTTCTTCTTGTTTGTACACTTGCTTCTTTCTGCCCCACAATCTGAGATTCTGGATGATTCTTCTGAACATATCTGGATGGAGTCTTCTCTTCTATTCTTGTCTGCTCCTCTGGTTCTTCTTGAGGTTCTTCTTCTTCATCATTCTGTCTTTGAGGGTAGCCTTCATCTTCTTCGATGTCTTCATGATGTACTTGCTTAGGAATGTATCCTTTCTCATCAACCACTACATCAATGCTGTCAACAATTCTGCCAAGTCTTTTATTGTAGCACTTGTATGCTTTGCTATGTGGAGAATAACCAAGAAGAATGCCTTCATCTGCTCTAGGTTCAAGTTTTCCAAGTTGCTCATCAGTATTCTTAATATAAAATTTGCTCCCAAAGATTTTGAAGTGATTTACCGAAGGAGTCTCACCACACCAGAGCTCATGAGGGGTTTGAGTGTTGTTCACCCGGACATTTGTTTTATTGAGAATAACAACCGCAGCATGTGCAGCTTCACCCTAGAAAGTTGCGGGAGTTCCCGACTCATCAAGCATAGCACGAGCCATTCGTTGGACTGTTCTGTTCATTCTTTCCACAACTCCATTTTGCTGAGGAGTTCTAGCTGTAGAGAATTCTCTTCTTATCCCATGTTCTTCACAGAAATCGAAAAATTCATTTGAGGTAAACTCCCCACCTCTGTCGGATCTGAGGCACTTAATTTTGTGTCCTGATTCATTTTCAACCAAGGCTTTGAAGGATTTGAATTTTTCGAATGCTTCATCTTTGTGCTTCATAAGTCCTAACCAGACAAACCTGGAGAAATCGTCAATGAATAATATCAAGTATTCTTCTCCTCGAGGTGTCCTTTTCCTGAATGGACCACATGTATCTGTATGTACTAGCTCAAGAGGCATGCTAGCTGATCCTTCCTTCTTTGGAAAGTTAGTTCTGGTTTGCTTTCCAAACTGACATGATTTGCATATGGTGTTGTCTGGAATTTTGATATCTGGAAGATCGCGAACTGCCTAATATTTGCATGCTTTCCTTATTTGTGAAAAGCTTAGATGCCCCAACCTCCGATGCCATAACCAGTGCTCATCATCCTTGCTCAGATAACATTGTTGTTGTCCTTCTTCAAATATGTATAGATTATTTGGAGTTCTTTTACCTTTGATCACTGTTTTACCTGTATCAAGATGACGAACAAGACATCCATTTGATCTAAATATCACCTCGGTTCTTTGATCACACATCTGGCTGACACTTAGAAGATTATGTTTCAATCCATCAACATACAAAACATTTCCAGCTTTAACCTTTTCTTTTAACTGAGCAGTGCCTTTTCCTTTTATAGTTGCAGGAGTATCATTTCCAAAAGAAACTTTCTTTCCTTTTTCTAGAGCAGAGTATGATTCAAGTTTTTCTTTATCACCTGTCATATGCTTCGAACATCCACTGTCAATGTACCATAGATTTTCCTGTCCCTCTGCATAGAATGCTATCCCACATCTTTCTGTTTGTGGTTCCTTTATTCTCCATGTTTTGGTGCTTGAGGCTTGTTCCTTTGTCTGCTGAAACCTGCTTATGCATTCAGAATCTTCATGACCAAAGTTATTGCAAATAGAACATTCAACTTCATTTTCAAGAACCGAAAAGTTTTTATAGGTCCTTTTTGTAATCCCGGTCATACTTCTTTGTTTTTGAGCTTCTCTAGTCATGATCGTTTTATATGCAACGCATTGAGCTGCTTTGTGACCAAAGTTATGGCAAGAAAAGCATTGTCCATTGAAGAAATTTCTGCGGTTATCAAATCTTCTGGCCAAACGATTGTAATTTCTATTGTCATTCATTCTTGAAACAAATTGAGTGGATTTTACCTGTGGTGGGTTGTAGCTTTTGTTCATCCTTATAAACGGATTGCCCCTAATTTGCCTGATAGTCTTTGTTTGTAATTGGTCCCTGTTTTACCTAGTGATCTCCATTGTTCTTTTGCTCATTCCTTTTTGCTGCATCAAGATAACTTTTTGAGGTGGATGCTTGAGAAGTTTCTCCATTATAGCCCAGACCTGTCTTGTTTAGAGGAGAACGCTGTACATTGATGATCTCATCCAGAGTTTCAGATCCTTTGACAAACTTAAGATTAATAGCCTTTGTTTTCTCAATTTCTTTTCTAAGACCAACAATTTCTCCTTCTAACTTTTCACGATATTTTTGCTTTTCATCAATTTGAAGTTGTAGAGTATCAATGATCCTATTCTTTTCTTCTATACATATCTTGAGTCTAGAAATTTCTTCACAAAAGCTATCCACATCTATAGCATCCATGTAATCATCATCTTCAAATGCCATTAAAAGTTTATAGTCATTGCCTCGTTCATCTTCATCACTATTTGATAGACCATCACTATCTTCATGCGTATAGTAGCTTTTCTTATTTGCAATCTGTTTCTTGTTCCATCTAGCAGGTTCCTTTTCTTTATCCTTATAGGGACATTTCGCAGCATAATGACCTACTCTTCCACAAGCAAAGCATTTAAAAGGTAACTTACCTCTGAACCTTCCAGAACCCCTTTGAAGATTTCTGACAAAATTTGATTCTTCTTCTTCTTCTTCTGGCATGTGACTTGCTTCATAATAGTCTCCTTTGCCTGAAGCCTTGAAAGCAGCTTCTCTTCTGTCTGAAGGGCCCCCCTTTCTCATTTCATAAGCAGTTAGAATTCCGTGTAGCTGAGACATAGTAAGAATTCGTAGATTTTCCTTTTCTTCTATTGCAGACACTTTAGATTCAAACTTGGGGGATAATGATCTTAGAACTTTTTCAACCACAATAGCCTCTTTTATTTCTTCACCCAAGTTTTTCAGGCAATTCACAATCTCATCTACCCGAAGAAAATAGTTAGCCACACTTTCATCATTATACATTCTGAGATTCTCATACTGAATCCTGAGGGTTTGAAGTTTAGCACGTTTTACCTGTTCATCTCCTTCATAGCTCAAGACAATCTTGTCCCATATTTCCTTAGCGGATTTATATTGCATAACCTTTACGAATTCTGTTTGAGATAAGCATCCTAATAGAGTATTGATTGCTTTAGCATTTGTTTCATATTTCTTTTTCTCAGCCGAATCTATAGGAGTAGCTGAAGGAAAAGTGTAGCCTGTATCTATGATATCCCAAACTTCTATACCAAGAGATTGAAGATAGGCGGTAACTCTTACCTTCCAATAATTGAAGTTTGTCCCATCAAAGATTGGTGGCCTGATTGATGCTTCCCTCTCATAGTTGCTCATGATGAATGATCTTCCTTCAAGCGATCAAGCTTCTCTGAAGGACCTGCTCTGATACCAATTGTTGGAAATAATACTGAGAGGGGGGGTGAATCAGTATTATCTAGTTCTTTTAAGAAATCTTCCTTATTTACACTTTGAATTATTTTTGCATATCAGTACCATAAAATAATAGCATGAACAAGAAAAATAAATAGTCACACCAAAGAACACCAGATATAAGGTGGAAACCTAATGTGGGTGAAAACTACCTGCTGCAATATGTCTCTATCTTCTTTCAAATTAGAAACTCCTTTTACAATGATTTTGTACTGGTGCAGTCCTTTACCAGTACACAGGCTGCAATCTGCAGAGAGCTACAACTCTCTCTCGTTTTCCAGTCTCTCATGGAAGGGAGCTACAACCCCCTACTTCTTTTCTTACAAGGACCACTTTTCATAAATTTTCAAACTGGATCCATAAACATCAAATGATCATCAAGTACATGTAAATTACACAGTCAACTGCAGTAACCATATCAACAATAACAGAACTAAACCCAGAACACCTTATCAACAGAAATATTCAGTCAACAGAAGATCTTAAGACAGATACGCATTTTTTCTTTCTCTGGCCTGCGTCGCTACGCACTTCACCTTCTGCTTCCCTGCGTATACCCACAGAGAGCCTTCTGCTGCACCGCATGCCCACGCACTGCTTCTTCAATCGCGTTGCGTACTGTTACAGTAGGTACGCACCCAGAGACACTATCACTCCACGTACTGTTACTGTAGTCGCGCACTCATAGACACTATCGCACCGCGTACCTTTACTGTGCGTACGCACCTGAACCTCTGTCACGCTGCGTACCCACGCAGTTATCCTTCTTCTGCTCTGTGTACCCACGCAGTGCCCCTTCTTCTGCTCAGCGTACCCACGCAACTCTCCTGTTTCTCCTCTGCGTACCCGCGCGCTTGCACCGTTAATCACCTGCGTACTTCTGATTAGGGCCGAATTGGCAGTTCACTAATGTGCCACAGTTAGTCAGATGCCCAGATCTAATCATGCGCTCGAGAGATCACCCTTCACAGATTCGCTTTCAACTTCACTTTCATATAGATCAAGCTTTTAAAACAACAACCCAATATTTCAGATCTTAAGATATTCAATTTTCAAAAGATACATAGCCAAGTGATCTCCTTTGCTTTATATAGGCAAGCTCCTCCTAAAATCATGGATCAATACCATAGATAACCAATACAAGGGGCCCAAAAACATGGGGCTCAATAATAATAATAATATAAATCAATACCACGGGCCAAAACCATAGAATCAAGAGCGGCGGGCTAAATACCACGGGCCAAACATAGGAAACCCCACGTGAACGCGCTTCTCTGCCTTGAAGTAAGTGAAACTGGGGGTATGCACCCTCTGAACGGGTGACCTGCGTGGGTGGCCGCAGTTCCTTCACGGTGTACCTGCGTGTACGCATCTTCTGAACTATTCTCCTGCGTACTTCTTAATTTTCAACATTTTGAGATCCTGATCAGAGCATTGCCACTTGAGGGTGTTGCCATCAAGTACAACATCTGTAACATAGAGCCATACCAGAATCATAATGCCAACAGCCAAAAGGTTTGCACTTGCATTTTGGAGTCTTGGGATTGAAGAAATATTGAATGCTATGAAATGCTCAGTCAGATCTTGTACTAGAGATTGATAGTGTTTTAAATGACTTGATAGGCAATGAATATTGTTACGTACCTGTTTGACGACAATCTTAGAGTCTCCGAAGACTTGAAGATACTTGACGTCCAACCCAATTGCTTTGTATAGGCCTTGCACCAAGGCCTCATATTCTGTTGTATTGTTTGTGCAATCGAATTCGAGTCTGCACGTAAGCATGGTCTTATTTCCTTCTGGACTAATCAGAACACATCCTGCTCCTGCTCCTTCGTTAGATTTAGAGCCATCAAAATATAATTTCCAAAACAAAAGAAGTATTTACAGGTTTATCTACAAAATTAACACACTTTGAATTATCAGTTTGGGAAAAAATTTCGACTTGGGACAAAACTGAATTTTCTAAGTAAGGTGATGTATGAGCATTGAAATTGCCGAGAAAAGAATCTACCGAGTAATTGCCTATGATACTGTTGTTATACGCTACTGCTTCATTTTCTCCCTCCAATTCCATTACTATGTACTTCTGGTGTAACTCTCTTTCAACCTTTATTTGATTCGGTTTACCATTGTAGGGTAACCACATGCGTGACCAGTCGATTGAAAAGTATCCATGGAGTTTCTTGGACCAATCCCTGCTAAGAATCAAGCCATAGAATTCTGGGATATCAGCCACTAGAATGTCAATAACCTGACATACCTTTGGGTTGGATGACAATCTTATGGTTACTTGATTAAGTTCACCAATCACTTCGACTTGAGATCGATCAAGCTGAACTATGCGCACTGCGGATTTTTGTGGTTGAACATTTAACTTGGCACATATTGATCTGGGTAAAATATTCGTTGAAGCACCAGAATCTACCAAACAATTGTGCACATTTTTATTGAAAATTTCATAAGTGAGAAGGAAAGTGGGAGTGTGAGACCTTGATCTTCCTCCAATCAAGGCGATGTCATTTGGATCAATCTTATTGATCGTGTTGGTTGGAGGTCTTCCCATGTTGTGGGAAGCTACAACTGTAGGCAAAGATGTAATAGGCATGGCATGTAATTCTTTCATCATTATCTTCTGTTGATGTTTCAATTTGCTCAATTCGTAAAGGGTAATATTAGCTCTAGTCTTCTTCATGTCGTCAATAATATTGTATTCCATTTCATCCGACACTATTAGTGTTTTTGATGGAGTTGTTTGATCTGATTGGACCGGGCTAGGTTGAGTCGCTTTAGTGGTCATTTTTTTTGTTGTGACTTTATCTTTTATTGCAGAGCTTGTGCTCTTCTGCTTAGGGGTAGTTTGGGGAGGATCAAGTTGATTTTTGCTTCGTGTGCTAACCGGAAATGCTTCTTGATCTTCTTCTTGTGGGAGGATGAAATCCCACATTCCTTGTAATTCCACAACTTCTTCGTCATCACTCTTCCCTTCGGTGGTACTTTCTTCTTCTTCCTCTTCTTCGGATTCGACATTTGAAATAGCGTTGGGTGGTTTCACATCCATTGAAGGACCTCTTTTAAAAGCTCTGTAGGGCTTTTTTGAAGAAGTTTCTGCTACTTGTTTTTTTATGTCAATCATCTCATTGGACATGGTTTTTAATACTTTTTGCAATCCTTCCAAATTGAAAGGGTCTTTCGTTTGTTTCTTCTTGGAGTCTTCCTTGAAGGTGACTTTTTTAGACTTGCGTTCCTCTATCACAGATCTCTTTTCCAGGGCTATTACGCGTTTCTCTACTGCTATCGCCTCTGTCAAGTTTTCAACTAAGGTTGTTTTATTTGCCCTATCCACGAAGATTGCTAAGTTTGATGGTAAGGCCGTAATATACCATTCACAGCGTACTTCTTCGATGGGTTGGGAAGCAGTGGGAATCTTGTTGAGGATCTTATTGAACCGTAAATTGAAATCTTTGATGGGTTCTCTAGCCTCGGCTTTAAGATTGGATAGGTCATTGATTAACGTTGTCGTTGATCTGTCATCACCAAACTTGGTAAGGAATTGACTTTGGAAAATGTCCCAACTTGTGATAGACCCGGAGGGTAATGAAAAGTACCATGACCCGATTGTTCCTTGCATTGTATAGGGAAAAAGCCGAACAACAGCATCTTCATTAGTAACTCTGTTAAGATTGACAGAAAGCATGAAATTGTTAATGTGTTCTTCAGCTAGCATGCCTGCTTCTGGATTGAATTTGGGTAGCCATTTCTTAGGATGGGTCGGTATTTGACTCAAGGGTGGAGGCATTAAAACTGCCCCAGGATTATTCCATGGAGACTGGGCCATCATTGAGTTGCTAGTGAATGAAAGTGCAGAAGATGATCCCTGTGGCTGGGAAGATGAGGACACTATGATCGTAGATGATTGAAGAGGGGTTTTGGGAGTTCCAGTAAGCGGATGGATGATGGTTTGGGATGAAGATGTGGGTGGCTGACTTTGCGGTGAGGGAGTTGAAATGGACGATGTAGATGAAAGAGTCTCACTGTCAGACTCTTGTGGTGCTTTCCTCGCTCTTTTCCTGGTAGGGAGAGGCAATTCAGTTGGCTGGATGCCAAATTTTTCACTCTTTAATCTGGTCAGGGGATGAGCAGGATTGTACTGCGAAGTCACACTGCTTTGAGATTTATCAGACCTCTGAGTAGAAATGGAAAATCCCTGGAGTTTGTGAATCAGAGTTTGAACTTCAGGGGGTTCAATGGTAGATTGGTCTGAAATATTAGGGTGTGTAGCAGCGGTTAATACTCGAGCGACTTTTGACTCTGAATTTAAACGTACTGGGGAAGTCGGGGGAGTTGATGAGGGCGATTTACTCTCAGAATGGTATTTAGATTTTGATTTAGGTGCCATTCATAGTTCGGGCCCTCCTTCTAGTGCCAAATATGTTGAAGCCCCAAAAATTGGGTCGACAACAAGGGGGATACCCACCCGGTCCGGACCTTGGTTGGCAGCTCCTTATCCATTTGGTATAGCGGGTCCGACTAGGGATAATGGGACCAGTTTCCCAATCTAAGGGTGTGTGTGTGTGTGTGCAAAGTTGGATGTTGCTGATCTAAGAATAATTAAAGCTAATCTAATTCAAACTTTTAAACTAAATCTATGCTATTGTAATCTAATGAAAAACAGCACATCTAATCTATGCTAACCTGGGGTGTATTTCTTCTATTATGCGATCTAAAGAGATTTCAAACAATAACTGGTAATAAAGATCATTCAGCTATCATAAGAATGGAAATCAATTTAAGATGAACCACTTTGCATAAAAAGTTAGGCAAAACAGTTGTGAACAGCATATTGCATAATAAGTTATTCATATATCAGACATAAATAAATGGCTCCACCATACAAAAGTGCCAAATGGTAACTCACACATTCATGCAATAACATATAAACAACTAAAAACTATATATCACTTTAAGAATATAAGCAGAAATGGTCAAGAGATAAAAGTACCATTTATGACTGATCCTACTCATAAGCTTCAAGCAACAATGGTTTATCTCTCCTTGCTCTAACATCTATTAAGAGTACAGAAGTGCAACATCAGTAGCAGATATCAAATGCAAACATTAATAAACCTTGATCCATCCATTCATCAAAACCCCCTCCGAGGGTGCAAAAGTGCATGTTCTGAGGACAAGTTTTTGACAAATTTCTGGACCCTTCTCCAAATGCATGAGAAGGGTTTAAATACTGCTAACTAAATAACTTAATTACATAAATTTAGGATACAGTTTAAATGACCGCCCTTCTTCTAAAGCAAAACTATTTCTAAAAACTGAATCTAATTCCTAACAATTTCTGCATTTGCTCCTTAAATGTTGCGAGCATTCAACGTTCGCCTGGGAAGAGTCGGCTGGTTGCCTTCTGCTTTTGTTTGAGTTACGCAAACAGAATGGCAAGCACTGGCACCACTTTTTAGTACACCAGAAGATATTTTTGAGAATTATCTTCTCGTTGGGCGAATTTACTGCGTATATACTTGGCAACAACCCAAATTTCTCTCAAACTGCTTCTGCTTTTGCTATTTCGGTTTCCGGACTTGCGAATGACTAAGCAAGTTAGGGACTTTGCTTTCTGAACAATTTTCTTAGCGATGCACGATTAGCGCTAGGCGCTAATCGCGCATCGAAAACTTCCTCTGTTCTTTATTCTGGGCTTTTCTGGTGCGTTTTCCTTCTTTAGCACCTTTTTCCTTTACCGGGTAGAAGTTTCAGGATTTTTGGTAACTCTGGAATCTGTTGTTCTGTTGCATGTGGCATCCGTTTATGAAGGCATCTCTTCTCTATTCTCCGAGCATTGACGCTTTCCCCTTTTCCTTAGATGTTTCCTGCTCATTGCTTCATATTGTTTCCTGTTTTTCATTCCTGCAGTTCACGCAAAGGAAAAGAGTAATGATAATAAATACTGATACGAAAGCTCTAACCTCTATGAATGTATAAAATCATGACACCCATCGTGAACTGACTCTTCGAAAAACACAAAACCGTCCTTCATTAACACTTTGGCATATGTTCATTAATTTCTTTTAAGGCGCGCGCCTAATTTTGGTTTATAGACAGCTTTTCTTGAATGTTGAGCCGAGGAAATTTGCGATGGGCGATAGCAGCATCGCGTCATCGCATTACCTAGATGTGTCATCACAAATTTTTTCAGATCGGATTATCGCAGATCGCAGATCGCGTTTATCGCAGATCGCAGATATCGCAAGATCGCAACATCGCGGATCGCATGAGTCATTAAATCATTGTGTGCTGCTTATGCGATATTGTGATATGCGACGTCGCATATCGGCCATCGGAGATTTCTTAAGATCTTCATTTAAGTGCGCTTCTTAATGCATGCGATGCGATGGATTTCACGTCGCTTTTTCCGCAGTTTTTTATTATGCTTGTAAAGAAATGTTTATCTTCTTCGCGCGATGCAACATATTTTTAAGGAGTATAATACAAAAAGTTTTATAAAATGTTTTTTGAATTTTTTATTAAGGGTCCCCCTTTGCTTAGTGTTATTGCTAATACTAAACAAAGAGGGGGGTTGTTGGTGGCCACAACAGAGTCCTTACGAGGGTTACAAGCTCTTTATAATAGAATTTGGGGTTTAGTGGGCTTTAGGTCAAGATTTTGAACTCAAGCTCTGGTACCATGTGTAAGAGACCTACCCTAGGGTCTACTAACAGATCTAATTTCTTCTCAAATTAAATTCAATAAGAGGTGATAGCTTACTTACTTACAAGACTTTTAAACAAATAAAATTTTATCATTTACATTCTAATCAACATAACTTAAGGTGAATATTTCATTCTAATAAAATTTACAAGAGTAATCTATGGAGGAATACCTGTATCGGTGGCTGATGGAGATGCCTTTGTCCTGCTACTCCTACTGAACGCTCCTCTTGACGGACCCAACTGGATTTACCTCCCCTATGTAAGAGACCTACCCTAGGGTCTGCTAACAAATCTAATTTCTACTAAAATTAAATGCAATAAGAGGCGATAGCTTACTTACTTACAAGACTTTTAAACAAATAAAATTTTATCATTTACATTCTAATCAGCATAACTTAAGGTGAATATTTAATTCTAATAAAATTTACAAGACTAATCTATGGAGGAATACATGTACCGATGGCTGATGGAGATGCCTTTGTCGTACTACTCCTGTTGAACACTCCTCTTGATGGACCCAATTGGATTTACCTACCAGCCAACTAGGAAATAATCCCAAGCCCAGGAAACCTCCACAGGTTCCCTAGCCCTTCGAGCCCAAGTCCAATCAAATGTAGCATGTGTGTCCAAGATGAATGATCCAAACCAAGATAACAATATTTCCCTCCTCTCAACAACCCAAGAAACCTCCATGGGTTCCTAAGGTCTCCAAAAACACAACACGTCCTCAAATCAAAACCAACCCCACTTTTATCACTCAGATTTTCCCTTAGGAGTTATCAAAAGAAGGGATACTCCGAGGTAACCACAAACCAATATTTTAAGTACAGAATCTAGCCAATCTGTACTCAGAGAGGGCTCTCTCTTTATGATTTAGCTTTGTTTTATGGGATATTAGGCTAGTTATGAAAGCTTGTAGGGGATTTTGTTTGGGTGGTGGAATTCTGGTAGCAGATGGATAGAACAAGGCCTTCAAGCCATTGGGCTATGGAGTCAAATCGAGTGATGGCTCAACTGGATCAGATCAAATTACCAAAGGGAAAACTCACAGGGCAAGGTAATAAAACAAAAGGAAAATGCCAAGTTCAGATGGATGGATGAAATAGTAATAAACAGGGAGAAAGGGCAATGAAGAATCCTTTAACCGGGTTTAATTTGCAGAATAGAGGGTACTCATTAACAAGGAGCAATTAAGTATTCTTTGTTAAATGGGTCACTGTGATAAACTATGGAAGCAAGGGAGCATTTAAGAATTCCCTAACTATGATAGTCTAGAAGAAAACATTAAGAAAGATAAACCTTTTAAAATAGATTGCAGCAAAGCAACTTCTGAAATATCATTATTTCATTTACCATTCAGATTTCATGAAAACACATGTGATTATTCAATAAACAGAAGAGAAACAATAAAACACAAGAGATATAGAATACTTATTTGATTTATGTTTGAAACAAGTAAGATGTAAACTGCCTTAGCTTTATTCCTTGATCTAGCAAGCCATACAAATGTTGGTACAATAGCACTTCAATTCCAGAAGAAAATGTCTATAGAAATGTTGTAGAATCCACCTCTAATACTTTGAGTAATGAAGTATTTATATGAAATTTACATCAAAATATCTCATAACTAAATGAGATTTATTCTAGGAAAATAAAATATCTATTTACACTAATATAGAGACAGATGGTCTCAATTATAGAAACAGAAAGTGAACTGATTGTTGATGTCCCTATTTTTGTTGAAGGAGCTGGAGGCATGCTCTACGAATCTGCATCTTACTATTGCCTTAGTAACTCTGTGCTGGACATCTGATTTGATCTTTTCAACTGATACCCTTTTACCTGTAACTGATACTTTTTACCAAAATTTATTGTGGTAAATACTTCTATTTATCTCACTTTTTACCATAGTAATTTATAGGATGTCAATCATATTGGTCCACCAATCATCCTTTGATATTCTTGTTCTTATCAACTTCCTGTAAATTTCATCTACTTTTGTATACTTCTCAAAATTGGGTTGTGCTGGGAATAAATGCTTTACTTCATGTTCAACAAAAAAGAGATTTTCTAAACCATCATAAAGCACTTTTCCTGTTGGTAATGCCTTGGTTGAAGATGAACTAGCTTGACTGTGAGCCTGCTGATGTAGTTTGTCAATGTAATCAATCTGAACCATTAGTTTATCATTGATGACTAAAAGATTGGGGAGTCCTTTCATTCTTAAGATGTTAAATTTATTCTTGAACTCATCTATATCTTCCTGCATGCTTTGACATCTACATCCCAGGCCTTGCATAAGATTCCTTTTAGTCAACACTTTCTTTATTTCGAGGATGGTAGCAGTCATATCCTCAATGTCTAGTTGTTCTAACTGTTGCCTACTTTTACTGTTCAGAAAATTGATTAATCTGATAGCTTCCTCAAGTTTCCTGCCCAACTCTTCTTTGGTCTTCTTAATTTCTTCCAGAGCAAGCTTCACTAAATCAATTTTTTCAAAAATAATTTGAATTGATGACCAGCTATCATTGATGGAATCAATGATATTGGTCCATAATATCTTCCTAATGTCTATCAAAGGCTTTTCAAATGTAAAATCCTTCTCCAATGCTTTAATTTGTTGGGCCATGCCTTTGTTTTTCCTGACCTCTTCTGCATAGTTGATCTTTGAATTATCATATTTTTGCTCCAAGGTAGTGAATTTCTCTTTCACTTTCTATAGTTATATTACTTGGAGTTTCAATTCTTCCATTGACTTAATCAAGTCTTTTGTGCTTGGTGTTGATGTTCCTACCTATGATGTACCTGTCGCTTCCATTGATGCTGTGGTTTCCAAAGGAATGTTTGGTGCTAAAACAGTTGCCAATGTGGAAGGGACTATTGTTGAAACTACTGGCACTGCAGTTTGAGGCTGTGTGGTCGACTCACTCTGCCTGGACTGGACTGCCTTTTCCAATTCCTTCTCTGTTTCCTTCAGCTACTCGTTTAACTTAAGGACCAAGTCCATAAGTTCTTCTTCATTCTTCTTTTCTATAACCTCAGCAGTCTGAGGGTGGATGAGTGGTGGCAACTTCAATTGTTTTCTAAGTGCAGCTATGTCTTCATTCTTTTTCTTAATTAAGCTTTCTGTTGCCTTAACATCTTTTGGGTCATGACCCAATCCAATTACTAACTCTTCTAATAATTTTATTCTGTTATCCTTTGCCTATGAGGGGGCTTTCTCTAGCTACAATTGGGCTATAGTGTTGCTCAATGAATTTTGCAATCTATGAGCCATCATTGTTTCGTTGGTTAGTGTTGAATAGACCATCTCACCCATTTGCTTGTGTAATTCAATCTAATCATTGGGGTGTATGTCTTTAGCCATGAATTGAAAATCAGTTTTAAGATAGTCAGCCAAGGACTTTAGCTGCAACAATGTGGGCTTCAAGAAACTCATTTGCATTTTACCCTCTTTGATGTAAAAAACTGACATCAGTCTAGTCTGGTTTGTAGGGGCTATCTTTAAGTATTGAGCATAGGCTTGGTCCTTCAGCTGCTCATTCTTTTCCTTGATCTCTTTAAACTTACCCTTTATATCTATGATCTTTTCAGAAGAAGATCTGAAAGATGAAACTTCTATGTTGGGTTGTCTTTCTAGCTCTTGCCTCTGTGAACTTGAGGGTGTCCCACCTGTTGGGAAAGTCTGTAGGCTATCTGTCCCTTCCTTTGTCAAGCTCTCAGTAGTTTCTCTAATGAATTCCTCCTCTAAATAAGGGTTCAAACTTTGCCTTTTAGCAAAGGATTGATCTGTGGGTCTGCTAGAAGGGGTAGCTACTTCCCTTTCTCTTTTCAAGTTTCTTTCCTTGTTTAGAGGAGTCTCTAGCACTGGAGGATTTTCCATGTAGGTTTGAGCTAGTAGTGGCTATGGTGGAGTCAATTACACAGATATTTCAGGCTGCTCTGATTTCTCTGGTTGTTCTGATGTAGATGGACTTGTTTCCTGAGTTTGCCTCAATGAAGGCTCTGCTATGGGAGCACTGGATTCTTGGGCTAGTCGTTGGGGAGACTCTGCATGCACTTGTACAAAGGAATCTAGGTCAAGTCCCTTCTCCAAATCATTCATCACATTTTCAACTTCCACCTCATCACTATCTAGTTATTTTAATGTTCCTTCCCTCCATTCATCTAAATTGGCATATTGTTCTATCTTTGGATTTCTGCGATGGAAGTAAGGAGCAAGTTTATGCTTTTGTCTCCTATCAGAAATAAATCCATGAGGATCATATGCCCAAGCAAAGCTCTTCTTTAAACGCATCTTTGTCTCTATGATATGTTCTGCTTCTTGCCCTGCTTTTCTATTGTTGCACACAAATGGGTGTAAGTGGTCTTTCATCCTTAGCTGGGATTCCTTCTTTGCTTTCATGAAATGGATTTCATCAGAGTTGATTATTTGCTTGTAGTACTCCAGGGAAAATAATCTCATGGGGACATACTTGGGAAATTTGTAGGGGGGCAGTTCACACCCATAGACTCTGATTTCAATATGATTCTGGTATAAGTACCAGTCACCTATCCTATACTTCCTTGACAACTGAAGGATTCTCTTGATATCATCATTGATTCTGGGGGGGAATTTCCTGTCAGCATGGTAGTTATAGGATGGACAAATTGATCAATGAAATCTATATATGAATAGGGAGAAGAGGATAAATGGTGAAAAATAGAGGTCGAGAAGATGACTGACCTAGGGTTACCTTTTGTATCAAGCTTCTGTACAAAGAGGGGGAACTTGTCAATTTGATAGTAAAGGAAGAGGTGATATATGACTGTGGAATACTTGAACACTCTCTTATTTTCTATCCTCGTGAATTGGTCATGGATTTTTTCATCTATGAATGTAGCATAGTCATATTTAACAGCAGGAGGCTGACCAGGGGTGAAGATACTCATGATGACTAGGGCCAATTCATCAAAAAACTCACTAGTATTGAAACCCATAATGGCAACAATCATATTAACAATATTTTGGCCTATATCAGTGAAGAAACATGTTAGATAGGGAGGGGGATCTTTGGGCAGATGTTTCTTATGCATGAAAGTTTGGAAAATACGGCTGAGTTCGGAACTGGACATTTTGGTGGATCTTTCTAGTAATTCCCCAAGGGAAATGGGGGTGAGGTTCCGGCCAGGCTGAAGCTATAACATTTCATTAATTGAACCAGCAGTGATTGTAAATAGGACTGACTGGTCAGGGGACGTTATGGCTCTGATGTTAGAGTTTTAATTGACATTGGTGGATAATGTCCGGGAAAATGTGCACATAAGGGAGGAAGTACCTTAGGAGATTTGATTCCCAAAATCCTATGATATCAGTATTGTTCAAGTAATCATCCCGGCTTCGACAATATAATTTCAGGGGGTTTTCAACATGTTCAAGGTCTTTTATTTGGAAGTATTTATTTGCTAAGGGAAGATAGTCCAAATCTCTTGGAGGAGTTTGTGATTGGAGGTACATTGAGGGCCACGGGGGTTCCCATCCTATTTCTTGTGTTTTCAAGATCCCTGGTTCTTTTGTTTTCAAGGAAAAAACAGGCTTTTGCAATGAATTTGTTTAAAATAGGGGTGCTTGGGATGTTTTGAACTAAGCTTAGCCACTAGACTATACTGAAATTTAGAGTTTTAAAGCAATTTTCAGAGGGATTTCAGTAAATAACAGGGTTTCTGGGAGAAAATATGGTAGATACCTGTTTCTGGGCAATTGACAATGATCTTCACGTTTGCAGGATGCACACTAAGGGCTGGAGCGGCTTTGAAGGGCAGCGTGCAAGGTGGTTGAAAGTTTGGGGATGAACTTTGTTTATTCGAACGTGCTGCGTGTATGCATGGAACTATTGTATAAAAAAGGACGAAGATTTCATTTGTTTTTTATGCAAAGTCATTTCTTTTGCGGGTTCAGCGACGAGGACAGGTGGCGTGAAGTCAATGATGTGACGTTTTGTCATTTGTGGGAGGCGGTAAGTGGGTTTCATCACACCGCTTATGGGAGGCTGGCGGTATTGAGGGAGGGCCGCGCGATTCCACTAGTCAGTTGACACGTAGCATCGACGCTTTTAGGAAAACAACTCATTTCGCACGTATAACATCTGACCAAAAGGCCTGCGCGATATGAGCGATGGTCATTGGATCTGAGAGATCTGATTGGACGGTCATCGGGGCACGTGATGTGATGGGGTTTAACGGAGGGGGCCCGACGTTTAATTAAGGACTTTAATTACATCAGGGACGATGTGATTGGTCGAAAGTTGTTAATTAATTGTGAGGATTAATTAATCCTTTATTTAGTTTGGCGGGGGTCGAGGCCCTTAATTAGTCATGGGTTGACTAGTTAATCTCGTTAATTAGCGTTATTAAGGTTATTTCACAAAACATGGGGCAGGATATGTAATTTTTGTGATTTTTTAATAATAATACGGTGAAAGGGTAAATCTTTTCGGGATTTAGATAATAATACTAATTAGTGTTTAATGTGACTTTGGAATATGCAGTGCGCTAAGTTAAATGTTTCCGAAAACATTTCATCATATAACAACTATAACTTAGGCTAAATGAATATGAGGGTTTTGGGGATAAAATGTTTCAATTTCCCGAAAAAACTTTATATGGGGAACGAGTGACTTTATGAAGGGGTAATTGTTGATGGAAGGGCTTTAAGTGTTTCAGGTATTTCAAAATTATTGGGCCGAGGGTTTGGTCCCTCCAAAAGTTAGAGAAATGCTCTGAGCCCCTCTAACTTGTCATAGCTACCTTTGGCACTTAGGGGGAATTAGTGAATTTTTTAGGGAAAAATGGAGTAGGGAAGTTAATTAATTTGACTTTGTTTCCTTCATGTGCTGTCCTCGATGTGAATTGTGCTTTTTCCAAATGATGAAAGCAAAAGATTTAAGCTTTAAACTTAACTATTCACCACACATTTATTCTGCAACCATCATCTACTTACCCTACCTACTTTATCCTAGCATTTTCACTTCTTTATTAGGGTGCACTTAGACTGGCAAACCCTTCTCAAACTTTCTTTTCTTTTACATAGGGATATCTATCTAAATCTACACTTATTACATCTAGGGCTCAGATTAAACTGTTGAGACCCTTTATTTTCTCTACCTAATCTAATGATCTGCCAAGATTAAACAGTTTGGTTAGATTTTATTCTCTACCTATCAACATGAAATTGAAACATGGAATAACCAAGATTAAACTATTTGGTTACCATGGATTGTGGCCTAATTAACAAATTGCACACAATCTTTTATTCAATAAGTAAAATAGTAGTGGCATTTGGACTTGCACACTTTCATGGTCTTTTCTTTTTGTTGGGGTTCATTTTCTTTCATTTTTTGACCTTTTCTTTATTCTTTTAGGTCATACCCTCTTTACATTTTTTAATTTCTTGTTTTTTTCACAAATATGGAAAACACTTGCAACAAGCAAAGGTATGAACATATTTCAGAGCTAACCCAAGTCAATTATGATATATGAAACCTATTAGTATAGGAACCTAACAGTGGCTCCACTTGGGGATGACTTTTCCTTGTGAAATTTCAAGAACTGTAGACCAATGGCCCTTGAAAGGTCTTGATTGTGCTCTGCAATCTTCCTTTTCTTGCTACTTTATTAGTATAGATGACAGTATTACTTTTGAAGCTTAGGGCCTTCTCTCCGAGCTTCAACTGCAAAATTTTTCCATCCAATCAACACTGAACATTATGAAGGATATAGTATGTACAGTTAGAAATCTAATCAGAGTTAAAAACTGGGATCAAAGTAATGTTTCAACATCCGACCATTGACTGGTCCTCCTTCAAGTTCTGCACCATCTAATTCTTTAAGAAAATATGCATTGTTTCCTCTGAAAGCATATATTATATATGGTCCTTTCCACAAGAAGTCAAACTTCCCATGTTTTCCTTTGTCCTTCCTTCTAGAATCCCATCTTAATACTTTGTCTCCTAGATAAAAATCGTTTACTTTGGTCCTTCTGTCAAAAAATTTCTTAAGTTTTTCTTGTAGCATTTGTGATCTTTGGTACACCTCCTCCTTGGTTTGCTACAAATGGATGGTCTAGTTTATCCTTCTCTGTATATCATTTGGTTCCACTTGAGCTTCTTGGAGTAATTTCATGACAGGAACCCCTAAAGATGAGGGAAAAACAACCTCCATGCCATATACTAGCTCGTAGGGACTGGTTCCAATAGATTTTTTGGTTGTAAGCCTGTCTGCCCACAAAGAATTGATCAATTTTTTGTTCCAAGTTTTCTTATTCTCTTCCAATAGTTTTTTGATAATATTAACTAGACTTTTATTGGAATATTATGCAAGTTCATTCCCTTGAGGATAGTAGGTTGTGGAATGACCCAATGTGATATGATACTTGTTATAGAAATTAATCATCTTCTTTGACTTAAAGGCTGCGACATTATCTGTGATAATTTTATCTGGGCAACCAAATCTAGACAGAATATTGGCCTCTAAAAATCCTATGATGACAGTATCTGTGGCTTGTCTAGAGGGAATGGCTTCTATCCTTTTTGTTGAATAGTCAGTTGCAGAGAGTATACATTTGTGTTGACCCGAAGAAGGTGGATGAATTTCCCCAATGAAGTCAAGACCCCATTGTTGAAAAGGTTTCTCAGTGGAAATAGGCTTTAATGGTAAAGGTAACAATTTTATTTTCCCTTCAAATATTTGGCATTTGTGGCAGGAAGTTACAAATTTCTTCACATCTGCAAACAAGGTTGGCCAATAAAATCCAGCTCTTAGAATTTTGTCAGCAGTTGACTTCCAATAGAGGTGTCCACCATAGTCCCCTGCATGAAATTCTTAGAGAGCCTTGTCAGCTCCTTCTTTTATTAAACAACTCAACAAAATGCCTTCATGATTTCTCCAAAATAAAGAATTATCTAAGAAGCAAAATTTTGAAGACTTAATTTTCAAAAATCTATTCTTGGTTTTGGACAACCCTGGAGGAGCCTGCAGGTTTTGTAACACATAAATAATATCATCATACTAAGGTGAATGTGAAAAGGCCTTGATGATCTCTGGAGTCACCATATCCTGCTCGTTGTCCAGCTCTGCAATGAGATTGATGTCTAGGGCTTGACAAGTAGTTTCTGCCATGAGTTTAGCCAATCCTGACCTTTAATTAGCTTTGTGGGTTTTATCTCTAAATCATATTCTAAGATAGTAGCTATCCACTTTCCTCTTTTTCCATCAACTCCATCCCGAGTTAGGATGTCTTTGACTACTGCATTAGGAACATAAGCTACTACATGAGAATACAAAATATAGACCCTGAAATCTTTAAGAGCCTTTACTAATGCAAAAGCTTGTTTCTCCATTGTTTTGTATTTTAACAATGCATCTCTAAGAGCTTTACTAAAAAATGCTATGGGCTTTTCACATCCTTGATCATCTTTTTGTAGTAAAACTGCAGCTATGGTGTGTTTTGATGCAAAAGAAAAAATGATGAAGTCTCTATCAAATTGAGGGTTGGTGAGGATTGGTGTTCTTGTTAAGGCCATTTTAATTTCTTCAAATGATTGTTTAGCCTCAATTTTCCAATTAATGGTTGAATTCTTCTTTAACATGTTATTTAATGATCTAATGAGTTCAGCTAAGTTAGAGATAAACCTTCTTAAAAAATTAATCTTTCCTAAAAATACCTGTAACTCTTTAATGTTTCTAGGACAGGGAATTTGTAAAATAGCTTAAATCCTGGAGGGGTCAATTCGGATGCCTTCTTTAGAAATGATGTGACCCAACAGTTTTCCTTCCTCCTATCCGAACAAAGACTTCTTTTGATTCAAAGAAATACCATATTTTCTGCACTTTAAAAAGACTTGCCTGAGATGCTCCAAGTGTTGTTGATCTGATTTAGAAAATAAAGGTGAGATCATTAAGATATATAACAAGAAAATCATGAGTTTCTTTTGCAAAGGAAATGTCCATTTCTCTTTGAAAAGTTGCTCCTGCATTTTTTAGTCGAAAGGTCATTTTAATGTACATGAAGGTACCCCATGGTGTTGTAAATGTTGTTTCCTCTTGGTCATCAGGATGGAGTAAGATTTGGTTATAACCTGAAAACCCATCTAAAAGTGAGATTCTAGAGGAGCCAACTACCCTTTGCAATATATGGTCCATTTTGGGTAACGGATAGTTATCTTTTAGAGAGAACTTGTTCACATTTCTTAGGTCAACACATAATATTATTTCACCAGTTTTATTTCTAGTAGGTACCAGATTAGATACCCATTTTGAGAATCTAATAGGGGCAATAATCCCTGCTTCATACATGCGTTGGATTTCTTTCTCAATTGTTGGTAATAGCACAGGTTTAATCCTTCTGAGTTTTTGTTTGAATGGCTTTTGATTTTCTTTCAGAGGTATAGTGTGCTAAATGATAGAGGTGTCATAGGATTTCAAATATTCATAACTCCAGGCAAAGACATCGTGGAATTCTCTCATAAGTTCAACATACTTTAGCTTCTGATCAGGAGGTAAATATTTTGACAATTTTATCAATTTGGGATTGTCCCGTGTTCCTAAGTTATACTCCTTGATGTTTGCTTTTAAAGGCTCCATTTTAGGTTTCTTTGGAATGTCATTAGAGTCAAACAAATATTCTATAGGAGTCAATCCTTTGGGTAAATGATTGTCTTTTAGGTTGATAACCTCTGTTTCTTCTTCAATTATTTCATCTAGGTCCATTTGTTTCAGGTCTTGAATTTGTCTTTGTGTGAATTTGGTAGGGTGAAGCATATTTATTGAATTCTCTTCCAAAATGTTAATTTCTACTTCATTTATTTGATTAGAACTAGTAACTGTATCAACATCTATTTTAAGGTTAGAAAATTCCTCATTTAAAGTTAAAAATTTATTGAACTTCTTATCACTATCAAAAACCTGCTAGTTCTTAGGATTGTCAGGGATGGTTGGTATATGCCTAATCTTAGCAGTATACTGATGATTAGGTTGAAAACGTAATTTGCAGGTTCTGGCAAACATAGCCAGGCTGTGGGCTTGCATGTTGTGTTTTCTAGGAATAGTTGCAAGCTAGGTCTCCAAAAAAGTGTTGAGGATTTCTATTATTGTTCCTCTATAGTATCCTAATCTAGGATCCTTGGTTGAGTAAGTTCCTTTAATCTGTTTAATTATTAATTCTGAATATCCCATGATGGACACCCTCATAGCCCCTAATCTTTTAACAAGTTTAAGGCCTAATAAGAGAGCCTCATACTCTGCCATATTATTGCTGCATCTAAAATTTAATCTATAGGCATGGCCTTCAGCATGATCATTTTCTAAATTGTACACCCAAACTCCTGCTCCTACTCCTAGTTTATTTACTGAGCCATCAAACTCTAAATGACAAAGGATTTCATGTTTATAATTTGTATCTGTGGTAGTTGTAACTTGTTTAACCATGGCATTTGGGTTTTCATTGTCATCTGGTTTTTCTTCATTATTTGATATTTCCTTAATATGAACAATTGATTTTTCTTTTTCAATTTCTTTTGGTTCTGCTGCTAAAACATCTAAAGTATTTGAAGGACTAGCTTTTGTATTATAAAGGATGAAAGAATCCATATCAGAGTGTAATGAGTAGATGGGGCAATTTCTGGGTTTTTCTTGACTACTTACTACATATTTCATCAATGTTTCTCTGTATAATTTCTTGGGTTGCCCAAAAACCGATATAGTGGCATATGACATATCCAGTTAAAGGGATCCCTGAAGCTTAGCACCCCAGGATCTTGACAAAATCATGCCATATTTAGGTGGTATATAAGCTACCACTATGTCCATTAATATTGTTTTTGCAGGATATTGAACCAATAACACACAAGTCTTTTATCAATCCTAAACATCTCACTTGGCTGGAATCAAAAGAAAAAAAATCTCTGTATGGTCTAGTGATGTCTAGGTTTAGCTTTTCCATGACGGATTTGGGCATAAGATTGTGAGATGCACCAAAGTCAAACATGGCATTGTGAAGAATCTTATCATGTATGTTTAGGCTAATATAGAAGGGAGGAATTCCTCCTTCCAATGGTTTCCCATTCACTTCTGGGCCAAAGATTAACTCGGGTTGATCATCAAAAAGATTAGATGTGTCTTCAGTTCTGGTAATTTTTAGTGATCTATTGATTTGAGTGCGGTAAGCATCATGTTTAGCTAATTCAGATAATGGAACAAAAATTTTCATCTTGCTAATTTCTGCTTCCAAATTAAAGGACTTTTCTATTTGGGCTCTTGGATTTCAAGCAACTGTGTTTTCTGTGTCTTTATCCATTTCAGGATTAGAGTTATGATTTTCTGACTCTCCTAAATCAACTTTTGGAGGTTCCTCCATAGTTTCTTGGGAAGGATGGGCAGTGGAAGGTTGTTCATTGTTTGGTTGATTATCAGAGATATCTTCAATTATGGGGTCAGGGGGTTTGGTGTTTGGTCTAGAAAAAATTTGCAAAGGTTTGTTTACTGTCTTACATTATTTGGGTTGATTTGAGACTAATTTCTTGTTTGTTTCAGGGACATCAATTTTCCTACATATTAGATTGTATTGCTTGTGCACCTCAAATATGGCTGAATCATATCCCTACCTAAAGTCGAACGATTCTCCTGATTGGGTTTGGAACTGTTTAAGTATGTGGGCCTCTTGATCATCTTGGGATAAGAAAACTTCTTCTTCATCATCAAGCCCCATCAAATTAATTTTAGTATCTTCTTCTGGGTCTTCAGAGTGAGAAGCTTTTGCATAGTTTTCCTGGAAAGGGGGTCTAATGTTTTGGTCAGGACCAGTCTTTCCAGTGTTCTGGTTTTGATTCTTTCTAAAATTGGGATTATTCCCTGGATTAGCTTGCTAGCTATCCCAAGGAGATTTTCTTTCAATTATCTCAACTCTGTCCCCTATTCTATCCATTCCTTTAATTATGGCATCTAGCTTTTGTTCGAAGGGTGAGCTTTCTTCTTTTAATGGTATACTCCTTTCACTCCTGGCCTTGGATCTTTTGGATAACAGGTTGACTTCAACACTGACTGTTATGCTTTGCATATCTTCCAAAGTAGGGGGGTTTCGTTCTCTCAGCTGGAAAGCCATATCAGAATCAAATCCATCTAGGAATTTGATTAAGGCTAAACTAGGTGGGGGCCTAAGATCTAGTGGAATGGCACTATACACACTATTAAATCTAGTGAAACATTCTTGGACAGTTTCTTGAGGTCCCCTTCTAAGGTTTTCATATTTAGACAAGATCTGAAGGGGGTCCTTCCTCTCTTCCCATCTATTCAAGAATTGTTGATAAAGAATTCTCAAGGTATTTATACTCGGGGGGTTTAAGGCTTGAAACCAGGTCCTAACTTCCCCTAATAAACTCTGAAAGGAAATCCTCATTTGAACATCCTCTGTATCAATCTTGTAAGTTTTGAAATAGTCTGTCATCTTTTTAGTATGTTGCTGAGCCGAATAGGTTCCAGTGCCAGCAAAAAAGGTGATTTTACTTTGATAACCTGGAGGAAGGGCACCTAAGTTGGAAGGAAACAGAAGGGGAGCAAACCTGTGTGCCATGATTCTAGGTTGAGGTGGGGTAACAGTGGATGTTTGAGTTGTGGATGGAGAGCTAGGAGTAATGGTCAAATGTGGAGTGGTTTGAGGTTGAGAGAGATTAGGGAATGATGATGAGCTAGCAGAAAAAGAAGTAACTACAGAAGGATTAGAGGTTTCTTCAGTGGTAAGATCAGATTGAGGTGAGTTCTACAAATATATATCAATTAAAAAATTAGCTCTCTGAACTTCGATTTCCTTGATGAACTCTGGGTCTTGGACTAGGTCCACTAATTTAGAATCAGATGAAGTTTGAAACAAAGAGGTTTCAAAGTACTCGTCAAAGGGAAATTATTCTAGGATCAACCACTCAACATGACAAGATTGAGATCT
Source organism: Pinus tabuliformis (assembly GCA_031772625.1). Classification (NCBI taxonomy): domain Eukaryota; kingdom Viridiplantae; phylum Streptophyta; class Pinopsida; order Pinales; family Pinaceae; genus Pinus; species Pinus tabuliformis. The sequence goes on along the minus strand of CM062809.1, from coordinate 1,000,226,514 downwards.
AAATATGGGTCAAGGGCTAAAAGAACTTTCTTGTCTTCTAAGAATTCTGGGGATCAAATTGGGGTTCTTGAACACTGGGGGTGGATTAGGGTCAGGATTAGCCCTAGTGTATCGAGTTCTTTTTGAAGCCAGATTTCAGGTTTTTGTTTTGTAATTTCATATATCAAAATAACTTCTATGGATTCTTTAAGATGCATATAATCAAACTTTGTGTTTCTTAAAGATTTTTTTTTACTAAGGAACTGGTTCCCCAGTGGAGTCACCACTATGTTATCACTCAGATTTTCCCTTAGAAGTTATCAAAAGAAGGGACACTCCGAGGTAACCACAAACCAATCTTTTAAGTACAGAATCTAGCCAATCTATACTCAGAGAGGGCTCTCTCTTTATGATTTAGCTTTGTTTTATGGGATATTAGGCTAGTTATGAAAGCTTGTAGGGGATTTTGTTTGGGTGGTGGAATTCTGGTAGCAGATGGATAGAACAAGGCCTTCAAGCCATTGGGCTATGGAGTCAAATCAAGTGATGGCTCAACTGGATCAGATCAAATTACCAAAGGGAAAACTGACAGGGCAAGGTAGTAAAACAAAAGGCAAATGCCAAGTTCAGATGGATGGATGAAATAGTAATAAAGAGGGAGAAAGGGCAATGAAGAATCCTTTAACCGGGTTTAATTTGTAGAATAGAGGTTACTCATTAACAAGGAGCAATTAAGTATTATTTGTTAAATGGGTCATTGTGATAAACTATGGAAGCAAGGGAGCATTTAAGAATTCCCTAACTATGATAGTCTAGAAGAAAACATTAAGAAAGATAAACCTTTTAAAACATATTTCAGAAATGCAACTTCTGAAATATCATTATGTCGTTTACCATTCAGATTTCATGAAAACACATGTGATTATTCAATAAACAGAAGAGAAACAATAAAACACAAGAGATATAGAATACTTATTTGATTTCTGTTTGACACAAGTATCCTGTAAACTGCCTTAGCTTTATTCCTTGATCCAGCAAGCCATACAAATGTTGGTACAATAGAACTTCAATTCCAGAAGAAATATCTATAGAAATGTTGTAGAATCCACCCCTAATACTTCGAGTAATGAAGTATTTATACAAAATTTACATCAAAATATCTCATAACTAAATGAGATTTATTCTAGGAAAATAAAATATCTATTTACACTAATATAGAGACAGATGGTCTCGAATATAGAAACAGAAAGTGAACTGATTGTTGATGTCCCTATTTTTGTTGAAGGAGCTGGAGGCATCCTCTACGAATCTGCATCTTACTATTGCCTTAGTAACTCTGCGCTAGACATCTAATTTGATCTTTTCAACTGATACCCTTTTACCTGTAACTAATACTTTTTACCTATTCACCAGCATTCATCCTTTTTACCAAAATTTACTATGGTAAATACTTCTATTTATCTCACTGTTTACCATAGTAATTTATAGGATGTCAGTCATATCAGTCCACCAATCATCCTTTGGTATTCTTGTTCTTATCAGCTTCCTGTAAATTTCATCTGCTTTTGTATACTTCTCAAAATTGGGTTGTGCTGGGAATAAGTGCTTTACTTCATGTTCAATAAAAAAGAGATTTTCTAAACCATTGTAAAGCACTTTTCCTATTGGTAATGCCTTGGTTGAAGATGAACTAGCCTGACTGTCAGCCTGCTGATGTAGTTTGTCAATGTAATCAATCTGAACCATTAGTTTATCATTGATGACTAAAGGACTGGGGAGTCCTTTCATTCTTAAGATGTCAAATTTCTTCATGAACTCATCTATATCTTCCTACATGCTTTGACATCTACGTTCCAGGCCTTGCATCAGATTCCTTTTAGTCAACACTTTCTTTATTTCGAGGATGGTAGCAGTCCTATCCTCAATGTCCAGTTGTTCTAACTGTTGCCTGCTTTTACTGTTCAGAAAATTGATTAATCTGATAGCTTCCTCAGGTTTCCTGCCCAACTCTTCTTTGGTCTTCTTAATTTCTTCCAGAGCAAGCTTCACTAAATCAATTTGTTCAAAAATAATTTGAATTGATGACCAACTATCATTGATGGAATCAATGATATTGGTCCACAATATCTTCCTAATGTCTGTCAAAGGCTTTTCAAATGTCAAATCCTTCTCCAATGCTTTAATTTGTTGGGCCATGCCTTTGTTTTTCCTTACCTCTTCTGCATAGTTGATCTTTGATATATCATATTTTTGCTCCAAGGTAGTGAATTTCTCTTTCACTTTCTGTAGTTCTGTTACTTGGAGTTTCAGTTCTTCCATTGACTTAATCAAGTCTTCTGTGCTTGGTGTTGATGTTCCTGCCTGTGATGTACCTGTTGCTTCCACTGATGCAGTTGTTGCCAAAGGAATGTTTGGTGCTAAAACAGTTGCCAGTGTGGAAGGGACTGTTGTTGAAACTACTGGCACTACAGTTTGAGGTTGTGTAGTTGACTCACTCTGCCTGGACTGGACTGCATTTTCCAATTCCTACCATGTTTCCTTTAGCTGCTCATTTAACTTAAGGACCAAGTCCACAAGTTCTTCTTCATTCTTATTTTCTATAACATCAGCAGTCTGAGGGTGGATGAGTGGTGGCAACTTCAATTATTTTCTAAGTGTAGTTATGTCTTCATTCTTTTTCTTAATTAAGCTTTTTGCTGCCTTAACATCTTTTGGGTCATGACCCAATCCAATTACTAACTCTTCTAATGATTTTATTCTACTATCCTTTTCCTGTGAGGAGGCTTTCTCCAGCTGCAATTGGGTTGTAGTGTTGCTCAATGAATTTTGCAATCTATGAGCCATCATTGCCTTGCTGGTTAGTGTTGAATAGACCATCTCACCCGTTTGCTTGTGTAGTTCAATCTGATCAATGGGGTGGATGTCTTTAGCCATGACTTCAAAATCAATTTTAAGATAGTCAGCCAAGGACTTTGGCTGCAACACTGTGGGCTTCAGGAAACTCATTTGCATTTTGCCCTCTTTGATGTCAAAAGCTGACATCAGTCTGGTCTGGTTTGTAGGGGCCATCTTTAAGTACTGAGCATAGGCTTGGGCCTTCAACTACTCATTCTTTGCCTTGATCTCTTTAAACTTACCCTTTATATCTATGATCTTTTCAGAAGAAGATCTGAAAGATGAAACTTCTATGTTGGGTTGTCTTTCTAGCTCTTGCCTTTGTGAACTTGAGGGTGTCCCACCTGTTGGGAAAGTCTGTAGGCTATCTGTCCCTTCCTTTCTCAAGCTCTCAGTAGTTTCTCCAATGAATTCCTCCTTTGAATAAGGATTCAACCTTTGCCTTTTAGTAAAGGGTTGATCTGTGGGTCTGCTAGAAGGGGTAGCTACTTCCCTTTCTCTTTTCAAGTTTCTTTCCTCGTTTAGAGGAGTCTCTAGCACTGGAGGATTTTCCATGTAGGTTTGAGCTGGTAGTGGCTGTGGTGGAGTCAATTCCACAGATATTTCAGGCTGCTCTGATTTCTCTGTTTGTTCTGATGTAGATGGACTTGTTTCCTGAGTTTGCCTCAGTGAAGGCTCTGCTGTGGGAGCATTGGATTCTTGGGTTGGTCGTTGGGAAGACTCTGCATGCACCTATACAAAGGAGTCCAGGTCAAGTCCCTTCTCCAAATCTTTCATCACATTTTCAACTTCCACCTCATCACTATCTAGTTCTTTTAATGTTCCTTCCCTCCATTCATCTAAATTGGCATATTGTTCTATCTCTGGATTTATGCGGTGGAAGTAAGGAGCAAGTTTATGCTTTTGAGGATCATATGCCCAAGCAAAGATCTTCTTTAAACACATCTTTGTCTCTATGATATGTTCTGCTTCTTTCCCTGCTTTTCTGTTGTTGCACACAAATGGGCCTAAGTGGTCTTTGATCCTCAGCTGGGCTTTCTTCTTTGCTTTCATGAAATGGATTTCATCAGAGTTGATTATTTGCCTGTAGTACTCCAGGGAAAATAATCTCATGGGGACATACTTGGGCAATTTGTAGGGGGGCAGTTCACACCCATAGACTCTGATTTCAGTATGATTCTGGTATAAGTACCAGTCACCTATCCTATACTGCTTTGACAACTGAAGGATTCTCTTGATATCATCACTGATTTTAGGGGGGGAATTTCCTGTCAGCATGGTAGTTATAGGATGGACAAACTGATCAATGAAATCTATATATGAATAGGGAGAAGAGGATGAATGGTGAAAAATAGAGGTCCAGAAGATGACTGACCTAGGGTTACCTTTTGTATCAAGCTTCTGTACAGAGAGGGGGAACTTGTCAATTTGATAGTAAAGAAAGAGGTGATATATGACTGTGGAATACTTGAACACTCTCTCATTTTCTAGCCTCATGAATTGGTCATGGATTTTTTCAGCTATGAATGCAGCATAGTCATATTTGACAGCAGGAGGCTAACCAGGGGTGAAGATACTCATGATGACTAGGGTCAATTCATCAACAAACTCACTAGTATTGAAACCCATAATGGCAGCAATCATATTAACAATATTTTGGCCTATATCAGTGAATAAACATGTTAGATAGGGAGGGGGATCTTTGGGTAGATTTTTCTTATGTATGAAAGTTTGGAAAATACAAAAGAGTTCGAAACTGGACATTTTGGTGGATCTTTCTAGTAATTCCCCAAGGGAAATGTGGGTGAGGTACCGGCCAGGCTGAAGCTGTAACATTTCATTAATTGAACCAGCAGTGATTGTAAACAGGACTGACTGGTCAGGGGACATTATGGCTCTGAGGTTAGGGTTATAATTGGCTTGACATTGGTGGATAATGTCCAGGAAAATGTGCACAGAAGGGAGGAAGTACTTTGGGTGATTTGATTCCCAAAGTCCTATGATATCAGTATTGTTCAGGTAATCATCCCGGCTTCGACAATATACTTTCAGGGGGTTTTCAACAGGTTCAAGGTCTTTTATTTGGAAGTCTTTATCTGCTAAGGGAAGATAGTCCAAATCTCTGTGAGGAGTTGTGATTGGAGGTACATTGAGGGCCACGGGGGTTTCCATCCTGGTTCTTGTGTTTTCAGGATCCCTGGTTCTTGTGTTTTCAGGGACAAAACAGGGATTTGCAATGAATTTGTTTAAAACAGGGGTGCCTGGGATGTTTTGAACTAAGCTTAGCCACTAGACTATACTGAAATTTAGAGTTTTAAAGCAATTTTCAGAGGGCTTTCAGTAAATAACAGGGTTTCTGAGAGAAAATCTGGTAAATACCTATTTCTGGGCAATTGGCAATGATCTTCACGTTAGCAGGATGCACACTGAGGACTGGAGCGGCTTTGAAGGGCAGCGTGCAAGGTGGTTGACAGTTTGGGGACGAACTTGGTTGATTCGGACGTGCTACGTGCATGCATGGAACTATTCTGTTAAAAAGGACAAAGATTTCATTTGTTTTTTTATGCAAAGTCAATTTTTTGGCGGGTTCAGCGACAAGGACAGGTGGCATGAAGTCAATGATGTGACATTTTGTTGTTTGTGGGAGGTGGTAATTGGGTTTCATCGCACCGCTTATGGGAGGTTGGCAGTATTAAGGGAGGGCCGCGCGATTCCACTAGTCAATTGACACGTATCATTGAAGCTTTTGGGAAAACAACTCATTTCACGCGTATAACGTCCGACCAAAAGGCCTGCGCGATATGAGCGATGGCCATTGGATCTGAGAGATCTGATCGGACGGTCATCAGGGCGCACGATGTGATGGAGTTTAACAAAGGGGGCCGACGTTTAATTAAGGACTTTAATTACATCGGGGGCGATGTGATTGGTCGAAAGTTGTTAATTAATCATGAGGATTAATTAATCCTTTATTTAGTTTGGTGAGGGTTGGGGCTCTTAATTAGTCACGGGTTGACTAATTAATCCTGTTTATCAGCGTTATTAAGGTTATTTCGCAAACCATGGGGCGAGATATGTAATTTTTGGGTTTTTTTAATAATAATACGGGGAAAGGGTAAATCTTTTCGGGATTTAGATAATAATACTAATTAGTGGTTAATGTGACTTTGGAATATGCAGTGCGCTAAGTTAAATGTTTCCGAAAACATTTCATCATATAACAATTATAACTTAGGCTAAATGAATATGAGGGTTTTGGGGATAAAATGTTTCAATTTCCCTAAGTAAAATAGGATTTTACTTAGAAAAAACTTTATAAGGGGAATGAGTGACTTTATGAAGGGGTAATTGTTGATGGAAGGGATTTAAGTGTTTTAGGTATTTCAAAATTATTGGGCCGAGGGTCTGGTCCCTCCAAAAGTCAGAGAAATGCTCTGAGCCCCTCTAACTTGTCATAGCTACCTTTGGAACTTAGGGGGAATTAGTGAATTTTTTAGGGAAAAATGGAGTAGGAAAGTTAATTAATTTGACTTTGTTTCCTTGATGTGTTGTCCCCAATGTGAATTGTGCTTTTTCCAAATGATGAAAGCAAAAGATTTAAGCTTTAAACTTAACTATTCACCACACAGTTATTCTGCAACCATCATCTACTTACCCTACCTATTTTATCCTAGCATTTTCACTTCTTTATTAGGGTGCACTTAGACTGGCAAACCCTTCTCAAACTTTCTTTTCTTTTACATAGGGATATCTATCTAAATCTACACTTATTACATCCAGGGCTCAAATTAAACTATTGAGACCCTTTATTTATCTAATAATCTGCCAAAATTAAACAGTTTGGTCAAATTTTATTCTCTACCTATCAACATGAAATTGAAACATGGAATAACCAGGATTAAGCTATTTGGTTACCATGGATTGTGGCCTAATTAACAAATTTCACACAATATTTTATTCAATAAGTAAAATAGTAGTGGCATTTGGACTTGCACTCTTTCATGGTCTTCTGTTTTTGTTGGGGTTCATTTTCTTTCATTTTTTGACATTTTATTTATTCTTTTGCCATTTGATTTTTCTTTTAGGGCATACCCTATTTACATTTTTTAATTTCTTGATTTTTTCAGAAATATGGAAAACACTTACAACAACCAAAGGTATGAACATATTTTAGAGCTAACCAAGTCAATTATGATATATGAAACCTATTAGTATAGGAACCTAACACCCACAATCATAGGCAAGACCCAACATCCCTTTTCTCCCTTCCCCCTTCCCTTTTTATACCCTCCTTCTCTTCTCCATCTCAACCACCACTCATTAATGTCATGAACTTCTCATCCATCTTTCTAGTTGACTTCTCTTCTCCCAAGTAAAGCTAGGAGTACATTTGGAAATGTGACATGAATATAAAATTGGGAAATTAATGGGAAAGGACCATGTCTTCTCCCAAGTAAATGTGAGGGTACATTGGGGAATGTGAGATGAATATATATATTGATAATGAGTTGGAGAGGACCATGTCTTCTCCCAAGTAAGTGTGAGGGTACATTGGGGAATGTGAGATGTAATTAAATGGAGAGGACCATGTCTTCTCTTTAGTAAATGTGAGGGTACAATGGGGAATGTGAGATGAATATATATATTGATAATGAGTTGGAGAGGACCATGTCTTCTCCCAAGTAAGTGTGAGGGTACATTGGGGAATGTGAGATGTAATTAAATGGAGAGGACCATGTCTTCTCCCTAGTAAATGTGAGGGTACATTAGGGAATGTGAGATGAATGTATATATTATTTGAAATAATGGAAGGAGACCATACCCTTCCTAAGATTCAATTTGAGAAGGTAAGTTGGGAATTTGAATCATAGAAATCATGAATTTTATATTAGACCAATATTTCTCAATATTTTCAGATAATGTAAACATTAACAAAATTTGCAGGATAAGATTTAAGTGGGGCATTACAGTATTAGGCACTTGTAGATGATAATATTTCATAATATTATCACAAGCCTTTCATAGAGGGCTTGTAGATGGAGATTTAACAAGGTTGGAAATAAATCTACATATTTTTTTTCTCTCTCATAAAATTCCCAGATAACTAGGAGGATATGTATGTAATGTAGTTTTTATTTTCAATGTATCTTTTTTTTATTGATATATTTTTTGGACATGATAAGGGCTTTTCCTTGCTTTTTTTTTTTAATGGTTGTTTAGCCAACTTTTGAATGCATATAAAAAATGTAATTTTCTTTTCCATGATTAAAATTACAATTTTTTCCTCGAAAAAAAATGAGATTTATCTCAAAGTAGTTATGCATTTTTTGTCTTTTTAATTAAACTAATTAACTAAAAAATTGTTATTAAATGTCATATGAAATTACTTATGGTTTTGATTTTTTTTGGCATGTGGTATTGATAAGTGCCTATGAAATTTAAACTATGCAGTCTACCCCATGAAAGTGCCTAAAGAGATTTTGGGTCAAATCCATTTATGCATTCAAAAATAAATTTAAACAATGAAAAATTACGCATGGTGTGTGTAGAGAGAGGGAGCCAATATAGATCCATCATAACTATGGATATATCAAACATCAAGATGAATTAAATCTCTTTATGTATGTAGACTTGTTTTCAAGTTTTTCACTCTAAAAGAGGTTTGCACATCAATAAATTCAATCTCTCTAGTGCGTTTTCTAGATCCGTGGTTAAGATGGATCTACAGTGGTATTAGATAAACAAAAAATATGTGGAATAACATGTTGAGAAAAATGTAAAAAATGATTCTTTTGAGGTAGATTTGAAAGTGTTAATTAGTAGTAATATGACTCATTAATTCAAATCTAGAGGAGACTAGAGTATGTACACCTTAGTAAATTTCAGTAGTCAAATTACTGCTCAAAGATAGGTCTATTATCTCATAAACTAGGTCTCAGCACCCATTTATTGTGTGACTTGGCCATGACCATAAAATTAGAGAAAAAGAAATTGAAAAGAAAAATTAAATACATTATATTTTTGTCATATTAAAAATAATTATATTATATAATTTTTTATTGATAATTAAATCAAATATATTAATTACATTGTAAGGCGTTTCCTTTTGAAATCAACTCCCCTCTGAAGGTACGTGTACATTCATGGGCCCTTGATTTAAGTGTTAGATGATTAAAATAGTTTCAACCATCTGATTGATTCTACGATTTTAAATTAGTTATTAAATTAGTTACAATTATAAGTCTCGCGACCTCGCTACGCAATAGGTCGATTGCCCTTGCTCACACTACTTCTTGCTCGACACTACGCCATAGGTTGACCGCCCTTTCTCACACTAATTCTTTCTCGACACTACTTCCAGGTGCTGCCTCCCCTAGCTGGTCACCCAAACCCTCATTCTCGTCCTCTGCCACCACGAAATGTTGCTCTGAAACTTCTCCAGGGTTTTGTGGTTTCTCTTCACATTTTTTCCTCATATCACTCCAGTTTACTTCTTGGTTTAAAACTTTGGATAGAAATACAATGCCGCTGATAGAACTCACAACAATCGGTGAGTTCCATTTTTCCTCTATTCTTCATGCATAGTTCGATATAGTTGCTATTTCTGACGTAACATCATGGGTTTTATTGACACGCAGGGAGAAAGTTGGGTGTTCCCTTGGCGGCAAGCTCCTATGCCTTCACCTAACTCATCTTTTTCCCATGGTGATTTGTACAGGTAAAATGTGGCTTAAGCATTGTTGTAATTCCTTCATTATACGTTCAAGATCTGTGTTTTTATTGTTTGATACTAATTTACTGCTCCTCCGTGTAGGTGGAACTATCTTATCAGTACCCATCTATTGGAACAGGCACGAATCGGTCACAACTACCCCAGCACTGCACTTATCTCCATGCATACTCCCAGGTGTGGTCATTCTTGAGACTGTTCAACAAGGGTTTTCAAATCAAGGTTTTTGTTTGTATTTTTGTAAACCCCTGAAGGGTTATATGACTTCTTAGAAACATCCGGTGTATGTAGAAAGACACTCCATTTTATGGAAAGATGATAAGCTTGATTTCCAGTATTCTGGGTTACTAAACATTTGTGTACTTTCATTCTATAGAAATTTTAATCTTGTTTCTTAAATCTCGAACTATGTCGAGGAAACTTATTTCAATGTTTCGTCGAATGTTTTCGTCTTTTATATGAAACTGTGTCAGCGCTGGCCGTGAACTCTTTCAAATCGTTAATTCTTAATTTTGCTATTATGGTTCTCACGTTAATTAGATAGTTTTAACTCAGTAATGCGAATTTTCTTAGAATAATTCTGTGTATTTTTGTGTGCTTAAATTACAGTTCCTTGCTTTGTCTATGCGCTTATAGTTTTGTTCTTACAATGGCACTTAAGCCCTTGATTTTCGACTATACGCCTCTGACAATAGGGAATATTCTCCGGATGTTGTTTAGACAATAGGTTTTAGACTTTCGAAGGGAGGATCCCTCATAGACCTGCTGAGGATGTCGCGTTCGCAGTGGTCCAATTTTTTCAGAGAGGAGGAACATTCTAGAGCTATTACATGGTGGATTTTTATCTTCTTTCATCGTCTACTTGAGCCGATACACATTTATAATTGTGTTATTAATTTCTTTGTATGTTGCAGTACCATGGAGGCATAGACTTTGGGCGGACAAGCGACGGTCCATTCATTACCCAATTATGACTACGATGCCCCTATTAACGAATATTGTATGGTAAAGTTTCCCTTGCCAAATTTTATTCGGTACTGAAAGACTGTGGGGAGGTTTTTCTAAAGGGTGCACCTAGGTTGTATAGCACTGAAAATGAGTCTGGTTCAATTATCCTTCTACAATCATAAATCATAAAGTTAGGAACTGTTGTAAGTTTGTCTTTGGATTTTTTCTGTTTATTTGAAACAATATGTATTCCATGTTTACATTTATGGGATTTTGGTAAAATTGTAAGCAGTGAGGCGACTGAATTTGTATACATTCTAAAACTCCATTCACAAATTTCATGAGAATAGACCTAACTGGCTTTCTCTATAAATATGTCTTGCTTACCTAAAAAAAATTAATAAAAAGTCAGTCTCTATCTCTGTGTAATCGCGGTCCTCTGTGATCCTTACAGGGAATATAAGGCAGTCGAAGTGGGGCATCTGAAAGAGTTGCACAAAGCGATAAAACTATGTGAACCTACTCTAATCTATGGAGACATGAATATCATTTCACTGGGAAAGGGCTTTAAGGTTTGTCATTCAATTGAATAATTTATACTATTCCATGGTATATAATCGTTTAACCCTTGCAAGGGAGTGTCATTCTAAAAGTTGTTGAGCTGGAAACTAATGACACTTTTAGGCATCAAACTTACCCTGAATATGCAGACAACAGTATATTCTACCAAGAATTTTGGTGTCTGTGATGCCTTCCTTAGCAACGTCGACAGTAAGTAGGATGCAATCGTGTGATTCAATGGGATATCTTATAATATACCTGTTTGGTCTGTCAGTCTCTTGCCTGACTACAAAAATGTGGTCTATAACACTACAAGGGTTAGTGATATTTTCTACTGATTTTCATCAGATTAGATGAGGTGATGATGAAAGTTGTGGGATTATATAGAACCTCTAATCAGATGTGTATCAAATGTTACATATTAGTATACAGAATTCCTTAATGGGAATGGAGCAGGTCAGCATGGATTCCCTTCATCTTGTTGGAACATCAAGTGGAAATAGAGGAAAAATATCTGTAAACTGGTCATGGCACAAAGAATATGTTGGAATATATGGAGAAAACAAATTCTCTGCCCACGACTTGTTAGAGAAACTTAGCACAACTTTAGATAAAAGTGATTATCTATGGTATACAATAAGGTATTCTGAACTTGTAATTAACTTTTCTTTTGAGACAAGGGGAGATTATGATGCCTTACCCCAAATATTTTTCCAATTAGGAAGTTGGTTTTTATGGAAGTTCACGAACTGTTGTTATATGATCCTTTCTCAGAAAAAATTCCCAGTAATATCAATTTCATGTCTTCTTTCTTTCTCTAGTTTGTGCTTGTTATCCAGATATATCTTTATAAAGAAATTCCATTCCATATTAATAAGTACTCAAATATAAGTACTCTGAAGATATGTTAGGACTATTACTTCACGAATTTGTTAGGGTTTTGATTATGTATTTAATCAATACAATATTTATATCCATGAAGATGAACCATTTTTAAAGAGTGGAAGCCAAACAATATTTCATGTGGATAGTCGAGGACATACACTTCATGTGTTTGTCAATGGAAATTTCGTAGGTGAGTAAAATGTTTAACTTTTCTATGTAATTTCTAGAGCAATTCCCTACCGTTGGTTGATTTGGCACATCAAGAATTTCTTAAATTTCTGTTATATGTGAAACTGAATAATTTGATATAGGATTGGATTGATTGAGGGGATGTTTAAATTTAGAAAAATATTATGAACACGATGATGATATTTTATAGGATCTCAGACTAGATATCATTTGAAATGGGGGTTTATGTTTGAGAAGCTGATTGCACTGCAGACTAGAGAGAATCATATTTCCCTACTAAGCATGACAGTTGGATTGCAGGTTCAATTCCATACCTAAACGGTTAGAGAAAATAAATATTGAAAGCAGAGTTTATTGCTTTTAAATGTGCAGGGAATTAAAAATTTATCTATTACTCAGGCTATCTCAATCAACTGCTTTCATTATGAACTAATGGGAATTGATTTTTTTTTGGTGAATAGAACATCAAATCTTTCTTTGATACATGGCCGACAAGAATAAATGGTCCTGTGAAATTGCTTGGACTTAGAAATGGTCGAATGGATTTGAGCTCCCAAATGTGGTATTACCAAGTATTTACTACTAAACTAGGTCAAGCTATCCATTTGTTTTCTACCCATTTCTAACCTGATTTTCACGAGTAATAATGCCAACAAGTTAGTATAGCTAGGAATGATTTTGTTGGGTCCCTATAATACTAGTGATTACCCCATTACTATTGTAGTTATACCCCTTATTTATATTGTTGTGCCCCTATTACCCACATATTGTTATTTCTGTGCCCCATAGAATCCCTCTATTGTTATTTTTGTGGCTTTATATTATTATTGTTAGGTCGGCTGGATTATATTGTGACTCCTTAGACTCTTATATATAGAAAGGAGGTTTTGTCATTTGTATCATCCAAGAATTGTTCATTTATGTAATGTAAAGGAGGTTTCCCCCTCGAAGAGGCTGAATTCTAAGGCGTTGATCTTTCTTTTCTATCTTTTCTTGAGCTGGTTTCATAACATTTGGTATCAGAGCTTTGGATTCTAGGGTTTCGCTGCTCCAAACAGGTCATCGTGGAATTTTCGCTATAACTTTTTTTATGTGACGTTTCAGAAGTCGCCAAAAAAACCCATTTGAGAAGAAATCGCGCTGAACCTAGGTCCGAATTTCAGAATTTTTCGCGTGATATTTTCGGAGATATGATCTGAGGAAGTTGGTCTTTTTGCAGACTCCTGAATTACATTCAAAACAGGTGACCTGGGGAAAATCGTCATAACTTTCTTTCTGAGCATCGGATTGAAATTTCGTAAGAAGGTACAGAAAGAGGACGGACTGTAGTTTCTTTTATATATTTTTCAGAGTCAAAGGTTGAAACAGTGACACGTGGCACGTCGTACAAGTTCGCTCTACTGAACTAGTCTATAATCAAGTCACTGTGGGAGATTTCGCATAACTCTTCCTTGGAGAATCCAATTTGGGTCAGACTTGTGGCATTGGAAAGAGGACACAGAGGGCTACTACAGGTCACAAATTCAGAACTAGATGATCAGAAAGTACAGAGATACATCAGAGGCAATATCGAGCTCCTACAAAGTGAAAAAAGGTGTGTAGATTTTCTTAAATTTTTGCTTAAGCTTGGTTTGAAAATTTATTTTGAAGGAATTAAAAGGGAATAGTAGAAAATTATTATCGGTAACTGATGCCCCGAGGAAATAAAATGCAAACACCTAGTAAGGAACCTGAAAGCTCTAGCATGACTCATGAAGAAGAAGAAGAAATGCTACATGATATATCAAAATTACAAGAACAAGTGCAACAAATGTCACTTGCACAAAAAGCAACAGAATCTAAAATGGATGGTTTAAGGAAAGATGTAGAAGCTAAGATGGATGGTTTAAAGAAAGATGTAGAAGCTAAGATGGATGGCATGGAAGCTAAGGTGAATGGCATGGACGCTAAAATTGATGGCATGGATGATAAGATGGATAAGTTGCTACAAGAAATAGTCACTAAGGGTGAAAGAGTACTAAAGGAAACTCATGATGAGAACAAAAGAAATGTTAATCATGATTCCATAGACTCTAATGTTGGATCGAAGACTCACCATGTTCCAAAAATCGATATGAGGAAGTTTGATGGCAAGGATCCCGCCACATGGATATTACAGATGGAGCAATTCTTCGATCTCAATAATGTGCAAAACACACAAAAGGTACGTATGGCAACTTTATATTTGGAACCAAATCAGTTTGTATGGTATCAATGGCTTTGTTCTCGTAAACAATTTATCACTTGGGCAATTTTTACGGAAGAATTGATAGCACATTATGAGGATACAAAAAGCAACACTTTTTTTAGCCAATTGATAAGTCTCAAACAAAAGGGTTCAATAATGGAGCACATTGAGGAGTTCCAAAAATTGAACATAAGGGTAAAAGATATTCCAGAGGAGCATAGGATTGATGTGTTCATAGGGTCTTTAAAGGATAATATCCAACATGATGTGCGCCTTTGGGAACCTGATTCATTAGAGAAGGCATTCAGGTTAGCAAGAAAAATGGAAAGCAAAATTATGGCAACTAGGAAGCATACCATTCACAACTATAAAGACGGAAGTGTTGTTGCCCATAGTCTTCCACAACCTACAAGGTTGACACCACAACAATTGGAAGAAAAAAGAGCAAAAGGGCTTTGTTACAATTGTGATAGCAAATACACAAAAGGTCATAAGTGTGCTGAGAAGAAATTATTCTACATAGATTGTGAAGAGGAAGAAGAAAAGGAGCAAGAAAGGTCAAAAGAAGAGGATATATTCCAGGAACAAAGCCTAGATGAAGAACAAATAAATCCGACCATATCTTGTAATGCATTGGCGGGAATTACCACTCCTCAAACCATCAAGATAGAAGGACAAATCAAGAAGAAAAAGGTAATAGTGTTGATTGATTCAGGAAGCACCCACAATTTTATTCATTGTAGGGTAGCAAAAGAATTGAATTGCTTCCTATATCCAGCACCAGAGTGTCAAGTGATGATTGCAAATGGAGGAACAATAAATTGTTCTGGAAAGTGCCATAATATCAAGCTATCCATGGGAGAATATGTATTGACTAGCCCAATGCTTTCCATTCCAATGGGAGGTGCTGATGTTGTACTAGGAGTCCAATGGCTACAATCCTTGGGTACAATAGCTTTTAATTTTCAAGAACTTTTCATGAAATTTTCTGTGGAAGGAAAGGAAGTTGAATTAAGGGGTATTGCAGGGAAACCAGGAAAGATAATCAGCTCTAATGGCATGACAAAGCTTCTAAAAAAGGAGCAAAGAGGTGTAATTGCACAATTATGTTCGCTAGATGTTTCCACATTGGAATCATCTATTTCTCCAGATCTCCAAAAAGTCCTGGACAATCATTCCAAGGTATTTGAGACTCCCAAAGGTCTCCCACCTATGCGTGATCATGATCATGCTATTCATCTGATTCCAGGAAGTGTTCCTCCAAACATCAGGCCGTACAGATATCCCTATGTCCAAAAAAGTGAAATTGAACGTATGGTTGCAGAAATGCTAGAGGCTGGTATAATTCAACCGAGTCAAAGTTCTTTCTCAGCTCCAGTAGTATTGGTGCACAAGAAGGATGGATCATGGCGCATGTGTCCAGATTATAGGGAGCTCAACAAGCTCACTATTAAAGATAAGTTCCCCATTCCTGTCATTGATGAATTACTGGATGAATTGCATGGATCAATTTACTTCACCAAGTTGGATCTTCGTTCAGGATATCATCAAATCAGAATGAAGATTGAAGACATTCCGAAAACGGCATTTAGAACTCATGAGGGTCATTATGAATTTTTGGTCATGCCTTTTGGCCTTACCAATGCACCTTCAACATTTCAAGGTTTGATGAATTCAATTTTCAAACCATTCCTTAGAAAATTTGTGTTAGTATTTTTTGATGATATACTAATCTACAGCAAGTCTTGGAAGGATCATGTTGAACATGTTGACAAGGTGCTACAACTATTGGAGGAGAAACAATTATATGCAAAAAGATCCAAATGTTTCTTTGGAGTCCAGGAGGTGGAATATTTGGGTCATATTGTATCTCATGAAGGAGTTAAGGTAGACCCTAGCAAAATTAAAGCCATTAAGGAATGGAAAATCCCCACATCCATAAAGCATCTGCGAGGATTTCTTGGGTTGACAGGGTATTATCGCAAGTTTGTTAAGAATTATGGGAGAATAGCAGCACCTCTAACAACATTATTGAAGAAAGATTCATTTTCATGGACTCCGGAAGCAACAAAGGCCTTTGAACATCTTAAAGAGGCAATGTGCCAAGCACCGGTCTTAGCTACACCGGACTTCACAAAAACCTTTATTGTGGAATGTGATGCTTCAGGAAATGGAATTGGTGCTGTTCTAATGCAAGATGAAAGACCCATTGCTTTTGAAAGTCGTCCAATCAAGGGAAAGTTTTTAAGCAAAGCTATTTATGAGAAGGAAATGTTGGCAATACTCCATGCACTTAAGAAATGGCGACCCTACCTAATGGGAAGACACTTCAAGGTAAAAACGGATCATGATAGCCTTAAATACTTTTTAGAACAAAGATTATCCTCTGAAGAGCAACAAAAGTGGGTCACAAAGATGTTGGGTTATGACTTTGAAATCATCTACAAAAAAGGGAAGCAAAATGTGGTGGCAGATGCACTCTCAAGAAAGGATGAGGATGTGGAAGCATTGTTGTGTGCCATTTCTATTATCCAACCAGATTGGATAAACGAAGCAAGGGAGGAATGGAAGAATGACGAAGAAGTGTGGGCACTTATTCGAAAGCTACAACAAGATTCCAGTACTTCTGATACATTTAGCTGGCAAAATGATTCGTTATGGTACAAAGATCGCTTATACCTCTGTAAGAATTCCCAGCTAAAACAAAAGATTCTTATGGAATTGCACACTTCTCCCTTAGGAGGGCACTCAGGATTTTTAAAAACTTACCACAGGGTTAAGAAGGAATTTTTTTGGGATGGCCTTAAATCAGATATTCAAAAGTTTGTGGCGGAATGTTTGGTTTGCCAACAAAATAAAGTTGAAACAATTAAGACACCGGGTCTATTACAACCTTTATCCATTCCAAGCCAACGTTGGGAGGAGGTTTCAATGGATTTTATCACAGGTTTACCCAAGTCTGAGGGAAAGAGTGTCATCATGGTGGTAGTTGACAGACTTACCAAGTATGCACACTTTTGTGCATTATCACATCCATTTAAAGCCAGTACAGTTTCTACTGCATTTATGGAAACAGTTCAAAAGCTACATGGAAACCCAAAGATTATTGTAAGTGACAGAGATCCCATTTTCACTGGAAATTTTTGGACAGAATTATTTTCTTGTCTTGGTACTCAGTTAGCTCATAGCTCATCTTATCATCCTCAATCTGATGGGCAAACTGAGATAGTAAACAAATGTTTGGAAGGATATCTTCGTTGCTTTGTATCTGATAAACAGACACAATGGGTCAAATGGTTGCCTCTGGCTGAATGGTGGTATAACACTTCCTTCCATACAGCAACAAAAATGACCCCATTTATGGCACTTTATGGGTATCAACCACCATCCATCACATCATATTTAAGAGAAAATTCTAAGGTTCAGGCAGTGGAACATCACATCGAACATCAACAACAAGTCCTCCAACTCTTAAAGGATAACCTCGTGTTGGCACAAAATAGAATGAAACAACAGGCAGATCAACATCGCAGTGAAAGAAGTTTTGATGTAGGTGATTGGGTATTCCTACGGCTACAACCATATAAGCAAATGTCCCTAAAGCAAGCTAAGAAGGATAATAAATTATCACCAAAGTATTATGGTCCGTACAAGGTGTTGCAAAAGATTGGTACTATGGCATACAAATTGGAGCTTCCTGCAGCTTCTCGATTGCACCCAGTTTTCCATGTTTCATGTTTAAAGAAGGTTATAGGCGACAAGCTCCCAGTTCAAACAATATTGCCAGAACTTGACGAGGAAGGAAAAATTATATTGGAACCGGAAGCAGTCACAGAAACAAGAACTCGACAGCTACGAAATCGATCAATTTCAGAGTATCTTATCAAGTGGAAGAACTTATCCGCTGAAGATTCCACATGGGAGGATGAGAATTTTATGCAGAAGTATCCAGAACTACTCAAGCGTTGAGGACAACACTTTTTTGAAGGAGAGGGGCATGTTGGGTCCCTATAATACTAGTGATTACCCCATTACTATTGTAGTTATACCCCTTATTTATATTGTTGTGCCCCTATTACCCCCATATTGTTATTTCTGTGCCCCATAGAATCCCTCTATTGTTATTTTTGTGGCTTTATATTATTATTGTTAGGTCGGCTGGATTATATTGTGACTCCTTAGACTCCTATATATAGAAAGGAGGTTTTGTCATTTGTATCATCCAAGAATTGTTCATTTATGTAATGTAAAGGAGGTTTCCCCCTCGAAGAGGCTGAATTCTAAGGCGTTGATCTATCTTTTCTATCTTTTCTTGAGCTGGTTTCATAACAGATTTCTCCCTAGTCAATATTTTGATCAAGTTTTTCCATGTGTATATACTCGATCAAAATTCCCCTTCTAACATTGAAGACTATCAATTTTCCTTTTAATCACAGATAGGCCTGAAGGGTGAATACTTACAACTATATTCAGACACTGGAGCAAAGAAATTCGAATGGATTTCAAGAGTAAACCCTCCTAAACAAACTGCTCTCATCTAGTACAAGATAATCAGTGTCTTTGATTCATCTACAGATATGAAACTCTTCTTCTATTTGGACTTTGTAGAATAGATATGGGATATCAAACACCTTCAGTCACACACAAAGGCTTTACATTAGTTAAAGTTTGGACTTGATGATGAGGTCATTCCAACCACTATGCCCATACTAGCATAGATTGATCTGTCCTAGTTATAGTGACGGGTAGAGCTTTGCTGATATTTTTCTTGATGGGACCATGTAGACCGAGTTTAACGCCCCTGAAGGCACCAATTTAGTGGCTTTGGACCTAAGTACCATGAGCAAAGGGAAAGCATGGATAAATGGAAATCATATTGGGTGCAATTTTGTTTCATTGAAGGCTCCCATTGATGCATGCTCTAATGTATGTGATTATAGAGGAACTTATTACTCATCTAAATGTGACACGAACTATGGAGAAACCACTCAAAAATGGTAACCATTAATTAGCAAAATCATTAGAAATATTCATTCCTAGATAAAGCTTCTTTGTAGATTTCGTAGTACTATACCTCCTAGAGTATGAGGTAAAACTACTTTTGGTGTGTACAACTTTGTAAAATTAACAGGGTAGGTCAACTATTACCTGAGGGGGAACCTTGGGCCTGGCAGACATAAACCAGGGGATGTCTGTCAATGGAGTAGCCTTAGTAGGCATTGGCCAGGCTTTTGTTGTAACTATGTTGCATGAAAGAGGGTTTACTTAAGGGAAAATTCTCCTTACACTGCCTTATCTGTGCTAGCCTAAGAAAGCTGCTCATTCTCCTTTGATAGTTTCAACGAATTTTTATCTTCTCCAAAAAAAATAAAAAAATAAATAAATCATACTGATACTAAAAAGAATAACTATCTCAATCAGGTACCATGTTCCTTGCTCATGGCTACACCCAACAAAGAATGTATTAGTTCTGCTCGAGGAAGTAGGCGGTGATCCTTCTCGTATTTCATTCAGGACAAGATACGTTGACATTGTTTGCACCCATGAGTCTCAAGCTCATCCTACTGTCAGCTCATTGACATTGCCAGAGCTTTGTCTCCAATGTTATTCAGGGTAACGCATATCATCCATAAGCTTTGCAAGCTTCGAAAATCCAAGTGGGTCCTGCACAAATTTCATCAAGGGCTCTTGCCATGTAGTGAATTCAACTTCCATTGTAGAAAAGGTATGCAATTCTTTAATACACTATTCTGATTAAGGGAGATAACTGAAGGTCTGCTAACATAATTATTTTTTGTGCAGGCATGCCTTGGGAAGGAGACATGTTCCATCTCTGTTTCTGAAGATTTGTTTGGAATCTCCTATGATGACAATCTCAAGTCTTTGGCAGTTGAGGGAGTTTGCAAATATTGATCAACACATCTACTAGGCATATTGCCAAATAAATATGTAAAAATATAGCACTCGCTTTAGATAATTTTATATATGGAAGCCTGCAAAAATGATCAATGACACAATTGAAGACATAAAAGTGTATACACAAAGCTTAACATCTCCACAGATTCCCAAGTTCAAAAACCAACAGAAAAGAAACATATTGGAGGGAAAAAATTCCTGAAGTTTCAGATTGCACTATACCTCAAATCCTTCCTTCTTCAGAACGATTATGACACCATTGAAGGTGGTTAGGTGCATCATGACCTTTTTATTTAATCAAATTAGCTTTGAAAGTCAAATGTTATTTGATTATGACAATACCTTCCATTCATGAAATTCGGTTTATATTCCTTTTAACAACAATCTAACCAGGTATATA
The DNA here is from genome assembly GCA_031772625.1 of Pinus tabuliformis. Taxonomy (NCBI): domain Eukaryota; kingdom Viridiplantae; phylum Streptophyta; class Pinopsida; order Pinales; family Pinaceae; genus Pinus; species Pinus tabuliformis. Next base: position 1,000,205,784 of record CM062809.1, on the reverse strand, counting down.
GCCTATTCTTGGGTTTCTATGTCATCCTCATCAAATGTCAAAGCTTCTTGAAATGAATATAGACTTCCCAAAAATGGGATTAATGCGCAAATGGTCATCTATCAGATCTGAGTCACTTTTGGCTTGTTATGGGTGCTATTATGTGGATCCCTTTCATTATCTAAATGACTTTTCCTGTTAGATTATATTCTATTTTCGAGAAATTCCAATTTCTTTCTGTATCATTTGTTGCCTACTAATTTCATCCAGTTGAACTGCATAGTGCACCCTTTAAATGTGCGCCACATTATTATTTCCTTCCAACAAGTCAAACAAATCCACCCTTCTTCAGTTCGATCTCAAAAGTAAACTTGTCACTGGATTTCTTTACATTTTACATTTTTGACTTAGCAGAAAGTATAAAGGTTTTATATATATATTTATATATAAGTGGTACTATATTTAGTAAAAATGAATTCAACATTCTGCCAAAAAAAATAGTTTGGGTCGATCTCAAAAGGAAACTTGTCACTGGATTTCTTTACATTTTACATTTTTGACTTAGAAAAAAGTATAAAGGTTATATATATATATATATATATATATATTATTATATATATATATTATATATATATATATATATATATATATATATATATATATATTATATATATATGTATCTATATATATATATATATATATATATATATATATATATATATATATATATATATATATATATATATATATATATATATATACATATATATACATATATATACATATATACATATATATGCATATATATGTATATATATCTATATATATATATAGATATATATAAGTGATACTATGTTTAGTAAAAATGAATTCAACATTAAGAGAAAAAAAACAAACAAACAAACAAACAAACATTAGTTTTACATTAGTTTTAGTATAGCTTCATCATTGAGGAGGAAAGTCTCATATTCATGTCTTCTCCTATATCTTCAATGGAAACACAAACATTAGTTTTACATTAGTTTTATTATAGCTTCATCATTGAGGAGGAAAGTCTGATATTCATGTCTTCTCCTATATCTTCAATGGAAACTTCTAGACAAATAATGCTCTACTTCTTTGGAAAATGGCATTGCCGATTCACATCGTTCTTATCTACTTCATCCTTTGGATGCAACTACTTAGATATTTGCAGTCTCTTTGGACTAAAATTCATTGACCCACAAGTTACTACTTGTTTGGAGGAGCTCAGGTATTTAGCATAAGTGAAGATCAAGAAGGAAGAAGATGTAAGATATTGCAAATTTCTATTAGACATTGTGTAAAGAAGCCCTCCTACTTACACAAGAATATACCCAAAGTTAGAATCAGAATAAAATGTTGAGGAGAGAGCATGTATACCCTTCAAAAGCAATACATATCAACGCTTTCAGCAGCTCCTTCATGCATTATTACTAAAGGTCACAAGCTCCAAAGGTCTACCAGCGATGGGTATGAAGCAGTTGGAGGGGAAAGTGCCTATGATAGTGACTGATCCTCAACAAGATTCCACAAACCACCATGGAATAAATTGTTTTTCAATTCTGCTTATATGGGAAAAAAGAAAACTGCTAAGCCATTACCCTACTAGACAAGTCTGCTGCCATACAGTGTGAGTAAACTAAAAACAACAAGTTAGACAACAGAGCAAAGAATGCAACCAATCACTGGGAAAGGTGTAATGAGAGATATTCCTAAAGGATGTTGAAACTATAATTTGAATATATCTCAAGCATCACCTGTGCATAACTCCATGGCTATGAAAATGAGCTACTACTTTGCACAGTTGATACGTGAAGCTCTATTAGCAAAGTCCAATATATTCATCATGTCAAAAAAATTGCCAGCATCAACTGGATGAGGAAACACAAAAAAAGTTAACCATCTAAATATAGTTACTCTAAAAAATTGCAAACAAAAAAGGGCCCCGGTTCAAAACTTAGCCAAACGGAATGGCTCATTCTTCCATCTTGACACCGAAACTAGAATGATAAACTAGAATGGCTCCTTTATCATGTACCTACCTGTACATAGAAGCCGAAACTAGAATTCAAATAAGCAAGGGAGCCTATTAAAGGTGCATTGATATATGTAGAAGGTTTTGATTGCTCGTAACCATTTCGGTCATCAGGAAATCGATCAATGCTCATAATCTACATAATGTAATAAAGACAAACACAAAAATTTGTATTTTATTATTATATCTTATATCCTATAGAAACATGTAAATATCCTAATATCAACATTATGATCATTTGACAACCTAAATAGCTCAGATGCTCTATTAGCAAAGTCCAATATGTTCATCATGTCAAAAAAATTGCTAGCATCAACCATATGAGGAAACAAAAAAAATGTTAACCATCTCTGCATCTTATTTAGATTTTCCCATTCCCATGTTGAGATTGTTCCTCAATTTATGCCTTACGACGTTTCCTTTGCAACATTCTGTTCAAATGCTAGTTATACATCTTAAATATTATTTATTTATTTATTTAAATGCCATATAAAAAATTATAGCTAGATTTTATGAATGGTTCAAGGTGCATAAAGTTATAAGAATTCAAAAATTATAACCTAGAAAGTAAAACAATTAAATGTATAACATCCTTACAATTTTATGATAATAAGAATTACATATGTGTAATTTAGTTAGTAAATATTTTGCTTATGATATAATGTTGAGAAAGATTATAATTTTCAGTTACTTAAAATCTATTCTTTTAATGTATAAATGAATTTAATGTTTTTAAAAATCTTTGGGATTAAAATTCACATAAACTTACACTTAATAGAGTGAGAACAAAATTGAGTAAATTTTTTTATTTTTTATTAAACAATTGCGCAGTGCGATCAAATCAATACAGATAGTTCATGGGCTTTGGAGGACGCTCCAAGGGATAATCTGATTTTATCCTTTCTTTGGAAAAAAAAATACCCACTATTTCTTTTTGGCGAGTCAAGTCTATGTTACTGATGTAGTTTGCAAATTATGTGTTCAATAAAAAATGACTTATCAATATAATGAAATCATATCAAAATTGTTTTTTTAATCTGTTTTAGTTAAAAGCCAAATAGATTATTTAAATATATAAATATATAAATATATATATATATATATATATATATATATATATATATATATATATATATATATATATATATATATATTAAACAATTGCGCAGTGCGATCAAATCAATACGGATAGTTCACGGGCTTTGGAGGACGCTCCAACGCAGAAAAGTCAAGTGGATACTCTGATTTTATCCTTTCTTTGAAAAAAAAATCCCCACTATTTCTTTTTGGCGAGTCAAGTCTATGTTACTGATGTAGTTTGCAAATTATGTGTTTAATAAAAAATGATTATCAATATAATAAAATCAAATCAAAATTGTTTTTTTAATCTGTTTTAGTTAAAAGCGAGATAGATTATATATATATATATATATATATATATATATATATATATATATATATATATATATATATATATATATATATATATATATATATATATATATATATATATATATATATATGATTAGGTTAATAAGTTAAAAAAAAAAAAATTTTAACTGATGAAAGCATAAGTAGTATAATATATTTTTAGTTTATGTTATTTTATTAATATTAGTATAAACTATTGATATATATTAAGAAAAGCATTTATTATAAGGATATATTAGATGTTAGATGTGTGAATTAGTATCTATTTTTTTTTAATTCAAACAAGTGTAAATTTATCAAATATCAGAAGGATAAAATTGATAAAATTGATTGACAGAGTATAAGTAGTATAATATATTTTTAGTTTATATTTGTAGGAATTTACAGGGTAAGTTCCTCAAACAGAACACCAAAGGACACCGCTCACACACATATCATAGATCAATACACCAGTGTTTTGATGTGGTTAAAACCCTTAAAGAGGGAAATAGTCCACGGCCTGAGCCAACGCGGCCACTTCAGGCAATTTATTAATAAAAGAATGAAAATTTACATATGCTTCTCTCATAGACGGATTACCCTACAAATGACCCTCCATGATTTTTAAATAGAGATCATGGACCAATCGAGTGTTAAGCCACGGATCAAGTGTCGGTAATACCGAGGAGAGAATGAATCGTCGGATCACTACATATCATGACCGTCGGATTGTAAGTTACAAAATGTACATAGTAAAGAAACACACTTTACCTAACTCTATACTAGACCAAGTTATACTTAACTATTTCCTATGTGTCGGAATATCCTAACATCCCCCCTTAAGAACAACTTGGGATAGGATTGAAGGATTTACAAATATGACACAATAGGAGAAGGAAGGAGGCACTAGAGCCTATTCCCCCTTAGTGACAACTTCCTGAACTCCAACCATAAATCGAAGTTTAGTGAACTTCGCCTCTGTGAGAGCCTTTGTAAAGATGTCTGCAACTTGATCATCTGTTGAACAATATTGCACTTCAAGAACATGGTCGTGAATGAGCTTTCTGATGAAGTGCATGTGCAGTTCAATGTGTTTGCTGCGCTGATGTTGGACTGGATCTTTGCATAGCTGAATGGCACTTTGATTATCACACCAAAGTGTAGTCGGATGCTGCTGCTGAAAGCCAAACTCTGACAGGATCTGACGAAGCCACAAGGCTTCCTTACTAGCTTCTACGACACCACGATACTCTGCTTCTGCTGAAGAAAGAGAAATGGCACCTTGTTTCTTGCAAGCCCATGTAATAGGTCCTGAACCAAGAGTGAACACATAACCTGCAGTAGACTTCCGATCATCAGGGTCACCAGCCCAATCGAAATCAGTGAAACCAACCAATAGAGGAGATGCTTCGGCACTGTAATGAATCCCAAACTGAACTGTACCTCGAACATAACGAAGTATTCTTTTAGCTGCTTTCCAATGACTTTCATGTGGGTTTTGCATAAACCGAGCAACAAGGCCAACACAAAGGAAAGGTCAGGACGAGTATGGGTTAGATACAAAAGTTTTCCTACAAGTTGACGGTATAAGGTAGCATCAACTTCAGGAGAAGTACAAGTGACTGAAAGTTTGACTCCAGACTGAAAGGGAGAAGGGGCTGGCTTACAGTCTTCCATGTGAAAATGGCGTAGAATATCACAAGCATACTTGGACTGGGAAAGGGAAATACCTTCCTTGGATTGCAAGACTTGAAGACCGAGAAAATAATGTAAGTGTCCTAAGTCTGTCATTTCAAACTTCCTTTTAAGGCTAGACTTCACATGGTTTATAAGGTTGGGATCACTACCAGTCAGGATAAGATCATCAACATAAAGAACAAGAATGATAAGAGACTTGCCCACTTTCTTGGTGTAGACAGTATTGTCAGAATGACACCTAGAAAAGCCAGATTCTAAAAGAAAGTTATCCATTTTGGCATACCAAGCTCGAGGAGCTTGCTTGAGACCATAAAGGGATTTCTTAAGCCGACATACAAGGCTGGAGTCTGTTTGTATAAAGCCAATAGGTTGTTCCATATAGATTTCTTCATGCAAGTCCCCATGCAAGAAGGCGGATTTAACATCCATCTGATGGACTTCCCATTTGAAAGAGGCAGCAAGGGAAAGAACAAGGCGGATAGAGTTCATTTTGGCAACAGGGGAGAAGGTTTCAGTGTAGTCAATGCCTTCAACTTGTGAAAAACCCTTAGCAACAAGACGAGCTTTATGTTTATCAACTTTCCCATCTGGTCCATACTTGGTTCTGTAAACCCATTTGCATCTAACAAGTTTTCGTCCCTTTGGTAGAGGAACAAGATCCCATGTATCATTTGCCAATAATGAATGATATTCTTCATTCATAGCTGCTTCCCAATCTGGATGGCCTGAAGCTTCTGCAAAGGTGTCAGGATCATAATTCACTGAAGCTTGAGCCAGTAAAGAAGAGGCTCTATCGAACTGAGAACGTGTACGTCGCTGATCTGTAGGATCACCGGCAAGATCACCTGCTGCATCCCGAGTAGCACGGACCCATTTTGGAAGCTGAGGAGCTGAAGGAGGATCCTGAGAAGGTGGGGGAGGATTTTCATCCTCGCTTTCATCATCTGAAGAAGAAATATTTTCAAAAGTAGAAGAGATAGGGAGAGGTGGCACATCCGCCGAACTAGGCTCGTAGGCCGATATATTTTCAGCAAACTTTACATCTCTTCTAATGATAACATTTTTGGACTTAAGTGGAATAAGTCTATATCCTTTGACATCTTCAGAATATCCAACAAAAATACATTTTTCACTCTTAGGTTCTAAAGCTTTATGTTTCTCATCTGGAATATGGGCCCATGCTTCACTTCCAAAAACACGAAAGTGACTTACATCTGGTTTAATTGAGCTCCATGCTTCTTCTGGAGTGATATTCTTTAAAACCTTAGTAGGAGTGCGATTTATTATGTAATTTGCACAGTTAATTGCTTCTGCCCAATAATTAAGACTAAGTCCTTTAGATTGAAGCATACAATTAGCCATTTCCTTTAAGGTGCGATTCTTCCTTTCAGCTACACCATTTTGTTGTGGAGTATATGGAACAGTATGTTGCATTTGAATTCCATTCTCAGTGCAAAAGTTGATGAATGTGTTTTTAACATATTCTCCGCCATTATCAGATCTTAGCTTAAGAATTTGATGTCCAGATTGTTTTTCAACAAAGGCCTTAAAGGCCAAGAACATGTTAAATACTTCACTCTTGAGTTTTAAGAAGTATACCCAAGTGCGTCTGGAGAAATCATCAATGAAAGTTAAGAAATACTTGTAGCCAGAGAATGAAGCAACTGGAAGTGGACCACATAAATCACTATGCACGAGCTGTAAAGGGGCTGAGGCGTGCCAAGAGGCACGTTTTTCAAAACTGTCCCGATGATGTTTTCCGAGTACACATCCGGAACAAACACCATCTCTGCAAGATACCATTGGAAGACCTGTCACCATATTTTCTTTACATAGATTCTGAAGAGAGCGATAGTTTAAGTGACCAAATCGCTCATGCCAAAGTTTGCTCACTTCATCATTATGAGCAACAAATACTGAGGGAAGATTTGATGACCCAAAGTTGTGAAACTTATACAACCTTGTAGAATCATCAGCAATGCCAGTAGCTAAAATCTGTCTAGGATCTCTTAGGTCCTTAATTACAACATCATGAGGTGAAAATTCAACGATTTTACCTTCACCTGAATGAGTTATCTGATATACAGATAGAAGGTTGCAGGATAAGGTTGGAACACATAATACATCATTAAACTGACCATTGTCTATATGAACAGTTCCAGTCCCTACAACACTAAGAGATCTATCATCACCAACATATATATTTTTGGTGTTACAATCATTTAAAGAAGAAAACATGGCTTTGTTTTTGGCCATGTGATAAGAAGCTCCAGAATCAATGAGCCACTCATGAGAATGAGAAGAAGAAGATACATTTAGTGCATAGCCAGACCGAGATGCTTGACAACCACATGCAGAAAGTGCCATTCCTGAAGATGAAGTTGAAGTTGAAGATTGCTCCAAATGGATGTTATGCTTCTTCATTGCTGCTTCCAAGGCTTCCATCTTCTTAAAGCATTTGGATTCTAAGTGGCCATCTCGATTACAAAAGTTGCAATGTCTATCAGTCTTCTTCCCTTTGTTTTTATTTGTCTTATCATTTTGTTGAAATGATTTTTCATTTTGAGGCTGAAATTGCTTAGGACCCTTGTTTGGTTTAGGACCATTCCTTTTAGGATACAACTTCTTAGGATTCTTTGAATTTGGTTGTTGCTGGGCGGCTAACGCTTTCTTAGAAGAGTTTCCAAGATGAAGAAGACCAAGGTGTAAGAGTTTTTCTTGTTCTCTTATTAAAGAATCACAAAAGGAATCAAAGGAAGGGGACTTGTAGGCTTTTCCTTGAGAAATGAAGGCTTCTCTTGTAGAATGGAAGGTGGAAACAAACACAGAATAGGCTGGTCCCAACTTAGTAAGAATGGAGTAGATAAGGCTACTATCTTCTTTCTTAACCTTAACACCTTCCAAGAGAAGTCTAAGGGTCTTGAACTTGGACAAAAAATCTTCAATGCAAGAAAAATTATTGGGGTCCAATGTAAGCAATTCATTTTCAAGTTGATGGGCTTTAAGTTCATTTTTAATTCCAAAGACTTTAGTAATCTGTTTCATTGCTTCATCAGGAGTATCAAGTTCTGCAATATGGAATCTAAGATCTGGAGAAATAGACATCCCTATCAACCCACGTGCTTGGTCTTGCCTATTTTCCCATTTAGCTGCCTTGTCTTCATCTTTCGGTTTGGTCTCTTGGCCTGTGGCTATTCTGTAAAGACCTTTACTTCTAAGTAAATCCACAATGTAGGACCACCATTGGAAGTAGTTGGTGCTGTCAAGAATAACTTGGCATGGACTTTCCATTTTAAAAGAACTGAAGCTATAGATGCTGAAACTAAGTGTTCCAATGGAAAGATCTCGAAAAATTAGGCTGTTTAAAAAAAAACGGTTCTGAAAACGGCTTCCGGATGAAGAAGTTATGGCTTTTTGAAGAAAATTTGATGAAGTCGCCGACGAAGTGCAGGAATGTGCGGAAATGAAAAATCCGCCCCCACAAAAAGGAGACTTGAACTCAAGACCTCTACTCTCATAAATTAGCTTTGAAGCAAGTGAGCTATACAAAACATTTGAGAGAGAGAGAGAGAGAGGGGGGGGTTGAAGCTTTGGGTTGCGTGCTTGCTTTGAGAAAGCTCTTTTTCCCTACAAAACAAAAAACACAAAACCCAACACGGACATACAAAAAAAAAAAAAACGAACCTTGCGGCTCGAAGTTAGCTTTAGCCTGAAACTAAATATTTTCCTCAATGTTTCTGATTTTCCGAGATCACACTAAGGCGCAACGGAAAAGAGCATACGCATGAGAAAAATCCTTCCTTTCTGTTTCTGATTTGCCCAGATCGCACAGAGTCGCAGGGCAAAGAGCATACGCAGAAATGAAAGGTTCAGATCGGGTAATAAAAAAAGCTAAATAAACCGAAAACGAAATAAACAGAGAGAAAATAACTGTAAACTACAAATAAACACTGTATACCTCCAGATCTTAAAAATGACGTAGCTAGGGCTATCGGAAACCTTTTCGCATGAAACGAAAGAGGTTCCTCACTGGAACAGATGCTCCCAACACAATAGAGCAGTCCTCTCGGCCCGAAAGTAGTCAAAAACAGTAGATCTAGGAAACGACAATCGGATGCAGTTCTACCGGCTTTAGATTTGGATCACCAACGGACGCGGCCCTCAAATAGCTCTGATACCATGTAGGAATCTACAGGGTAAGTTCCTAAGACAGAACACCAAAGGACACCGCTCACACACAGATCACAGATCAATACATCAGTATTTTGACGTGGTTAAAACCCTCAAAGAGGGAAACAGTCCACGGCTTGAGCCAACGCGACCACTTCAGGCAATTTATTAATAAAAGAATGAAAATTTACATATGCTTCTCTCATAGACGGATTACCCTACAAATGACCCTCCATGCTCTTTAAATAGAGATCATGGACCAATCGGGTGTTAAGCCACGGATCAAGTGTCGGTAATACCGAGGAGAGAATGAACCGTCGGATCACTACATATCGTGACCGTCGGATTGTAAGTTACAAAATGTACATAGTTAAGAAACACACTTTACCTAACTCTATACTAGACCAAGTTTTACTTAACTATTTCCTATGTGTCGGAATATCCTAACAATATTATTTTATTAATATTAGCATAAATTATTGATACATATTAAGAAGAGCATTCATTATAAGGATATGTTAGATGCGTGAATTAGTATCTATTTTTTTTTTTGAATTTAAACAAGTGTAAATTTATTTAACTTTAAATTTATCAAATATCAGAAGGATAAAATTGATTGACGTGTAAATCTTTTTCAAAATTTTCTTTGCCAAAATGGATGTGGCCTCTCAATTCATATTAAACATTTGTTATTAATCATTACAAAGTTTTCCAATAATCAAAATTTTTCAATAATGATATGCTTAAAATGAGTCTCAACTTTGCTCTACCTATATATTTTGTATATTAATAATTAACAACAAATTAAACAAATTATTTGAATTCTATTTTACAATCTTTTATAATGTAATTTATCCACATATAAACACTATACGATTAAATGACATTAGTTATACTAAGACGTCAAAGCATATGGACAAATGAAATTCAAATACTATATCATTAACACAAATTTAAAGAAAAATTTTAAATTATATTTTACATTAAAATAATTCACCCACATACAAACACTATAACATTAAATAACATTAAATATTCTAAGAGGTCAAAGCATATTCACAAATGAATTTTATTTTACATTCTTTTATAAAGTAATTTACCCACATGCAAACATTAATTTTTTTCAAAAGAAAAAAAATGTAAGTTTCATTCATTTTGAAAATTGTCAAAAAAATTACATTTTGTTACAGCTTCTTATAAAAAAACCATTTGGTATTTCAAAAGAAACAATTGATTGTTAGAGGAATAGTTTAAAGCGACATACAGAAAGATGAAATAGTAGTTCCAATTGTATATAACAACCAAATATATAAATAGTTGATGATGAGCAAAAAGAAACACAAGTCAAAAAGTTGCATGATTCAGTCCTGCCTTTCCAAGGGGTCCTTGAAAGACCTATGAAAGTACTCATATGTACTACACTCTCACCCACATAAAAACACTATACCGTCAAATGACATTACATATGTTAAGACATCAAAGAATATGGAGGAAATGAAATTTAAACACTATATCATTAAGTGACATTACATATACAAGATAGTGAAATATATGGATAAGTGTCACTTAACTATGTAGGAAATCGATAAAGACCATAAAAAGGTCTTCATATGTTCTTGGAATGAAGACCCACCACCCAATATCTTGCTTTGTCCCAAGTAATGAACATAATAATAGTTGCGCCAAATCCAACTCCCACTCCCATTCCTAGTGCCATCAATGACACTTTTTCATATACATGGCTTAGCCATCCTTTTCTCATATTACCATGTTTACCAGTGGCTCCAACTAGTGTTTTATTTTGCTTATATTTTTCATTACATTGTGGTAGAGGAAACCCACATAAACACTTATTTCTTTGAAATGAAGACTCATTGAAAGTGTAGAATTGAGTCCCTGTTGGGATTGGCCCACAAAGACTATTAGACGAAACATCTAGATAAGCTAGCATTGATAGCTTAGAGATATCTTGAGGAATTGTTCCATTCAATTTATTTTTCGCCAAGTCCAACTGCTCCAAGGTAGATATCTCACTGATACATGCAGGTATTTTTCCTTCCAATTGGTTCTCAGATAAATTTAGCAATCTCAAGCTACTCATATTTCTTATGCTCACAGGTATTTCTCCTGTAATATTATTATTAGACAAATCAAATATAATGTTTATACTGATAACATATGGCAGATTATACTGAATTCCTTTTATCTAAACTTCCACCTCAACATCATCCTCAGCCACAAGTCCTGAAGATACATTTATTGCAAACCCTTGTAGCCTTTCAAGGTTATATGGTATTCTTCCACTGAATTTATTGTTGGATAAATCCAACCAAAACAGTGCGCTGAGATTTGTGATCCATTGAGGAATAATACCATAAAGTTTATTGTAACCAATGCTTAAAACTCCCAACTGACTGAAATCTGCAAGATATGAAGGAAGCTCACCCGTGAACTTATTATTCCTTTAAGTCTAATAGACTCAACTGAGTACACTTGGCCAAAGATGAATATAGAGTCCCAGAAAAATTGTTAGAATGAGCTGTGAAATATAATAAAGAAACATGAGTGCACATAACTGGAATAGGTCCTTCCAATTTATTTCTTGATAAATGTAATAAAGAAAGTAAAACCAAACTATTAATACTTTGAGGAATACGACCATAAAAACTATTATCCTTAATGTTCAAAACCTCAAGGGCCTTCAACTCACCTATGTTATATGGGATTCGCCCAATGAATTTGTTTGAATCCAAATATAAATTCTTTAATGAAGGAAGTTCTCCTATAGTTTTTGGAATAGGCCCTAAAAGATTGTTATTTGAGACGTATAGGGATTCAAGCTTCTTTAAATTGCCAATGGCTTTGAGAATAGGTCCTGTAAGATTATTATTTGAGAGGTATATAAATTCAAGCTTTTTTAAATTGCCAATGGTTTTGGGAATGCTACCTATAAACACATTTGAAGAAAGTTGTAGCATGGTCAATTGAGTCAAATTGAAAATAACTTTAGAAAGGTTGTTAGTAAGTTTATTTTGCGAAAGATCTAAGTAGGTCAACTTACCCAAATTGACAATGTTTTCCAGTATGTTACCCATAAGTTTGTTTTGAGAGAGATCTAAATAAGTCAACTTGACCAAATAGGCAATGCGTTCGGTTATTTTAGTGAGTTTGTTGTAAGAGACGTCTAAGAAGGTCAATTTGGTCAAGTTAGCAATGCCTTCGGGAATGTTGATGAGGCTGTTTTGAGAAAGATATAAAAAGGTTAATTCGGTTAAATTAGCAATGTGTTCAGGTATGTTACTGATATTGTTGAGAGAAAGATTTAAATAAGTCAATTTAGTTAAATTGGCGATGGATTCAGGTATGCCAGTGAGTACATTGTTTGATAAATCTAAGTAGGCCAATTCTGTCAAATTGGCAATGGAGTTAGGTATCCTATTGAGAGTAACGTGAAGTGATAGATAAGAGAGGGGAAGTCTGAATATTTCAGAAGGAATAGAACCGAAAATACTAGAAATCGCTAGTTGTGTAAGTTGTGTCAAATTACCCAATTGGAATGGAATTTTGCCTGAGAATTCATGTCCGTAACCGTCCAGAACCAGGTACTTTAGCTTCTGCAGCAAGCCCAACTGCACTGGAATAGAGCCATTCATATAATTGTAGCTGAGATCAAGTAGCCGCAACGCTTTAAGCTGGCCGAACTCAGGTGGAATTCTTCCCATGAAAATATTACAAGAAAGATTGAGAGTGTGCAACAACGACAGATTGCCAAGAGACGGTGGAAGGCTACCGATCAACGGCTTCAACATATCCAAGCAGAAAACTCTTCTGTCATCCGAATAGGTTTTTGGATTAGAGAGGTGAATGGCAACAACTCTTCTGTTATATGGTCTGCAACGAATGCCATACCACGAGCAGATATTATTAAATAATTTACTAATTCCATTAAATCATTATTATTAAAAACCCTTTACTTATCACTAAGGATTTAAACGATTAAATAAATTAACAAGTAATTAAATAAATTAATATAAAAATAATAATAATAAAATAAAAATAAAATAAAATAATAAAATTAATAAAATTAAAATTAAAATTAAAAAAAATAAAATAAAATAAAATTATATATATATTTCTAATATATAAACCCCACTTTACTTATCCTTAGCTATTCAATTGATTAAATAAATTAGAATTAGGTAATTAATATATAAATAGAATAAAATAGTATAAAATTTTATTATATAAAAAACCCTTCACTTACCCCTAGTAGTTATGTGATTAAATAAATTAAAAAGGAATTAAATTAATTTATTTAATAACCCAAGAAAAATATATTAATAAAATAAAATAGAATAACTAATATATTATAATTAGTTATTAGGAGAAAATTATTTACTATAATTATAATATTATTCTATTACTATAAGTTATTACCTTTGATTTATTAACATTTTAATATTATTATATAATCTAGCCGTTTTATATAGCTGTTGATGATCAACTAGTCAACCTAGCCGTTTGGATGATCTGCTCTCCCTATTTAATTGGCAACCATGATCTGACTCCTCAACTTGTCTTGACAATGAACCACACTAGTTGGTTCAAACGCGTAGACAAAGGTGTTCTACATGTGATTTAGGCGGAAACTCTTCTTAAAAAATGTTATGGATCACAGAAGCCTCAATTCAGCGAGTGTAATTTAATTAATAAATATTTTGGTTATGATATAAATTTTGATATGTTTGTGAATTTTAGTTATTAAAAATGTATTTTTTAATGCATAAATGAATTTAATGTTTTCAAATATTTTTGGGATTAAAATTCAATTAAATTTGCACTTAGAATTTGAGAAGGTATCTATTAGAGTTGGAGCAAAATTGAGTGGATTTTTTTTTCTTCAGAAAAAACCAAAACATTTATTAATTAGACTACTTTATTTGAATATAGTAACTACCAACATAGATTCATCTTAAGCCAAGATCTATTAAAGGCCAAGATGGATCAAATCTCCTATGGTGCAAATTTCTTTTAGAGTGCAAAACTTGGAAAAATGTTTGCATGTCTAGAGCTTTGATGTTTCCTAATGCTTGATTGATCATCCTAAAGACAGATTCTGGTTAAAACATTTAAAGTAGTCTCATTATTCTACAGTTTTGTCATTTTTCATGTGTGTGTAGATCCATCTGAAACACACATTTAGCAAGCAATGAGAGGAATCAAACAGTGTCAACCTTTTCTCAAGTTTCTCACTAGAAAATAGGCTTATACCTCAAGAGATTTGATCCCTCTAAGCTACATCTCTGATTAAGAGAGGAATCAAACAGTGTAAACCTTTTTTCAAGTTTCTCACTAGAAAAGAGGCTTATACCTCAAGAGATTTGATCTCTCTAAGCTAGATCTGTGATTAAGATAGATCTTAAGTTATAAATTGTTTTTAGAATGTATTCTCCACTAATATTTTGCATTTACAAATCTTATGAATTTTTTAAATCTCACATCTAAATTTATATTAAATTAAAATATTTTTTACCTTTTCCATCTTTTAAATGAGGAATCACGACAAAAAATTTAACTTTGTGGAGATTAAGTTATATGTAAGTTTTCAAAATCTACCACATTGGATTAAAATTTAATTTTATATATAAGAAAATATTTTGTTTTTAATTTTTTATTAATTAAATTAGATATTTGTTTATGGGGTCTTGGGTTTTGGGTGATCAGATGTTCTGTTAAGACACTCCGTAATGTGAAATTACTAATTCAATTTCCCAAATCAAAATAATATGAAGTTACTAGTTCAATTCCCCAAATCAAAATAATATTTTAGAAATCAAAATAATATATAATTACTAATTCAATTTTCCAAATCAAAATAATATTTTAAACACAATAGAAATTTAATTTACCAGTAGTGAAATCAAATCAATACGGACAGAGGGCAGTGAAGTCAAGTCGATACTCCAATTTTCTCCTTTATTAAGCAAAATTTCCCATATATTTAATGTTTTTTTACGAGTCAAGTCAATACACTCCTTTCTCTGTAATTGCCTTTCGACCCCATTGAAAACGCCCGCCTAGTTTTCCATTCCACGATGGAGTGGGTGGGTTGACAGACGGAGAAGGAAAGTATCTGGAAATTCTAGAATCACATTCTTGCCAATTCACTCGTACAGGGTTAACCCTACGCCCAGGGCTAATTTTCCACGACCATGGAAAGTATGTGGAAAGTCTAGAATCACATTCCTATCAATTCACTCGTACAGCGTTACCCCTGCGCCCAGTCTTCAACCAGCGGGAAAAAATAAAGTGAAATGGTAGCGAGTGGTAAAATGTTTAATGGTAAATTGAAGTCTTTACTCGGTAGGACGATTTGATCGTTGTAAGATTTGAAATGCCAACCGAAAAACTATAGAATGAACAGAAGTTTATACTTCTTAAGTAATGACGTTTAATGATTAACATTAAGTATTGAATCTTATCGTGTCATTTGTTTATTTATTAAGATGGTGTAATTACATTAAACCAAATTAATGTAAACTATTAAATAAAATATACATGAAAAATTATAATAATTAATATTTTTAATTGAAATATATATAAAATAAAATAGATAAATTAATATGTTTTTTAATTTATGCAGTAAGTGTGTTTATTTTAAAATTGTGTTTTTAAAATTTTAATTTAATTATTAAATAAAAGTAAAAAATTTAGTTATAAATACTATAAACTTTTATAATATTATTTATTTTAGAAATTTTACTATATTATTTTTTAACATTATTTGTTTTAGAATTTTTAATAATAAATTTTAAATTTCTACATTTCTACAATTTGCATCCAGAGAGATTTTGTTCCTCTCAATGTTTAGTCATAAATTAAAATAGATCTATTTTTTTCTTTTTCTTTTTCTTCGGGAAGAAAAAGCATGATATATTATATGAGGAATATAAAAAGGCATGTATCTACAACCGGAGACCCAAGGAATCTTAAAAATGAAAAGACATGGATCATATCCCAAAAGCTAACCCCTGCCAGGATGTTGACAGATAAGAGACTAATTCCATCACCACAGATATGATAAGTCATGTGCAGATTGTCCATCGGCAAGATTCCTTCATTTTTGGACAAAAATTATCATAGTAGAAGGCTTCCGTGAGGAATAAAACAGAAACAACATCATATGAAACTTCCGCGAGGAGACTTCCACGAGGAATAAGAATAGATACAGCATCATATGAAACAAAAAGAAAAAAAGAAACCTGAGAGAATGCTTGCAAAACTAGAGATCAGGAAGTGAAAATTCCTGGATAGGAAAAATATTTCCTTCAGATGAAACCTGCAAAAACCAAGGACCCAGTGCATCATGAAGACCCTCTTTTGACAGCGAATCAACCTGCTGATGTGATGAATGGAACCGCCTTCCAATCCTGCCCAGTATAAACTGATCCTATCCATCCACCCCAACAGGCGCGGCATGGAAATATGATTTTTCCAGGAGACGAAGTCCACCATCACCTTTGAATCTCCAAAAATTGTGACATTCTGTATGTCTAGAAAGAGGCAAAATTTTAGAAGGCCAGTGAGGGCCATCACCTCCGCTTTGTTGTTGGAGCCTCTCCCACCATTCCAATGGATGAGGAACTGATTGTTTTCATTTACCATAATTATAACACAACAACCACAGGCGCCACTCTGTTCAGCTCCATCAAAGAACGCCCTAGGATAAATTGAAGGATCCGTAGAAAAGTCTTTGCATACGCCCTTTTTTTGCTTGAGAGACTTTTGCGGGAGAGCGTCATATAGAGAAACAATGTTGAAAAAGATTTCCAGGAAAGGGGGATTGCAACCATTAAAAATAGAGTTGTTTCGCCACTTCCATATACTCCATAGAGCGATAATGAATATTATTCTCCATGATTCCTTTTGCTCACTACACCAGAGGAGTGCTTCAATTATTGTGGCGTGGATGATGTGATGAATTCCATAATGATTCTCCAATGCATACCATAATTGCTGGGAACTTTTGCATTTTAAGAATAAATGTTCCTTGTTTTCCACCTCTGATCATTTATGCTAGCTTGTAATAATATTCTCTATATTTATATAAATTTCACATTTTTATATTTAGAAATATTTTTATTTTATTAAAATCTTAATAATACTTATACTTATATATGTTATATTTTTAGTTGACATGTTATATTTACTTTTTAATGTGATGTGCACATTATATATATATATATATATATAATTTGTATCCAATGGTGGTGTTAATGTGAGTAATGAGACCCTCGAATGTGATCTACATTTATGAAGAAGGGGGGGGGGCACGACCAGCTCCGTACATGCATTCACATGCAACACCTTGGATGACTTCGGCTCATTATAAACCTCTCCAAACTATGTCTTGTGGAGAAATTAGTGGTGGATTGAGATTAGGAGGTGAGGCTAGGTCCTCAACCTCCTTATGTGTTCTTTCTATTCCAGTCAGTGGTGAAGTGCTGAATGGTGCTCTCTGTTCTAGTTTGGGTCTATTGTAGTGATGACGAAGATAGGGTAATCTGACCTACAAAGGTGTTGGTGGAAAGAGTGGAGTATCTTTAGTGATGGGGTCTCTTGTTTGGTGCTTGGAACCCTGGCACATTCCAGGGTGGTGTGGGCTTCACTTTCAACCCCCTGTGTTGGAATTCATGTTGATTCCTTCCATTATCTAGCATTTTCTTTTGACTTAAGTACTCGGGTAGGGTCTAAGGTTGTAAATCTAATTTCTTTGTGATGGGATGTTTGGTTTAAGTCTATTTATTTGGATTGGGAAGTTTTGGCAGCCTATCTGTGTCTTTCGCTTGGGGGTCTCCTTGAATTTGTAATGTCTAGGTTTGTTGCTAAATTTTGTGTTAATCTTAATGAGCATCATCTAGTGAATTATAAGGTTTGGGCTACAAGACTGCTTTGGTCTTCGCTCCCTGGGTGTTTGAGAGTTTTTCGTGACCTAGGTTCACTATACTATGTGTGTTTTGGAATATGTTTAATAGTGTTGGGAACGGGGCCCTTTCTAGAGGCTTTCTTGACTATTATACAACATCCAAGAGATTCCCTTGAGTATGGGGTTTCTATCACGGGTTTCTAAGATGGTCTAGTGGGTTGGAGCTCTAGTTGTATTGTGGATGTCTGGTTTTATTTATTGTTCTTTAGCAAGAAGAGGTATTCACACTAGTAGTTCCAGGTGTGCTGTCTCAGTTTTGGACATGTCACCTAGGAAGAAAATACGTTGTAGGGGTGGGGGAGGGGGTAGAGAGGAGTGAGGATTTTTATCATGACTAATTTTCCACATACTTTAATGTAGTTCTACCAAAACTAAGGAAAGAGATATGTAAATTCGGAACTCAAGTTGGGTTGAACAGACAGCCCCACTTTGATTCAAAAATCTTGGAGGACATGTCTACTTTAGTTTCTGACCCTGGACACACTAGAAGAAGGAAGAAACAATATCAAAACTCTATGGCCTTGCATTGGCAAATGAAAACCCTATCGGAGCTTGTCCTAAAGGACAAACAAGTGGAATTGTATAATGTCTTTTCCACCCTATAAGATATCAAGAGAATGACCATAAATTGATCCAAATTTAAATAGGAACGCAAAAAATTAAAGAGATAACTATAAACACAAAGATGCGGTGGAAATAATGCTTCATTTCATTAATGTAAAACATTGAAATATTCTTACAAACAAAAATGGAAATAAACCAGCTAGGGTGATGGTAGCTTATCTCTGAGAAGAGATGTGGCGGCTACATGCCTCTGAACTATGTTACAATGAGGCTCGAAGGCCTATTTATTATTAAGAAACAATGAAAAACCCTAAACATCCAAAACCCTAACCCTAGAAGATTAAACACCAAACTGTGGGCCTCGTTTGGGTAAATTGGTACATCAACTTCCTGGGGTCGTAACTTTGGCATACAATCTCTGTTTGATGTGCACAATATCTCATTGGAAAGTTCTATTCGAGAACTACAACTTTGGAAAGAGGAACATTAGTCCATAGACCCATTTTGCTCTCAGGTTTCCCAAAAAACATCGTTTAGGGCCTCAAAACGGTTCGGAAGTTCAGGACCCGAAAAGTTGCTAAAAATAGTAAACTGTGCTACAATTAAGGAAACTAAAAAGTTGAAAGAAACAATGGTGAGGATCCAAGTGGACTCGTTGGGTAGCCACCAATATCCACCTGGATCATTCCTCCCCCCTTAGGAAGCAATGGTCCCCATTGTGTTGAGTCCCTCCATTAGATGAGGAAACGTCTACTGAACTTGGTCCCTGGTGAAGGAGTTGTCTTGCTTTGACAACTTGATACAGTTGGATATTCTGCTGACGAGTGTGCTTGATCTGTGTGTCCATGATTCAATCAATTGCATCTTGTTCCATGCATTCTGGATTTAACTCTATGGGTGTGAGTTGTTCTGCAGTGTCGGATGTGTCTAGTAATGGTGGAAAGTATGGCTGAAGGCAGTCCACATTGAACACTAGGTGCAGACCAAGGAATGGGGGAATGTTGAGCTCAAATGCATTGTCTCACACAACCTTCGTAATCGTATGAGCATATCGGAGTGGTCTGTGTTCCCAATAGGATTCGGTAAGGCATTCCTTTTATAAATGTAGCTAGACTTTGTCGCCCACCTGAAGCTTGTGTAGCACTCGATGTTGATCATGTGACTGCTTATACTTGCCATTTGATTTCTCTAGAATGTCATGGACATGCTGGTGAATATGTTGGATGTACTCAATGAAGTTGTTTGCCTTATTTGTTTCGGACTGGACATGAGATGAATTTACGTGAGTAACTGCAAATGGCATGGCCACATCAATGGGACATAGTGGCTGGAATCCCAAGCCCACCTGAAAAAGGATATGGGCAGTCGAGTTGTGGAGAGCCCGATTGTAGCTGTGTTGAACATAGGGGAGGCTCTCGTCCCATGTGCTTGGATTCTTTGAGTTGTACATGTGCAGAATGTGTACGATCATCCTGTTGACAACCTCTGTCTAGCCATCAGTTTGAGGATGGAAGGTTTTGGACTTAGTGAGTTTGGTGTCTAGCATCGACTAGAGACTGGACCAAAATGTACTAAGGAACCTGATGTCGAAATCTGAGATGATAGATTGTGTGATCCCAAAGTGTACCCACACCCGTTCAAAGAAGAGTTTAGCAGTGGCTTATGTTGTGATATTCTTCTTGTAAGCTACCATAACATCTTTAAGAACCTGTTGACGACCTCAAAAACATAGTCGTTTCCATGCTTAGTGGAAGGAAGGCCTGAAATGTAATCCATGGAGATGGATTCCCAAGGTCGACTCGGGGTAGGCAACGGGGTATAGAGCCTTGCTTCTTGATGGTTGGTTTGGCAATGGTGCAGGCAGTGCATGATCTGATGTACTTCTCGACATCCTGTTGAAGATTCAGCCAATAGAAATACTTATGCAGTACTGCCATC
Source organism: Pinus tabuliformis (assembly GCA_031772625.1). NCBI lineage: Eukaryota > Viridiplantae > Streptophyta > Pinopsida > Pinales > Pinaceae > Pinus > Pinus tabuliformis. The sequence continues at coordinate 1,000,184,983 of CM062809.1, read as the reverse complement.
GTTTTCTTAACCACGAAATGCCCAACAACCCGACTGTAGTGTGCTTCCCAAATCATCTTGGCACACTCATTTGAAGGAACACAAAGGTGAGGGTCTAAGTGGACTTGGCGGGTGCCCACCAATATCCACCTGGATCATAAATTAATGCTTCTACTTGGACAAAATTGATGCATGTCTTGCTCAAGTTGAGGAACATATTTTATGTGAACCTAATAACAAGGATCTACCAAAATCGCTAGTTTTAAGTGCAAGGGCTCCTATGCCAATTTCTTCCTTTGAAAATGATTAAAATCTATTGTCTGCTAGCTTTCTCGTTTTTTGTTGATTCAGTTTTGGTTCAACTTAGTCAAGACGACTTATGCTTTTACGATGTCTTCAAGTCTTAGTTTTCTGTATGTCAGATTTGGTGTAGCACTTTGTTTTGCGAAGTTTTGTAACCATGGATATCTAGAGAAATGTTGGCCTATTAGTCTCATGGTAGGTGATTTGAGGAAGAGTGAAATCCTCAGAGGGTAATCTAGCACAACTATATAATCCTAGTTTTTTTTATAATACAAAGTATCAGTTTACAAGAAAAAAAATACGAAATTCAAAAATATAATGGTTACATATACAAATCATTATTTTAATATATATAGTAAAATATATCTTAATTTAAAATTATTATAATTATTTATTTTTAATTACATTTATTAACTAAATTTATTAAGTTTTTATATATTTATTAATTATATGTTCTAAAATATCATGATTATGAATATGAATTAATATTATCATTTTTTAAATTAATAGTTTTACTGTCTCAGAATGTCTTCAAAACAAAGTACAATATCTAGCCATGCAGTGGCTGCTCATAATACCTTGTAGGCGGTCTCAATCTACCTTGAGGGAAACCGTATTTTTAACCACCTACACATTAAAAGTAGTCTTGAAAAACAAACATTGTTAGTATATCCTGATAGACCAAAACATAACTATAATACAAGATAACCATGTATCATTCCAACCAATTAATATTTTTAGGAAGTATCAAGTGTTATGTCCTTGGCACTAGAACCAGGAGGAGCAAGAGGATCATATTCACACTAAAGGTGGCCTTCCAAATTTGCTAGCCTTACATCTAGTCCATCCAAAAAGAAAAAATGATTTCTCAGAGCTCTTTTAATGTCCTCTAGGGAGGAAAATTCAATATATCTCTCATCTTGTTTGTATTTTAACACCCTACCAAGCAATTCCTTCATCTAGCAATGTAATACTATAGAATTGAGATATTGTTTCCTTTGTCCCCCGGTGTGACCAAGGTCGGGAACCTAGTTAGAGATCTCTTCTAAAATCTTTGAATTAGAAAAGTCTTGACATTTTGCATCAACCAAGGGATCTAGGTTACACATTTCATGATGAGTCTCAAGGAAAACAACAAAAAAAAAGTCCCAACAACTTCCTTTGCATGTTATTGACCCAATTCCCTAGGGCCCTTGACCACCACCTCCCATACGACTGTGCATATGATATCTTGGCGGCATAGCACATAGGTATGACACTCTCCTAGGGTTCTAGCAAAGGAGTGCAGAGAGAGGGGAAGGTAAGAAATACCAATCTAGGTCAAGCCCACTAACATAACACTACAAACTGACCACATAGGCAAGACAAAAAATGGAGAAAGGAACAAGCAGGGAACAATAATCACACTACATAGTTTAGAATAATTTAAACTATTGCCTATAACACCCAAAAAATGGAGCCGATACCACACTCAAACACAGGAAATTACACTGCAATGTTAGTTACCCCTCTACTACTTAAATTATTCAGGTCGAAAGGAGAACACAAGAGAGCCAATACCAAGGTGTCCAAGACATAATCGACATTTTTGAGCCTACTAGTAAACAGGGTCTTCGACCACCCTCTAGTGTGAGATCCCAACATAATAAAAACCAGGCCTACGAGGCTAAACCACTCAATTCCATACCAATTAACAAGGAAAGAGAGTAATAACAGGTGTACTGTAATCTGAGCAGATGTGGACAATGGAGTTGGGAAATTCTGCATCTCTACCCCTTTACCATTTTTCTCTCCGCCTCTGCAGCTCCACTAAAATTCACAGCCACCTCATAAACCTTGTTTTCACACATCCAGATAATGCCTGATAGCCACAAGATGGCATTTTCACACTTCCACAAAATGCAACTTGAGCAATTTGTTCCACTTCCAAATCAAACACATGACAAATAGAAAAATCCTCACCCTTTCCCTCTTACGGTGGGAACTAAGGCTTTCCTCCCCACATAGGCATTGTCGCTCCTCCTTTTCGTGAATGCACAACCTATCCATCTCAATCTCACGAACCATATTTGAGTTTGCTGCAAGTTCTTGCATGCTTGTACATGCATGGGGTAAATAAACACCACCCCCCATGTTATAGACATTTTTGTGCCTCGCAGCATGGAGCATGAAATGTCAATAATTACAGGGATCCTCAGTCCCTAAACATGTTGTTCTTACCGCTAGAGGAACAAGGTCAGCAAACCACAGCACTTCCTATCAGTTCTCCACCTGAAAACACTCAAAAACAGGCTATTTTTGGATCATGTCAGCTGCTCCACTGAGCATCTGCGCTGAATGTCAACTGCTCCTCCTTGTACCTGCGCTGAAAGTCAAATCTAATGAAGGCTACCTGCGCTGGGCGAGATTGGCCAAGTGGCACAGTCATTCTGCAAGGTGTCAACTGCCCAGGAAGCTTCCAAACTGACACTTGGTTCAAGGAATTCGCCCTATGATGAGTAAGAAGGTCTTGATCTCCAAGTGGAAGCAAGATTCTCCAAGTGGACTCAAGAACTGAAGATTAACTAAAGTGGGAGAGGACACTAGTCAGCTTTATGCCAGCCTCAAGCTGACTCATCCTTTCTCCAAATCTCCTATATATAGAGCTCTTCTATGAGGTCTAAGGAGGCTGGAATTTTGTGCAAAGCAAGGAAGTGCTGTTGGTTTACAGTTAGAGCTATTGGGTGATTGCTTTTATAGAGGAGAAGAGGAGATTTCTTGCTGCTGGGGAGGTGCTGTTGTATTGGAGCCATTTATGGTTGTAACCTTCTCAGAAACTTTTTCTTCTATCAATAAAGCTTTTGATGTTCTCCTATATACTTGTATTGCAATGATGTATTGTTTTTATCTGTATATTTGATTCATTCTAATCCATGCATCAGTTATGAGTACATGTTTCTTGTAGTTTCCCTCTCTTGTCTTAGCAGGGTCTGTGTGTAGCTGGGCCGGCAAAGGAGCAAGGAGCTGGGAGCAAGAGGCAAAGAGAGAAGACAGGATCGACAAAAGCGAAAGACATCGGTTGGTCAATCTTTTCTTCCTTCTCTGTACTTTCATAAAGAAGAAATATCAAAGCTTTACTTTCAGTTGTTGCTAAGGAACTATCACCCTTAGAGTAGGGATAGGGTCATTTCGAGTCGGATACTTTTCCCCACAACAAACTGGCGACTCCGCTGGGGAAAGCTGTATCTTGTTGGTTTGTTGTGTTTCTAGCTATTCATCTCATAAACAAGGAGAGCACCAAATCGAACTGCAATTGAGTCCTTCAATTGCAAAGTAGAGGGCAGCTGCTCTGGCTCAGTTTCCGAGCAAGTTTATGATTTGAAGAGCTGATCCACAAGGACTCTTGTGCTCTTTGTGATAGCTTTTCATCCTCTTGATCATCCCTTAGCTTGTACTTGACCTATAGCTTTTTATTTCAGCAAAAACAGTGAATTTTTGAGCTTTTTATGACCCGGAAACCCTTGTAAACGCAACTCTCGTGTCTCAGTGCAGGCTGTCCAAAGGCAGTCTGCATTTCAGCGCAGGTACTCCCTTCGGGAACTGCGCTGAAAGTCAGTTTGACAGAACAGAGTCTGCACTGAACCAGTTAGCCAGTGTCTTGCTGAGGTTTCCTACTAAGTCTGGGCCCTGTTTTCACTGTTATTTTGCTGCTGATTGCTTGTCATTGTACTTGCTGTAAACCAACTGTCCTTGACATTATTCCGCCTCAGTTGTATGATGAAACTGTGATTGTTCTTTCAGTATTTCTTGTTTCATTTACAGTTTCCCATTGTGAAAAGCGAACCAGTATAGCTGTGACCTCTTAGATCCAGAACTGTAAAAGTGTCTTAGTGATCTTAAGAGCTAGTTTTATTACTGTTCATGGCTGTTTGAGTTTGTTTGCTGTCATCTTATGGTTTGAATCTATACATTTCCAGTGTCGAAACAAGTCGATCTTAAGGTGTCTTTTGATTTTGGACAAGCTTGTTTTCTTTCGCTTGAAATTAGATTCAAAGTTATACAACAGCTTCCTTTTGTCTTACATCAACATTAAGGGAGAAGAAAAGAAATACCTGCATTGTGCATGTGCATTATTGACAGTTTGCATGTTGATTTAGGAAAAAGTGCATTTAGTGTGTGTTCTATGATCTGTGTGAAAAGTTGATGTCTTTCTTTTCCCTCAGTAGATTAAGGTTTTCAAAGTTGAAAGATTGAAAAGCTTGCTTCTCATCTTAGATTGCATCTAGGAAGTTGTATATACATCTCGTGGTGATCCTTAAAGGCAAACTGCTAAGCAAGATCAACATTAAAATGAATTGAATTTACATAACAACGCATTGAAACATAACGCAAACACATAGAGGTCTAAGCTAGAGACGTGTTCCGGCGTCGTTAAACGTGATATCTTAGCGTTGAGTGGTTGGGTGATTCCTCCACGGTGAAGCGATAAGTATCAATACGGACTTGTGCTCCCGCGTACCGTCGAGTATATTGGGAGACCCCTATAGGAATAAAGCCTTTATCCTTAGGAAGCCGTGTCAGCCGCCCTACTGATCGCGATGCAGTGAACACAGCATTCACGAAGATCGACCACCCATACCGTAAAACGTATTCTGTGGTTTCGCGAAAGGTTTGGCACACCCTCTGCCTAGATCTCCAGAGCAGTTTCTTTTGGCCTTTTTCAAACTCTATAACTGAAAAAGTCCAGCCGAGCATTTGTCACTTCGGGCTCGTTAATACATCGAAGGCGACTAGAGTCATCTTTAGCTTTTTCTCGACTCTTAAAACATGAAAAAGCAAAGTTGTGTCTAATAAAGCGTCGTTATAAAATTCATTTTAAACGGAACATAATCACCTCTTATTCCCGCGTTGATCTGTAAGTTGAGAACATGGAACGCCCCAACCAAGGAAGTCCACAAGATGGAAGTCCTAGTCCCTTCTCCTCTTGGGGAGAAGTTGGTGCACCCCATATGGCCACATTGTCGCTTCCAGGACTGACAATAGGCCTGCCAGTTTGGCTGTTCTCAACCAATGTAGTTCAGGCCACCATGGTTCCTGATCAATCGAGTCAACAGTTAGATCAGTCTAGAGCTGCCCACCAGCCTTCTACTTCAAAAAGTTCTTCCTCCGATCCTTCCTCTTCGCAAGGTAGAGTCGGCAAAAGCCAGCCTCCCAAGGAGAAGAAGGAAAAGAAGAAGAAAGAGAAGAAGAAGAAGGAGCCTAAGGCGACTGGGGGCAAGCAAAAGACATCTGACGAAAACCCACCCACTGCACAGACCGGGCCTAAATCGCCATGTGTCATATGTAGAGGAGACCATTTCCACAGAGATTGTCCCTGTATTCCCCGGATACTAAGGGACTGGTCCCCTCGCCTGCACAATTCGGGGGCATCAACCTCTGACAGTCAGGTTGATTGCTTTCCGTCAACCAGCGAAAGTGAAGGATCAAGACAAAAAGGGGGAGTAAGATTCCCCTGTAAGTTGTGTGAAGGCAGTCACGCCATCCACCGTTGTCCCTTCTTAGACGAAGCGAAGAGAGTTTTGGAAGATCATCCGGTTTCACCGGTAAAACTTCCTCCTGGATACAAAAAACTCGTGCCAAGTCCTTCGTTGGTTGAAAATACAGCTGGCCCGCTCAAGTGGTCGGCTGAAGCGTCAGTCACTGAAAATGAACCTACTGAATCCAGACCGGACGAAAGTCCAAAGGTCGATACGGCAGTTGACCCGGTTCTACCTTCAGAAGTTTCATCTTCAAATGACACCGTCGCCGAAGAGTCATCTTCAAGCGACACCCTCACTGAAGAGAATAAGGATGACACCATCCAGGTTCTTTTCATCAGCACCGACTCTGATGAGCGTCAGGGCAATGCGCTCATTCCTTTATCGCAGGAAGGAACATCATCAGGGTCATATCCGGCCGTATATTCGGTCCCACCACCAAGCAACCTCGTTGTATCCTTTGATTGGAATCAACTAGGCAGACCCCGGTTACCCGCCAGTATACCATTCAGAATCATTGTCCAGATCTATAGAATGATTATGGCTGGTACTATCATTGATGAAGGGGCATCTGTGAGTATCCTTTCCTCTGTTGCTTGGAAAGCACTGGGTTCCCCGGCACTTTTACCTGAGTTGAGAAATCTCTCGGGTTTTGATAAAGGAACCAGTCGACCATTAGGGATCCTCCCCAATGTGCCTGTTACATTGAAAGGGAAGACCGTTAATTTGAACGTGATGGTCGTCCAAGGACCGTTGGATTATAACCTACTCCTTGGACGTGACTATATTTATTGCATGGGAGCGATAGTCTCCTCACTCTTTAGAGTAATGTGTTTTCCACACGAAGGAAGGGTGGTCAAGCTCGTAGACCAACTTTCATTTCCGGGATCTCGCATCGCAAATAGTCAAATACCAATCCTAAATGGTCTGTTCACTCAAGATACGCCTCCACCCCCAGTCCTCCTTCCCGATGAGTGTGAGTGATTTGGAAAGAGGGACTGGAACCCAGGGGGCATGCACCCTGGTCTGCTTCGGGCAGAAGAAACCCTGGGTATAAGGTAGAATTTCCGCAGAAGAATATGACTAGTTCGTACCCCGTCCGTGGATGGAAGAGGGGTTGTTCTAGAACAGGATTCTTTTGTTAAAGTTATGTGTTTAACAAGGGAGTCATTCACCTTTGTCTAAAGAAGTGGGCAATGCCCAAGTAGGAATTCCCTTATTGCAACAAGAAGTAACCATCTTTGGGGAAAAGCAAGCCTCACCCATTAAAACAAATGTTTTGAAGGATAAGTAGGGGCAGCCTCCAAAGAAAGAGATTCTATTGTTGGGACAGAGGGTAACCATCTTTGGGTAACCTAATGATAGACATCGCCAAAGAAAGAAGATTGATTTGCGGCAGCAAATAGAACCGTCTTTGGATAATAAGAAAGAGGCAGGCCTCCCTGAAGAGGGGCAGCCTCGAAATTCTATCCTATACCTGGGGGCATGCAAACTTTTGGAATGTGAGCGAGGGACGACTATTTATTTTTTTTAAATTTTTAGGTCCTCCCTTTAAACCTGTAGGTCTAACCCTTTAAACTCGTAGGATTAGCCGATTCCGACCTTGCATGAAGAAAGTCTGTGGGGCAAAAGAAAAACTTGCCAAATCTGGAGCATAGCTTCGTGAGATAAAGCTCCTTAAAAAATAGCTATCTCACAGGAGGCGTTCTTGTTTTATGACTGGTATATCAAGCAGTTTTAGCACATAGTTCATGCTCGTTAAAAAATAAACGCAAGATCCGAGCAGTTTTAACGCGGTCTTCATGCTCGTTAAAAAATAAATAAAAGCAGTGAGCAATGTTCCCCCCAGAGTTTAAGCTCATTTTTATCTAAAAAAAGAACCTATCCCGGTAAATAACCTTTTGAGATCATAAATTCATCAGCCATAAAAGCCTTGGTCGTGTTTGTGCACCGTCACCTCCACTTTTCATTTGGCCGATCATTCACTTCCATTTGTGTGTTTACCCATTTTGAGGAACAGCTGCGAAGAGTGATTTCACCTAGCCATCCTTGTGACACTGCCGTGATTGGAAAATTCCAACTTGTACCTGGAATCAGTTGCTATCCCTATTTATCACTCGTTCCTCAAAAGACGAGTCATCTTTGAGCTCTTTTCTGACTCGTAAAATATGAAAAGTTTGCCGAGTTTTGGCCTTCCAGCTCGTTAAAGGGACCGGAAGAGCTATCCCTCATTTAGACTTTAATCTTTTTGGACCTGAGGGATTATTACACAAAAATATCGAGTGCTTGTTTTGTTCGGCTCGTTAAAAGTACCGAACACCCATCCCTTCTGTATTGTTTTATACTTTTTCGGACTTAAGGGATTAGATGACGAAAAAGGAATTATGGAGTTAACTTTCTGTACCTTTTCAGACTCTCTAAAAATGAAAAGGACCGAGTTTTCCTTGTCGTTAGACTCGTTAAAATGATTAAATAGCGACAAACTTGTCTTTAGACGAGAACGAGTTTCCCTATCGCTAAGCTCGTTAAATCATAGTGATGGGCTTGCCCGAACGGCAGGTTATAGAACAAGCATATGTTATCCTCCTCAAGCTTGACAAAAATAAATAGGTATTGGTCAGAAATGACTGGGGAAAAATTGGGAGAACATCAAAGCTTAATGGTAGCAAGTCGCTCTTGAACATGACACTTTTCTTCCGTACCACATCGGGTTGGGTTGTTTCATTCACCGGTCTCATCACCATGGTCTTCGCCAAACCATCCACATTTTGGGGTAATGCTACCGATCCATCGCATCAGTGTCGTTATATGTTCAAGAGAGGTCATTCTGAAAGTGTCAACCGTGTCCCATCCACTGCCATACATTATCCTTCATCCATTCATGATCACCACCCTGAATCATATGTCACAGTTTGTTTTCACCTCCACTAAAATCATTAGCTCCGTTCCGTGTCATTGATGTGGGATTCTTTAAGGCCCTCCTTTGATGGATCGCTTCTTGTCGACTTCAGCTCATTATCCAAGAAGTTGATCTAGGAACAACCCCATTAGTACTTTGAAGCTTGCATGCCTCAATGGCAAGTTTCTCACTTCCGGCGACAGGTATACATCAATGACCTTCGACCAGAAGATTTTGCGTGGCGTTCGACGCCAAGTCCTTTATTCACGCCACGTGAATTGTACTGCAGTACCTTGAGGGTCATTATCATTATCGGTGATTCCTCTCGCGCTTGTTAACGGTTTTCATCATTGACCGGTAATCAAGCGATGTCTTTCCATGTTCGACTTCAGCGCAATTCTCACATGGATCGACTTGTACTTAGAGTGAAGATCGAACGAGTTTGAAGACCCCGGATCTAGTTTCATCCATCCGGGCTGCGATATATATTCAGGAAATATAAAAGCATTTGTCATGTACATCATTGCAACAGATGATCATCCTATTCAAAGGATGATAATTTCAGCAGAGAATTATCAGTCTACCATCAGACGATCGTCTGTTCTATGTACCAAAATGTATTTATAAAGCTGAGCATGGGAATGCCCGCCTCAGCTAGATCATGAAAACAGAATGAAAAATAATGTATTGTATTGTATTGTATTACAGGGCACCTCTCAGCACTTGAATGAACTTCGGACCCTCTGGATAAAGCATTTCACCCGATAAACGACCTCATACTTTAGGGGGCAACTGTTATAGACATTTTTGTGCCTCGCAGCATGGAGCATGAAATGTCAATAATTACAGGGATCCTCAGTCCCTAAACATGTTGTTCTTACCCCTAGAGGAACAAGGTCAGCAAACCACAGCACTTCCTATCAGTTCTCCACCTGAAAACACTCAAAAACAGGCTATTTTTGGATCATGTCAGCTGCTCCACTGAGCATCTGCGTTGAATGTCAACTACTCCTCCTTGTACCTGCGCTGAAAGTCAAATCTAATGAAGGCTACCTGCGCTGGGCGAGATTGGCCAAGTGGCACAGTCATTCTGCAAGGTGTCAACTGCCCAGGAAGCTTCCAAACTGACACTTGGTTCAAGGAATTCGCCCTATGATGAGTAAGAAGGTCTTGATCTCCAAGTGGAAGCAAGATTCTCCAAGTGGACTCAAGAACTGAAGATTAACTAAAGTGGGAGAGGACACTAGTCAGCTTTATGCCAGCCTCAAGCTGACTCATCCTTTCTCCAAACCTCCTATATATAGAGCTCTTCTATGAGGTCTAAGGAGGCTGGAATTTTGTGCAAAGCAAGGAAGTGCTGTTGGTTTACAGTTAGAGCTATTGGGTGATTGCTTTTATAGAGGAGAAGAGGAGATTTCTTGCTGCTGGGGAGGTGCTGTTGGATTGGAGCCATTTATGGTTGTAACCTTCTCAGAAACTTTTTCTTCTATCAATAAAGCTTTTGATGTTCTCCTATATACTTGTATTGCAATGATGTATTGTTTTTATCTGTATATTTGATTCATTCTAATCCATGCATCAATTATGAGTACATGTTTCTTGTAGTTTCCCTCTCTTGTCTTAGCAGGGTCTGTGTGTAGCTGGGCCGACAAAGGAGCAAGGAGCTGGGAGCAAGAGGCAAAGAGAGAAGACAGGATCGACAAAAGCGAAAGACATCGGTTGGTCAATCTTTTCTTCCTTCTCTGTACTTTCATAAAGAAGAAATATCAAAGCTTTACTTTCAGTTGTTGCTAAGGAACTATCACCCTTAGAGTAGGGATAGGGTCATTCCGAGTCGGATACTTTTCCCCACAACACTCCACCCCCGCCCCTTTCACAAATGCCCAACTCCTTCATAGAGTGGGGGGCTTGCTCCTCGAGCCTTCTATTGTCTCATTTCCCACCCCCATCGGGGAATTATTTAAAAAAAAGTTAGTGTGAGATGCATTTTATTATTTTTCCTTGAAAAAAAACTTATAATTTTATTAATAAAAACAAAATTACAATGTCAAATCCTTATCAGTGACAAGATTAACATTGTTGTAATATTGTTGTATTAGCTTTGTGCATTAAAAAGTCTTAAATGAATATACTTTAAAAAACAAAATAAAATAAATAATAAAAAAATAACTAAAAATAATTAAAAAAATTAATTAATTACAATATATTAAATTAAATTAAATATTTTATTTACTTTTCTTTATTGAACGGACTTTATGTTTTTTTTATGAACACTTTAGGATTTAGTGCATTTTAAGAACAGCATAACATTTCTCCATATAGAGTTCACATTTAAATGTTTAAAATTATACAAAGAAAGAGATAATTCTAATGATATGTAGATGAGAATGAGGGGAGACAAACTAGTTTATCAAGAAGATATAACAAAAGGCAATATACATTATATATTGATATTTGTTAGCAATATGACTTGTGATTTTATATAAACATTTCGTTAACTCCAAAATTTTCTTATTTAATATGTTTGGTTAAGGTTGTGTTTTTTATTTATCAGGTTAGTTACATTATTGGCCTAGTCTTGAATGTATGCAAATCTGAATCTAGAACAAGTTTAAACAACAATTTTTTAGATTTTTAAAACCATTATCACTAAATTAAATGATGTAATTGTTGGTGAAATTGTAATTTTTTGTTATTTAAATTATGATTTTAAATGTATAGAGCCTTATAAAAAAAGCATTGAATTCACTTGAAATATGCATTACAATTCTAATAATTCTTTTAAATTTTTAGTTGGATTAAAAGAATGATAAAAGATATGAAATATATTAAAATTTGATTGTTGAAACTACGTGTTTAACTTTATTTTAAACTAATGATATCTATTTTTAATTCAAATTTATTTTAATTTTTGTTTTTCATTTTGTAGATGCCTCAATTGAGGGTGGAGTTTTTGTAATTAAGCATGTAATTTTTATGAATGTTATTTCTTACCATGCGGCAGCGTAGCATCATAAGAAATGATTTCCTCTTAAATTCCCAAAGTGGGGATGAATTTATGCAATTCCAAAAAATTCCAAAATTAGCAAAAAAAAAATTCAATCTTTCTTTAGAAAAACCTTTATTATCATCTACAATCCGCTCGCTTTCAAATAAATTGAGGACATATTGTTGGCCTATTTGTGTTTCCATTGATGTCATATGTTGAAGTCATGTAGTCATGAGTGTATATGTCAAGTCTTGAGTTTGTTGTATATTTGTTGAAGGCTGTCATAATGATGTAACTTGTTGTAATAAGTCTCAAAAGGTATATAGGAGAGGTGTCATGAGGTAACAAGGTCTCACCTGAAGTTGCGCTACACTTGTACTATAGGTCTAGTTGATGATGTGTGTGATGTCTTGTTGAAGTTATGCAGTTGGGTTCATGATGTCAAGATGAGTTTGTAAGGATGGTTTACAAGTCATTTCTCTCCCCTAAAGACTTGCGGAAATTTTAAGGGTTTGATCATTTTTTCAATCCATGCTTTGCTCCAGTGACATGGAAGGAGCCTAATCAGAGCGACTGGAACAATCTAGTCGCATGGAGGATAGGCTCATGTGAGTGACCAATTCTTCCAATCGGTTTTGTCTAGGAATATGTGCGCGATCGAGGGATTATGAGTTTATCTTAAATTTCTTGTGCTCCTTTGGAAATTAGTTTATTTTTGGTGGAGTCTAGAGTCAGAATTTTCCAGAAAAAGGTTAAAATAGGTCATGAGGCCTCTAGAAGGTGGTTAAAGTTGAAATCATCAAAGTGCTAGTGGAAGTGGTGGTTTAATATGGTCAAGATGTCAATCTCAATCATTTCTTAAGTGTGTGAAAAAATTTGTGTGAGCTCCATCATTTGAAAAATTATTTGACTTAACCATCTCCAAATTCTACAGATATGAGAATGAAAGAAGCTCATTTGTTGGTTTGAAAGAAGGGTGTGTGAGGGAGCATGCATGATTTGTAAGTGCACAACCAGTGAGTTTTGCAGTGAGTTCCGAATTTCAAAATTGTAGTGTGATTCAGAGAATAATATTAAGGAAAATTTTAAAGTAGTGTGTAGTGATTGAAAATCAGTTTAGTGAGTATGTGTGGAGAGAATTTTTCTCACAATTAGAGTGTGCATTATGGATGCATGATTTTGTGTATTTGTTGCATGTTCTGTTTATGCAAAAATATTCTCATTTATGAATCATATCATTTTAGAGTATAATCATTTATGCTTGGAGTGGGGGCTTCAAGCTGAGCACATGTTATTTGTCTATTGTAGGAGTAGGTTCTCCAAGTTGGTTGTGGCCAACATTTCTCGTTCATTCAAGGGGTTGGTACTCCATTGCTAGTGGGTGCTAGCTGATGTAATGTAATGAGAAAATTTTGAAGCAATAGATAATAAGAAGAAGTAGTAAATAGTTTGGTGGTTTTTTCCCTCGAGGGGGTTTTTTCCACCTAAAATCTAAGTGTTTATATGTGATGGTTATTTTTGTTTTTCATGTGCTTGATTATGTTGTATATTTCTAAAGTTAATTTCTCAAGAAGTTTTATTTGCAAAAAATATCTTTATATTTTTCGTAATACTGATTCACCCCTCATCTTCACCCCCTCTCTTAGTATTACTTATGTCTAACAATCGGTGTTAGAGTTAGATCCTTTGCTGTAGATTAACCACTAAAAAAAGAATTCAAGAAGGGACAATGGTTGGCCATGACGTGAAAGTTCCATTTTTTTTATGGTGAAAACTACAACTTATGGAAGATGAGAATGGAGGGGAACCTCATGAGTTTAGGTGTTGATGTTTTCTCTACTGTGGTGACTAGTTATATTGTTCCTGATGTTCTTCCTTGAGACCCTGATGGAAATAATATTTTTCAAAACAATGCAAAAGCCAGAAATTCCATTATTGCAGCACTTAGTGAGACTTAGCTAATAAAAGTCACGCATTGTAAATTAGCCAAAGAAGTTTCGGAAAAAAACTTGAGAATAGCTATGAAGGTGATGAGAAGGTGAAGAAAGAAAAGTTCCAACCCTATAGGATGAGGTTTGAGAGCTTGAAAAAGAAAGAAGATGAAACTATTGCAGAATATTTCTGAAAGATTGAATCAGTAACAAATCTGATCAAGAGCATAGATGAAAATTTTGAATATGAAATCATTATTGAGAAAATATTTAGGTCCTTACCAACAAGATTTAATCCAAAGGTTTCTTTTATTGAAGACATGTCATATTTGAGCACTCTCACTATGGAGCAATTGCTTGGAATTCTTACAGCTTATGAGATGTGAATTGTTCAAGAGAAATATGAATCTAGTGAAGCTGCTTTCAAAGCCTCCAAGAAGGTCAAGGGTATTACCAAAAATCTCAAGAAACTTCCAAAGAAAATCAAGGAAGAGGAAGAATACTCTAGTAGTGAATATGATGAAGAATTTGCTCAGTTTGACAATAAATTGAAGAAAGGTACTGGAAGGTATGAAGGTATGCTTCCTTTCAAGTATTTCAAATGTAGAAAAGTTGGACATTTTGCTACAAAATGTACACACAAAAGAAGTAAAAATGATATGAAGAGCAAGGATAAAACCCAGAAATTTCGAAAAGCTAAAGTTCAAAAGAGATGGAGTTGTTACTCCAAAGAAGAGAGTGATATTTTAGATGAAAGCATTGAGAAATATTCATCAGAAGCAGAGGAAGAGAACAATGAATGTGTTCTTATGGATCTTGAGTACAAAGATGAATAAGATCTAGAATATGGAGAGATTGATTATGAAGGTGAGCTCATTTTTCCATTTGATTAGTTGTACAAAGATAGAAACAAAAATAAGGAGCTGAAAGGGGAAATACACAAGCTAAAGGGGAATACACCCCCTTTGGTGGTTGATTCTTTGAAGATCCATTGGGATGAGATTGATAAATTCAAGGAAAGTTTGTTGCAACAAATTGTGGTTCTACAAAATAATATGGCTGAGTTGGAGAAAGAAAATGAACATTTGAAGTAGAATGTTGGAGGTGCTCCTATTGCATGCACTCATGAAGAAGACATCATCTACTTAAACAGAGAATTGGAAGAAGCAAAAATGAGAGAAAACGTTCTCACCAATCACGTGTAAGAATGGAAATAAAAATGTCATAGACTTAAAGAAAAAATTATTGCTTTAGGGGCCAATCTTTCAAACGCAGAAGCTAAAGCATGTTTAAATTAGAAATTTATCAAGGGATCTGAAACCTTGCAAAATATTCTCAACATGCAAAGGTCACTGGAGGACAAAAATGGTTTGGGATACAAGTCTCCTCTACAAAATGCTAATGATCAACCAAGTACTAGTTATGCGGATGCATTGGAAGGTAGAGAAAAGCAATCAAATATTGTTGCAACTAACAATAATGTGCAAAAGAATGAAGCTGAAAGAAAACCAACAAAAAATCAACAAGTGAAACAATCAAGATCACTCCTCCATCATGGCGACAGAAAGTTAAGTATCCTACTCAATTTAATGGTTACTATTTTGCATGTAATAATTTTTCACACAAAGCCATAAGTTGTAGATTGAAGATGTTTCCTAGAAGAAATGTTGATAGATCAAGAATTTCTCAAGGGCCAAATATTTTGCATGCTAATGGAAATAATTATTTTTCTCCACTAATGAATGAGATCGAGTGTTTCATATGAAATAAATTTGGTCACAAATCTAGTGAGTGAAAATCTAGCCTTCTAAATTCTTCCATGCATCATACTAAAGAGAAATCTAATCAACAAATAGTTGAGAAAAGATAGAAGGAAAAGGTTGAAAATTGTGAGCTTTCTTTGATAGCTTGTGATCAGCATGAGAAATGGCTGATTTATAGAGGTTGTTCGAAGCAGATGATCAGTGATAAGAGAAAATTCTTGCAGCTAAAAGAGTATGAGAAAGGTGATGCCAGTTTTGGAAATGATGTAGCACTTTCCATTAGAGGCAAAAGAACAATTAGATTGGACAAGAAGACCAAAGCTCAAAATGTGCTTTATGTTGATGGTTTGAAGCACAATCTCCATAGTGTTAATCAAATGTGTATGGGCATGAGGTGATTTTCAGATCTAAAGAGTGTGATATCAAAAATTCTAAATCAAGAATGATAGTGGCAAAGGCCATTAAAAGTGACAACAACATGTATATTTTTTATGACACTAGATACAGTTACTGCATGAGAAAATATAAGAATCTTGGCTATGGTATAGAATATTGTGAGCAATTTTAATATATTAGAGAGTAGATGGGTTTTGTGCCTTTTCGAAGGTATTGAGGAGTTTTTCATGGAGTTTGTTGTTGTCATATGGCTGCCACCAAGAGCACTTTCAACTGTAAAATTTGGAGAATGGGTGGTGATTGGTTGGTTGCATGCTATTCAAGGCATTATGAATTGTTTGCTTGCTTCTTCTTGCTTCATTTAAAGATGGGTTTCTTCTTCATGTATATTGGTTCTTCAAGATGGTGTGGCCTTATATATATTGAGGGGGAGAATGTTCAACAGCTTAGGAGGAATATTTGTTGCACCTCTTCAAGGGGAGGATCTCATTTTTCTATGTATCACACTGTTGTTATGTATGTTTTCTTCCCATTTAAATATTATATCATTTTTTATTAATAATTAAATGCAATATATTAATTACACATCTTAAATATCATTTATTTATTTAAATTTTATATAAAAATAAGATAACAAAAATTATAACAAGAGTTTGTTTATTTATTTTAATGTTATATACAAAATAAGATAAAAATTTATAAAGAAATTTCATGAATGGTCCAAAGGGGATAAAGTTATAAAATTTCTTGAATTATAATAGGGAAATTAACACATTAATTTATACCATCTTTATTATATACATGTGTAATTTAATTAAATAATATTTTGGTCCTGATATAATTTTGGGTATGTTTGTGAATTTTAGTTATTTAAAATGTATTTTTTAATACATAAATAAATTTATTGTTTAAAAAAGAAATTGTGATTAGAATTCAATTAAATTTGCACTTAGAATTCCAGAAGGTATCTTTTAGAGTTGGAGCAAAAATGAGTGAAATTTATATTTTTTAGAAAAAACAAAATTATTTATGAATATAATACTTTATTTGGAGATAGTAACTACTAGCATAGACTTATCTTAAGCGCAGATCTATTAAAGGTTGAGATGGATCAAATCTCCTATGGTGCAAATTTTTTTTTAGAGTGTAAAACTTAAAAAAATGTTTACATGTCTAGAGATTTGATGTTTGCTAATGCTTGATTGATCATGCTTAAGATGGATTTTGGTTAAAACATTTAAAGTAGTCTCATTATTCTACAATTTGGCCTTTTTCAAGTGTGTGTAGATCCATCTAAAACACACATTTAGCAAGCATTGAGAGGAATCAAACAATGCAATTTTTTTTTTCAAGTTTCTCACTAGAAAAGAGGCTTATACCTCAAGAGATTTGATCCCTCTAAGCTAGATTTGTGATTAAGAGAGGAATCAAACAATGTAAACCTTTTCTCAAGTTTCTCACTAAAAAAGAGGCTTATATCTTAAAAGGTTTAATCCCTCTAAGCTAGATCTTTGATTAAGATGAATCTTAAGTTATAAATCATTTTTAAATTATATTCTCCACTAATCTTTTACATATACAAATCTCACATCAATATAAATATAACAAAATTTTGAAATATCACATCTAACTTTATATTAATTTAAAATAATTGTAATTTTTTCATCTTTCCTTTATATTATTAAAAAAATTCTTATAAAAATTCTTATTTTTTCTTGATATTATTAAAAAAAATTCCTAAAATTATATTTATTAACCATTTTTTTTTAATAATTCACCACACGATGGACATTCAGGCATGAGTACAAAGACTTTCTTGCCCTAATAAGAACAGTTTAAGGTAATAGTTTAAACATAAAATAGGTTGCGTAATTATATATTTCGAATTATGCGTAATTCAAATCAGGGATCACTAACAGAAATAGGCTAATTCAAATCAGGAATCACGGGCAGAAATTTTAACTTTGTAGAGATTAAGTTATTTGTAAGTTTTTAAAATCTACCAATTGGATTAATATTTAATTTTATATAAAAAATATTTTCTTTTTAATTTTATATTAATTAAATTAAATATTTATTTTGGATAAATGTAATTAGATTTTGTTAAAACATTTCTTAAAATAAAATTAAGAGTACAATTCTCCCCATCAAAATAATATAATATATTAGATATAATAGAAAAAATGATGATGATGATGATGATGATGATGATGGTTAACGTCCGCTAAGACCAAATAATGGTCCATCGGACCTAAAGAAACAAATTATCTATTTTGATTTAAGATTTTATTCCTATGCTCAAAAAGCTTGGAGAGAAGCCTCCCGAGCTCACGATAATTTTGACATTGTAAAAGGCTAGGAAGGTCAGTATTGTAACAAAGATTGTGAAACTGAGATCTAATGTGGTTATACGCGGGGCACTCTAAGAGGAAGTGGTTTTCGTCCTCGATGTTCCTATTCTTACATATATGGCAGATCCTTTCCATCCATGGCGTTTTAGGAACTGCCCAACGACCTGTTTCACTATGGAGCTCATGAGAATTCGTTATAATCTTTGCTATATTAATTTTCTTCTTTGAGCTAGTTAAAATAGAGAGATACTTTTGATCTTCTAGGGTGGGGTTGATGACCTTCTTATAATAACTTAATTTTCTTTTAGCCACTAAGTCTTTCTCACACCACATTTTTTCTTTGAACTTAGAAGTAACAATATCTTTAATGTTATTTATGTTTTTCAATGCATCATTTTCGTTGATCTCCCAATAGTTTAACGAGGCCCTTGTGTCTTTATGCCACCCTCGATTGAGCCTTAGGTGGTTTTGGCTAGAATTTAAAGCTAGCTTAGGAAGTCTATGATCGTTTATGTTACTGATTTTGTGCTTGTACAATAGAAACCTAAGCATAGATAGGCTCTCAATAGGGGAAAGACCTGCTTTTATAAGGAGAATAGGATAGGGTGTATTACTTTTAATTTTCAGGTTATAAGTTATAAAATGCTTCTGGATTTGCTCAATCTTTCTCCATGATTCTCTGGAGATGCTGCAACCCCAAACCTCACAGCCATATAAGATAACAGGAGTGACTAAAGTTTCAAAGAGGAACTTCTTTTTATCCCACATTACAAGGTTTGCAATTTTTACAATTATTTTCAAGACCATAGTAAGCTTTCCACCCCCCATTAATCCTTTTCTCAATGCTATGGTTCCAGTTGAGCTTGTGATGAATATCAATTCCTAGGTACTTGTAAGAATACACTTCCTCCAAGTTATTATTGTCATACATAAAATTAGCGTAAGTGTCCTTCTTAGATATTATATTATATCTAATATAATATATTATATATAATAGAAATGTAGTCCACACTAATATATTTAGTAAACAATTCCGTAGGATCAAATTTCCCATGTAATTGCCTTTTCGATCCCATTGGAAATGTCCGCCTAGTTTTCCACGATGGAGTGGGTGGGTCGACAGACAGAGAAAAAGGAAGTATGGGGAAATTGTAGAATCGCATTCCTATCCATTCACTCGTACAATGTTACCCCTACGCCCACGGTGTGTGGTAGTCTTCAACCAGCGGGAAATAAAAGTGAAATGGTAATGAGTGGTAAAATATTAAATGGTAAAATTGAAGTCTTATTTGTTGGTTGTAAGATTTGGAAAGGCAACTGAAAAAAATATAGGATGGACGGATTTTTATACTCTTTAGTAATGATTTTTAATGCTGTTTATTTTAAAATAGAATATTAAATAGAGGTTAGAAATTTAGTTTTAAATATTATAAATAAATTATTTTTTAATATTATTTATTTTAGAAATTTTATTATATTATTTTTTAAAATTATTTTTTTTAGAATTTTTAATAATAAAATTTTTATTTTTATTTAATTCTGGTATTCATCTTTGCATGGTTTATTTGGTCCTTACACATATATATAAAAAGTTTTGTATTTAGAGATGAAAATATTTTATGGGTACTAAAGTACAAAACAATTTGCATCCAAAGAGATTTGATTGCTCTGAATACTTGTTAGAAATTAAAATAGATTTATGTTAACTCTTAATAATATTCTTTATATTTATATAAATTTCATATATATATATATATATATATATATATATATATATATAATATTTATTTTATTTTAATAAATCTTAATAATACTTATATATGTTATATTTTTGGTTGACATATTTTATAATTTTTATAATTTACTTTTTAATGTGATATTCACATTATGTGTGTGTGTGCATATTTATTAATTTGTCCATAATGGTTGTGTTAATATGAGTAATGAGACAGCTTAAGGGGTTGTGCACACCACCCTCGAATGTGGTGTACATTTATGAGGAGGGGGACACGACCAACCCCCTGCATACATTCACATGCATTAATATGCAAGACCTTAGATGGCCTTGGCTCATTATAAACCTCTCCAAACGATGTCTTGCGGAGCAATTAGTGGTGGATTGAGAGCAAGAGGCGAGGCTAGGTCCTCAACCTCTCTCTGGGTGCTTTCTGTTCTAGTTAGTGGTGAATGGTGCTTTGTGTTCTGGTTTGGGTCTATTGTAGTGATGAGGAATATAGGGCTCGCTGGTCCACGAGGGTTTTGGTGGTAAGAGTGGAGTATCTTTAGCGATGATGTCTCTCATTTGATGCTTGGAAGCCTAGCATGTAGCAGCTTGGTGTGGGCTTCACTTTCAACCCATTTCATTGGAATTCATGTTGATTCCTTCCATTATTTGACATTTTCTTGTGACTTAAGTACTGGGGTAGGGTCGAGGATGTAGGTCTAATTTATTTGTGATGGGGGGTTTGGTTTAAGTCTATTTATCTAGATTGGGAAGTTTTGGCAGCCTTTCTACATCTTTTTCTCGGGGGTCTCCTTGCATTTCTAATGTCTAGGTCTGTTGCTAAATTCCATGTTAATCTTAATGATCATCGTCTAATGAATTATAAAATTTGGTCTTGAGGGCTGCTTTGGTCTCAGCTTCCTAGGTGTTTGAGAGTTTCTCGTGACCTGGGTTCACTATACTATGTGTGTTTTGGAATATGTTTAATAGTGTTGGGGAAAAGGTCCCTTTTAGAGGATTTTGTAACTATTATACAACAACTAGGTGATTCCCTTGAGTGTGGGATTATATCACGAATTTCAGAGATCATCTAGCGGGTTGGAGCTTTGGCTCTATTGCGGACATCTATTTTTTTTTTTTTTTGCAAGAAGAGCTATTCACACTAGTAGCTCCAGGTGTGCCCTCTTGGTTTTAGACATGTCACCTAGGAAGAAAATGCGTTGTAGGGGTGGGGGAGGGGGTAGAGAGGAGTGATGATTTTTTCTCATGACTAAGCTGCCACATAATTTAATGTAGTTCTACCAAAAAGAAGGAAAGAGATATGTAAATTGGAAACTCAAGCTAGGGTGGAAAGACAATCCCACTCTGATTCAAAAATCTTGGAGGACATTTCTACTTTGGTTCCTAACCCTGGGCACACTAGGGGAAGGAAGAAGTAATATCTAAACTCTATGGTCTTGCATTGGCAAATGAAAACCCTATTAGGGCTTGTCCAGAAGGACAAGTAGGTGGAGTTGTATAATGTCTTTTCCACCCTATAAGATATCAAGGGAATGCTCAGAAATCATTCTTCTACTTGGACAAAATTGATGCATGTCTTGCTCATGTTGAGGGGCATATTCTATGCAAACCTGATAACAAGGATCCACCAGACTCGCTAGGTTTAAGAACAAGGGATCCCATGCTAATTTCTTCCTCTAAAAATGATTAAGATGTATTATCTGTTAGATTTCCTGCTTTTTGTCTACTCAGTTTTGGTTTAGCCTAGTCAAGTGGGATCATGTTTTTACGATGTATTCAGGTCTTAGTTTTCTATATGTTGAATTTGGTGTAGCACTTTGTTTTGTGAATTTTTACAACCATGAATATCTAGAGAAATGTTGGCCTATTAGTGTCATGGAAGGTGATTTGAGGAAGAGTAAAATCCTTAGAGTGTAATCTAGGACAACTATGTAATCCTAGTTTTTTTTTATAATAGAAAGTATCAATTTACAAGAAGAAAAAAAATAAGAAATTCAAAAATATAATGGTTACATATAGAAATCATTATTTTAATTTATATGGTCAAATATATCTTAATTTATAGCTATTATTTATATTTTTATATATTTGTTTTAATTACATTTACTAACTAAATTTATTAAGTTTCTGTATATTTATTAATTATATCTTCTAAAATATCATGATTTTTTTTTTGTAAGCTGAGGTAGTGCCTTTCTTTTTCTATTCATATAAATCCAGGTTAAGCCATATACATCGTTTTGGTGGCCTCAACCCGCCCAAATGGGAAACCGAGTCTGTTGGCCACCTCAAATTAAAATATGCCATCCAGTAACAAAAATGGGTAAGTCTATCAATCCATGCTAAGTATACTTCACAACAGAAAAAACTAAACATATATCCAGTAGTCATGAAAATAGGCAAAAAGGATGAAATATTGTCCTCAAAATCTAGCCATGGAGGCAGCAGCTCAGCTTAAGGGTCATTCTTCACCACCCTCGGGTGGTATCACCTCTGCTCGATGTGCTGGAATGAGCTGCTTCAGCTGTTGCTAGATTTCGTCCAGCTTACTATCTTGCATGATCATGGTGATTTGCAGGTTCTTCATTTCTTTTTTCATGTTAGGCATGCCTTGGGCCAGTTCCGCCATTTCTCCTGCAACTTGCTCCAGCGCCTTTGCCAGTAGGTGTTTCAACACCCAGTAAACATGCAAGGCCTGTTTATATAGGGTCATGTGACCTCTCGTGTTACCCGAGTCTAGGATGAGATCCCCCCACTCTTCCATTTCTGGCTCTGAGTCGTCCTCCATTAAATTTTCCTCCAGCTCCTTAATTAGTCTGCGTATGTCCTCATCTATGCCCTCTCTATATGCCCTTTCCACCTCTTGGATGGTTTTCCTCATTGTTCTCCGGCTGCGTCTCTGTGGGGCGATCAAAGAGGTTGCATTATTGTTGTGGCCAGGTTGGTTAGACCAGCCCCTTCCACCACGCCCCCTTCCCCGTCCCGTCTGCACCATTTTGCCTCTTACTGTCGCCTGTGTATCCTGTCCAACAGAGAAGCTTAGATTCTCTGCCATTGCCTTTGTTCTCCTCTCCTGAGTACCCATTCCAATGAATTGGCCTTCCACACTAGAATTTCTCCCTCTGGTCAGACTGCTCTCAATCCTTCCTCCCCTTGTCCCAGATAATTGGGTAACCTTTATAGTCTTCCCCATTTCCCAGATTATTTCTTTGTCCTCCTCAAACGATCCCTGATCCTCTCCCTTGTAGAAATCTAGAGGGGTTTTGCCCTAGTTGCCTCGGTTTCCTCCCATTCTGTGCCCTTCCCCTGAATTTTCCTTTGACCCTCCTTCCTCCTCCTTACTACCATCTTTAAAGGATTTAACCCCCTCTGATATACTTCTCCCTTTCTCTGCTAATCCTAGCTCTCCCTCTTCTTCCATCAGACTATCAACAATTAAGCAAATTATAGGATTCGGCTTTACGAAAACATACTCGGACCTGTGCGTCACCTCTGGTGAAACCAGCTTGTCCTTCGCTCCCGCTATATTCCTCCTTCACTTCTTTGTGACCAACCTCATTACCCTCTCCTCTCTTGTTTGCCTTCTATCAACTTTCCCACGTCTAATCAATCCGACGCCGCCGATTTCTGCTATTTCTTCCCCCACTCCCTTGTCAGCTCTATTCCTCAGGCGGCCGTCCCATCTGCATGCCTCCCCCGCGTCCTGTTTTATTATGGGAATGTTGGGAGGCCAGCACTGCCATCCATTCCCCTCCACGATCCATTCCCACGTCATCTTCCCATCTCTCATCCCGATCGGGGGCCACTTGTAACTATTACCTTGAGATCATGTCCGTATTGTTGTCATGGTTGATAATTGCTTTGAGGGACTCCCACCTTTGATCATCTTTGTACATCGGCCATATACTATCCACTTTCCCCCTTTGTTCATTACATCCCCAGTTAGCAAGGAAATATGATGCCTTATTGCCATCGCTTCTGGTATGATTGATAATCTTATAGCTTATTCTTTTCATAAGCGCTTCCATGTCTTGAATCAGGCCTGCCGTCCTCCAGCTCTGTGCTACTTTTTCCTAGTCCTTTCCATTATTCAACTTTCTCAGCATTTCTATCACTATCTTTGAGTCCCCATCTATTTCCAAATTATTCTATCCATTTCTGATCGCTATCCTTAGTCCTTGGTGAATTGCTGTTAATTCCACTTCATTGTTGCTTATAATGCCTCCATGGTCTGTGTAAACTCATCTTGTCCTTCCTTGATGGTCTTTGAAAATGCCACCAAATACTGCTAGCCCTGGATTTCCTTTAGAGGCTCCATTGAAATTAAGTTTGATAAAGCCGTCTTGAGGGCATCTGAAGTTGGTTGGGCTGCTGACAGTCATTACTAGATCCTTATATTTTTGGGGGTGAACCATTCCTTGCTCTAGATTGAGGTATGACAGGATCTTACCTTCCTCTGAAGTTGTTTCCAGTCTTCTTGATTCCAATTTTCCATTAAGATAGTTTCTCTTATGTGAGTTTGGGTTCTTTTCCAGATCAATTCCGTGGGAATTTCTTTGTCTTGAAATATCCTTTGGTTTCTCTCTTTCCATATCATCCAGATATTTAAGCCCATCATTAAACTCCAGGCTCTTCTTACTGCCAGGCTCAAGAATTGGCCACGTCCCCATTGATTGATAGTTTCTTTTATGCTTTGAGGATTTCTGTTTGTCTTACCAAATAGCTTGTTGATTTTATCCCATTGTTGCTGGGCAAAAGGGCATGAGTTTAGCAGATGTTCCTGAGTTTCCTAGGCTTGCTTGCATAAGAAACATCTAGGGGGTCCATAGATTCCACGCTTCTGAATCTGGTCCCATGTTAGGATACGACTTTTTCCAACCAACCATAAGAACATGGTTACCTTTGGCCACCAGCGGCTCTGCCGTATTTGTTGCCATATGGAAGCATTTTCCTCTTGCCCTTGCTACATGGTTAGATGGTAGGCTTCTTTAATTGTGAAGGCTCCTATCACAGATTTACCTATTCGAATAATTATTCTCCTAGACTTCATTTCTGTTGTGTATAGCTCTCTTTGTTCGGAATCTATGTTTCTGTCCCACACCTCTGGGTCCTTCCAAGTTCTCCAGGTTTCCTCCTGTCTTCCTTCATGCCAGTAATCTTTTACATGATTCATTCCTTCCTCCTTCGCTCTCTGACATGTATTCCTAAGGCCTTCTAATTCTTTCAATTTTTCTCTCTGCTGCCAGGCTTCATCCCAGAATTTAGCTGATTGCCCATTCCGGATTTCCTAGAATGCATGTTTGGAGATTATATCTCTGTTTTGACTGGCCAAGTTCCAAATTGTAGAGCCTCTTGGAGATTCTTCCAATCTTAAGAGGTCTTCGATTTTAGTGGGCATGTTGTATTTTTGCATCCAGATTCTTTTCCATAGGTCTCCTCCTCCCTTCATCCATCTCCACCACAGCTTCGCTCCCATTATTTGATTCAAGGTGTATGGATCTCTTAGCCCTAGTCCCCCTTCCGCCTTATTTTTTATCAAGCCTTTCCACGATATCAAGGCCCATTTCCTCTATTGTTGTGGTCCTCCACAGAGGAATTTTCTTAATATATCTGCCATTTTTGCACATGCCCCCTTTGGAACCGCCATTGCCGACAGGGGGTAAATGGGAATTGCTTGTAGGACTGATCTCAGAAGCACTGCTCATCCTGCTATGTTCAAGGTTCGAAAGGACCAATTTTCCAATCTATTCTGGAGTTTTTCTATAGTATGATGCCAATTTTCCATCCTGAGAGGATTTAGGGCTAGTTGTGTCCCTAAATACTTTGTGGGTAGATCTCCAGAGCAGAAGCCCAGAATTCTTGTCAAAAAGGATTTAACATTGCCCGGTGTGTTGAAGAAGAATATACAAGATTTTTCCTTGTTAATTTGAGTACCTGAAGCTTCCATGAAAAGATCAAGAATCTTTTTCATTCTCTTTACTTCTCTTAGAGAGACTGCACAAAAAAGCATAATATCATCTACAAATTGCTGGTGCGTGATCGGTAGGTTGTTGCCCCAAAGTCTTAACCCTTTAATTTTCCTTTCTCTTAGATCTTTCTTGATATATCTGCCAAGTCCTTCTGCTGCTATGATAAACAAGAAAGGAGATAGAGGATCTCCTTGCCTCAACCCTCTTGTGGCATTGAACGTCGAGGTTGGAGTTCCGTTCAGGAGGATGGAGAAATTTGGTGTGGCGATCATATCTTGCACCCATTTAATCCATCTATTGTTGAAACCAAATGTTGCTAGAACCGATTTAAGATAATCCCAGTTTAGATGGTCATAAGCTTTTGAGAGATCCAACTTGATCATCATTCTCGCTTCCTTTTTTATTTTCAATGAATGCACTACTTCTTGAGAGACTACTAGGCCATCCAGTATTTGTCTTCCTTCCACAAACCCAGTTTGTTCCAGAGAGATAATACTTGACAGGATTGGCTTCAGTCTCTTGGCTATCAATGTGGCAATGATCTTGTAAATTACGTTACATAAAGCTATGGGTCTAAAGCCCTGAGCAGTTTCCGAGTTAGCATTTTTGGGAATGAGAGACAAGAGGGTTGAGTTAAGACCAGGACATACCTTTTGATTTCGACGTGATTCTTCCACTACCTCCAGAATGTCTTGTCCCAAGAATTTCCAGCCTTCTTGGTAGGAAAAATATATGTAAATTCGAAACTCAAGTTGGGGTGAACAGACAACCCCACTTTGATTCAAAAATCTTGGAGGACATGTCTACTTCAGTTCCTGACCCTGGACACACTAGAAGAAGGAAGAAGCAATATCAAAACTCTATGGCCTTGCATTGGCAAATGAAAACCCTGTCGGAGCTTGTCCTAAAGGACAAACAAGTGGAATTGTATAATGTATTTTCCACCCTATAAGATATGAAGAGAATGATCATAAATCAATGCTTCTACTTGGAAAATATTGATGAATGTCTTGCTCAGGTTGAGGAGCATATTCTATGCGAACCTGAGAACAAGGATCCACTAGACTTGCTAGGTTTAAGTGCAAGGGATCCTATGCCAATTTCTTCCTCTGAAAATGATTAAAATCTATTGTCTGTTAGCTTTCCCGCTTTTTGTCGATTCAGTTTTGGTTCAGCTTAGTCAAGACGACTTATGCTTTTACAATGTCTTCAGGTCTTAGTTTTCTATATGTCAGATTTGGTGTAGCACTTTGTTTTGTGAATTTTTGTAACCATGGATATCTAGAGAAATGTTGGCCTATTAGTCTCATGGTATGTGATTTGAGGAAGAGCGAAATCCTTAGAGGGTAATCTAACACAGCTATATAAACCTAATTTTTTTTATAATACAAAGTATCATTTTACAAGAAGAAAAAATACGAAATTCAAAAATACAATGGTTACACATACAAATCATTATTTTAATTTATATAGTAAAATATATCTTAATTTATAATTATTATATTTATTTATTTTTAATTACATTTATTAACTAAATTTATTAAGTTTTTACATATTTATTAATTATATGTTCTAAAATATCATGATTATGAATATGAATCAGTATTATTATTTTTTTAAATTAATAGTTTCATTGTCTCAGAATGTCTTCAAAACAAGGTACAATATCTAGTCATGCAGTGGTTGCTCATAATACCTTGTAGGCGGTCTCAATATGCCTTGAGGGAAATCATATTTTTAACCACCTATACATTAAAAGTAGTCTTGGAAAACAAGCATTGTTAGGATATCCTGATAGACCAAAACATAGCTATAATAAAAGATAACCATGTATCATTCCAACCAATTAAGATTTTGAGGAAGTATCAAGTGCTATGTCCTTGGCACTAGAACTAATAGGAGCAGGAGGATCATATTCACACTAAAGGTGGCCTTCCAAATGTGCTAGCCTTGCATACAGTCTATCCAAAAAGAAACATTGATTTATCAAAGCTTTTCTAATGTCCTTTAGGGAGGAAAATTCAATATATCTCTCATTTTGTTTGTATTTTAACACCCTACCAAGCAATTCCTTCATTTAGTAATGTAATATTATAGAATTGAGATATTTTTTCCTTCGTCCCTTGGTGTGACCAAGGTCGGGAACCTAGTTAGAGACCTCTTCTAAAATCTTTGAATTAGAAAAGGCTTACATTTTGCATCAACCAAGGGCTCTAGGTTACAAATTTCATGATGAGTCTCACGGGCAACAACAACAACAAAAAGTCCCAACAACTTCCTTTGCATGCTATTGAGCCCAATTCCCTAGGGCCCTTGACCACCACCTCCCCTACGACTGCGCATACGATCTCTTAGCAACATATCACATAGGTATAACACTCTCCTAGGGTTCTAGCAAAGGAGTGCAGAGGCAGAGGAAGGTAAGAAATACCAATCTAGGTCAAGCCCACTAACATAACTATAAACTGACCACAAAGCCAAAACAAAAAATGGATAAAGGAACACGTTAGGGAACGATAATCACACTATATAGTTTAGAATAATTTAAACTATTGCCTATAACAACCAAAAAATGGAGCCGATACCACACTCAAACATAGGAAATTACACTGCAATGTTAGTTACCCCTCTAGTACTTAAATTATTTAGGTCGAAAGGAGAACACAAGAGAGCCAATACGAAGGTGTCCAAGACATAATTGACATTTTCAAGCCTACTAGTAAATAGGGTCTTCGATCACCCTCTAGTGTGATATCCCAACATAATAAAAACCAGGCCTACAAGGCTAAACTACTCAATTCCATACCAATTAACAAGGAAAGAGAGTAATGACAGGTGTACTGTAATTTGACCAAATGTGGACAATGGAGCTGGGAAGTCCTGCATCTCTGCCCCTTTACCATTTTTCTCTCTGCCTCTGCAACTCCACTAAAATTCATAGCCACCTCATAAACCTTGTTTTCACACATCTAGATAATGCTTGATAACCACAAGATGGCATTATCACACTTCCACAAAATGCAACTTGAGAAATTTGTTCCACTTCCAAATCAAACACACAACAAATAGAAAAATCCTCACCCTTTCCCTCTTACAGTGGGAACTTAGGCTTTCCTCCCAACATAGGCATTGTCGCTCCTCCTTTTCGTGAATGCACAACCTATCCATCTCTATCTCATGAACCATATTTAAGTTTGTTGCAAGTGCTCGCATGCTTGTACATGCATGGAGTGAACCAACCCCTCGCCCTCCAATTCACAAATGCCCAACTCCTTGATAGAGTGGTGGGCTTGCCCCTCAAGCCTTCTATTCGTCTCATTTCCCACCCCTATCAGGGAATTATTTAAAAAACAATTAGTATGACATGCATGTTATTATTTTTCCTTTAAAAAACACTTGTAATAAAAACAAAATTACAATGTCAAATCCTTATTAGTAACAAAATTAGCATTGTTGTAATATTGTTATATTGGCTTTGTGCATTAGAAACTCTTAAGTGAATTTACTTAAGAAAATAAAATAAAATTAATTAAATAATAAAAAGATAACTAAAATTAATTTAAAAATAAAAGTAAAAATAAAATAAAATAATTTAATATTTTCATTTATTTTTAGTCTTTATTATTATTTTTAATTGAGCAGACATTATGTTTTTTTTATGAACATTTTAGGATTTAGTACATTTTAAGAACACCATAACATTTCTCCAAATAGAGTTCACATTTAAATGTTTAAGTTTATACAAAGAAAAATACAAGTCTAATGATATGTACATGAGAATGATGGGAGAAAAACTAGTTTATCAAGAAGATATAACAAAACGCAATATACATTCTAACTTAGTAACTGGATAATCCATAGTAAAAACCATTTTTCGTCAATGTTTCAAATCCCAACAGGTATCCATCATCAAGACTTCAAGATATAAACCACAGAAGTCTTAAATCCAGAAAGGGTGAAGATATAAACCACAGAAGTCTTAAATCTAGAAAGGGTGAAGATATAAACCACAAAAGTCTTAAATCCAGATAGGGTGAAGATATAAACCACAGAAATCTTAAATCCAGAATCATTTCCCTATTCGGAGGGGATACATGGAGTGAAATCATTTTACTCAAAAAATTTAGGGTGAAGATATAAACCACAGAAGTCTTAAATCCAAAATCATTTCCCTATGCGGAGGGGATACATGGAGTGAAATCATTTTACTCGAAAAATTTAGGGTGAAGGTATAAACCACAGAAGTCTTAAATCCAGAGGCAATATATATTATATATTGATTTTTGTTAGCAATATGACTTGTGATTTTATATAAACATTTCATTAACTCCAAAATTTTCTTATTTAACATGTTTGGTTAAGGTTGTGTTAGGTTGTTCTTTTTATTTATCAGTTTAATTACATTATTGGCCTAGTCTTGAAAGTATGCAAATCTGAATCTAAAACAAGTTTAAACATTAAATTTTTAGATTTTTTTAAACAATTATTACCAAATTAAATGATGTAATTGTTGGTGAAATTGTAATTTTTTATTATTCAAATTATAATTTTAAATGTATAGATCCCCATAAAAAAAAAAAAAAAAAAAAAAAAAGGATTCACTTGAAATATGCATTACAATTCCAATAATTCCTTTAAATTTTTAGTTGGATAAAAAAAATTATAGAAGATATGAAATATACTAAAAATTGATTGTTGGAACTACTTGTTTAACTTTATTTTAAACTAGTGATATCTATTTTTAGTTAAGATTTATTTTAATCTTCGTTTTTCATTTTGTAGATCCTTCAATTGATGGTGGAGTTTTTGTAATTAAGCATGGCATTTTTATGAATGTTATTTCTTACCATGCAACATCATAGTATCATAAGAAATGATTCATCTTAAA
Organism: Pinus tabuliformis; assembly: GCA_031772625.1. Classification (NCBI taxonomy): domain Eukaryota; kingdom Viridiplantae; phylum Streptophyta; class Pinopsida; order Pinales; family Pinaceae; genus Pinus; species Pinus tabuliformis. The sequence continues at coordinate 1,000,154,255 of CM062809.1, read as the reverse complement.
TTCCCAAAGGTGGGGATGAATTTATGCAATTCCAAAAATTTCCAAAATTAGCAAAATTGTTTTTTCAATCTTTCTTTATAAAAGCCTTTATTATCATCTACAATCGCTCACTTTAAAATAAATTGAGGACATATTGTTGGCCTATTTGTGTTTCCATTGATGTCATATGTGAAGTCATGTAGTCATGAGTCTATATGTCAAGTCTTGAGTCTGATGTATATTTGTTGAAGGTTGTGATACTGATGTAACTTGTTGTAATAAGTCTCATAAGGTCTATAGGAGAGGTGTCATGAGGTAACAAGGTCTCACCTGAAGCTATGCTACACTTGTACTATAGGTCTAGTTGATGATGTGTGTGATGCCTTGTTGAAGTTATGCAGTTGGGTTCTCGATGTCAAGATGAGTTTGTAAGGATGGTTTATAAGTCATTTCACTCCCCTAAAGCTTTGTGCAAATTTTAAGGGTTGGATCCTTGTTTCAAGCCATGCTCTACCCCAGTCACATGGAAGGAGGCTCATTAGAGTGACTAGAAAAATTGAGTTGCATGGATGACAAGCTCATGTGAGTGACCAATTCTTCCAACCGGTTTTGTTTAGGCCTGTGCGTGCGATCAAGGGATTATCAGTTTATCTCTGAATTTCTTGTAGTCCTTTGGAAATTAGTTTGTTTTTGGTGGAGTCTAGTGTGAGAATTTTCCAGAAAAATGTTGGAATAAGTCATGGGGCCTCTAGAAGGTGGTTAAAGCTGAAATCATCAAAGGGCTAGTGGAAGTGGTGGTTTAATATCGTCAAGATGTCAATCTCAATCATTTTTTCAGTGTGTGAAAAAAATTGTGTGAGCTCCATCATCTAAAAAATTAATTGACTTAACCATCTCCAAATTCTACAAATATGAGAATGAACGAAGCTCATTTTTTGGTTCGAAAGAAGGGTGTGTGAGGGAGTGTGCATGATTTATAAGTGGACAACTAGTGAGTTTTGTAGTGAGTTCAGAATTTCGAAATTGTAGTGTAATTCAAAGAATAATATTCAGGAAAATTTCAAAGTAGTGTGTAGTGATTGAAAATCAGTTTAGTGAGTATGTATGGAGAGAATTTTTCTCTCAATTGGAGTGTGGATTGTGGATGTATGATTTTGTCTATTTGTTGCATGTTCTGTTTATGCAACAATATTCTCATTTCTGAATCATATCATTTTAGAGTAGAATTATTTGTGCTTGGAGTGGGGGCTTCAAGCTGAGTGCCTGTTATTTGTCTATTGTAGGAGTGGGTGCTCCAAGTTGGTTGTGGCCAACATTTCTCGTTCATTCAAGGGGTGGGTACTCCATTGCTAGTGGGTGCTAACTGATGTAATGTAATGAGAAAACTTTGAAGCAATAGATAATAAGAAGAAGCAGTAAATAGTTCAGTGGTTTTTTCCCTCAAAGGGGTTTTTTCCACCTAAAATCTAAGTGTCTATATGTGATGGTTATTTGTGTTTTTCATGTGCTTGATTATGTTGTATATTTCTGAATTCAATTTCTCAAGACAATTTATTGGCAAAGAATATTTTTGTATTTTCATAATATTAATTCACCCCTCATCTCCCCCCCCCCCTCTTAATATTACTTATGTCTAACAATCGGTATCAGAGTTAGATCCTTTGTTGTAGATTGACCACTGAAAGAAGAATTCAAGAAGGGACAATGGTTGGCCATGATGTGAAAGTTCCATTTTTTATGGTGAAAACTACAACTTATGGAAGATGAGAATGGAGGGGCACCTCATGAGTTTAGGTGTTGATGTTTTCTCTACTATGCTGACTGGTTATAGTGTACCTGATGTTCTTCCTTGAGACCCTGATATAAATAATATTTTTCAAAACAATGCAAAAGCCAGAAATTCCATTATTGTAGCACTTAGTGAGACTTAGCTAATAAAATTCACGCATTGAAAATTAGCCAAAGAAGTTTCGAAAAAACTTGAGAATAGCTATGAAGGTGATGAGAAGGTGAAGAAAGAAAAGTTCCAACCCTATGGGATGAGGTTTGAGAGCTTCAAAAACAAAGAAGATGAACCTATTGTAGAATATTTCTAAAGGATTGAATCAATAGCAAATCTGATCAAGAGCAAAGATGAAAATTTTGAAGATAAAATCATTATTGAGAAAATATTTAGGTCCTTACCAACAAGATTTAATTCAAAGGTTTCTTCTATTGAAGGCATGTCATATTTGAGCACTCTCACTGTGGAACAATTTCTTGGAGTTCTTATAGATTATGAGAAGTGAATTGTTCAAAAGAAATATGAATCTAGTGAAGCTGCTTTCAAAGCCCCCAAGAATGTCAAGGGTATTACCAAAAAGCTCAAGAAACTTCCAAAGAAAATCAAGGAAGAGGAAGAATACTCTAGTAGTGAATATTATGAAGAATTTGCTCAGTTTGACAATAAATTGAAGAAAGGTAACGGAAGGTATGAAGGTATGCTTCCTTTCAAGTATTTCGAATCTAGAAAAGTTGGACATTTTTTCTACAAAATGTACACACAAAAGAAGTAAAAATGATATGAAGAGCAAGTATAAAACCCAGGAATTTCAAAAATCTAAAGTTCAAAAGAGATTGAGTTATTACACCAAAGAAGAGAGTGATATTTTAGATGAAAGCATTGAGAAATATTCATCAGGAGCAGAGGAAGAGAACAATGAATGTGTTCTTATGGATCTTGAGTACAAAGATTAATCAGATCTAGAATATGGAGAGATTGATTATGAAGGTGAGCTCATTTTTTCATTTGATGAGTTGTATAAAGCTAGAAACAAAAATAAGGAGCTGAAAGGGGAAATACACAAACTAAAGGGGAATACACCCCCTTTGGTGGTTGATTCTTTGAAGATCCACTGGGATGAGATTGATAAATTCAAGGAAAGTTTGCTGCAACAAATTTTGGTTCTACATAATATGGCTGAGTTGGAGAAAGAAAATGAACATTTGAAGTAGAATGTTGGAGGAGCTCCTATTGCATGCACTCATGAAGAAGACATCATCTACTTAAACAGAGAATTGGAAGAAGCAAAAATAAGAGAAAATGTTCTCACCAATCATGTGGAAGAATGGAAAGAAAATTGTCACAAACTTAAAGCAAAAATTATTGCTTTAGGGGCCAATCTTTCAAAAGTAGAAACTAAAGCATGTTTAAATCAGAAATTTATCAAGGGATCTGAAACCTTGAAAAATGTTCTCAACATGAAAATGTCACTGGAGGACAAAAATGGTTTGGGATACAAGTCTCCTCTACAAAATGCTAATGATCAGCCAAGTACCAATTATGCGGATGCATTGGAAGGTAAAGAAAATCAATCAAATATTGTTGCAACTAACAAGAATGTGCAAAAGAATGAAGCTGAAAGAAAATCAACAAGTGAAACAATCAAGATCACTCCTCCATCATGGCGACAAAAAGTTAGGTATCCCACTCAATTTAATGGTTACTATTTTGGATGTAATAATTTTTCACACAAAGCCATAAGTTGTAGATTGAAGATGTTCCCTAGAAGAAATGTTGATAGATCAATAATTTCTCAAGGGCCAAATATTTTGTATGCTAATGGAAATAATTATTTTTCTCCACTAATGAATGAGATCAAGTGTTTCATATGCAATAACTTTGGTCACAAAGCTAGTGAGTGCAAATCTAGCCTTCTAAATTCTTACATGCGTCATACTAAAGAGAAATATAATCAATAGAAAGTTGAGAAAAGATAGAAGAAAAAGGTTGAAAATTGTGAGCTTTCGTTGAGAGCTTGTGATCAGCATGAGAAATGGCTGATTTATAGTGGTTGTTCCAAGCAGATGACTGGTGATAAGAGAAAATTCTTGTAGCTAAAAGAGTATGAGAAAGGTGATGTCAGTTTTGGAAATGATGCAACAGTTTCCATTAAAGGCAAAAGAACAATTAGATTGGACAAGAAGACCAAAGCTCAAAATGTGCTTTATGTTGATGGTTTGAAGAACAATCTCCGTAGTATTAGTCAGATGTGTGATAATGGGCATGAGGTGATTTTCAGATCTAAAGAGTGTGATATCAAAAATTCTAATTCAAGAATGATAGTGGAAAAGGCCATTAGAAGTGACAACTACATGTATATTTTTTATGATAGTAGATACAGTTACTGGATGAGAAAATATAAGAATCTTGGCTATGGCAAAGAATATTGGGAGCAATTTTAATATATTAGAGAGAAGATGGGTGTTGTGCCTTTTCGAAGGTACTGAGGAGCTTTTCATAGAGTTTGTTGTTGTCATATGGCTGCCACCAAGAGCACTTTCAGCTGTAAAATTTGGAAAATGGGTGGTGATTGTTTGGTTGCATGCTATTCAATGCATTATGAATTGTTTGATCTCTTGTTCTTGCTTCATTTCAAGATGGGTTGCTTCTTCATGTATATTGCTTCTTCAAGATGGTGTGGCCTTATATATATTTAGGGGAGAATGTTCAGCAGCTTAGGGGGAATATTTGTCACACCTCTTCAGGGGGGGATCTCATTTTTTTTCTATGTATCACATTGTTGTTATGTATTTTATCTTCCAATGTAAATATTATATAATTTTTTATTAATAATTAAATGCAATATATTAATTATACATCTTAAATATTATTTATTTATTTAAATTCTATATAAAAATAAGATATAAAAAAAATTATAACGAGATTTTATTTATTTATTTAATGTTATATACAAAATAAGATAAAAAAATTATAACGAAATTTTATGAATGGTCCAAAGGGCACAAAGTTATAAAATTTCTAGAATTATAATAGGGGAATTAACACAATTAAATTTATACCATCTTTATCATATATAGGTGTAATTTAATTAAATAATATTTTGGTCCTCATATAATTTTGGGTATGTTTGTAAATTTCAGTGATTTAAAATGTATTTTTTTAATACATAAATAAATTTAATGTTTAAAAAAAAATGGGATTAGAATTCAATTAAAATTACATTTAGAATTCTAGAAGGTATCTATGAGAGTTGGAGCAGAATTGAGTGAAATTTATTTTCTTTAGAAAAAACAAAAATATTTATGAATATAATAGTTTATTTGGATATAGTAACTACTAGCATAGATTTATCTTAAGCCCAGATCTATTAAAGGTTGAGATGGATCAAATCTCCTATGGTGCAAATTTTTTTTAGAGTGCAAAACCTAAAAAAATGTTTACATGTCTAGAGATTTGATGCTTGCTAATGCTTGATTGATCATGCCTAAGATGGATTTTGGTTAAAACATTTAAAGTAGTCTCATTATTCTACATTTTGGCCTTTTTCATGTGTGTGTAGATCCATCTAAAACACACATTTAGCAAGCATTGAGAGGAATCAAACAATGTAATTTTTTTCCAAGTTTCTCACTAGAAAAGAGGCTTATACCTCAAGAGATTTGATCCCTCTAAACTAAATTTGTGATTAAGAGAGGAATCAAACAATGTAAACCTTTTCTCAAGTTTCTCACTAAAAAAGAGGCTTATACCTTAAGGGATTTGATCCATCTAAGCTAAATCTTTGATTAAAATAGATCTTGGGTTATATATCATTTTTAAATTATATTCTCCACTAATCTTTTGCATATACAAATATTATATTAATATAAATATAACAAATTTTTGAAATATCACATCTAACTTTGTATTAATTTAAAATGATTTTAACCTTTTTTTTATCTTTCCTTAATATTTGTTGGATACCTAATCCTAAATGGGTTAGTGTGGAAGCTTAATAGACTAAGTAGTCCAAGAGACCTTGGGATGTGAAACCCAGCGGTCAAAACAATGTACTATAAATGTATATCAGTTGTTAATAAAAATTGTACTCTCATGATTTATCATTCATATTTTTCTTGCTCCCATGTGTGTTTAACATGGTATCAGAGCAGGTGTATTCCTGCGCGGCATAATTAATTTGAGTCATTTGTTTTATGGCCTTTCTATGCAGTTTATTTTTGCCATATTCCTCTATACAGACCTGCGCCCTGTGTGCCATATTCACTTGAATGATGAAACGTTCCTCTGCCTGACACTGTCAGCGCTGTCCAAGCTGTTCTGACATGTCTGTCTACCATACCGGTGCTCTCTTCTGCGTTACCTGCGACCTCTATCTTTTACAGTCCTGACCCTTGAAATTAGACCTGCGCTCTCTATCCATAAGTGTTTCATGGTAATTTTAGTGCTGTCCTGTCTGTCATATGTGTTTTATTTCTGAATGCTGGCCTGCTCCACGTAACCTGAACGCTGCTAGCCTGCCCCTCTGTCTGACTGTTCAATTCTCTGACTATCATAAACGTTTCAAAAAGGGCGTTATTGCACCTACGTCTCCATTGCATGAATTTCTTCACCTGATTATATTGCGCCTCCATTGATTATTCTGTGCGGATTCCCAACATCTCATCGTTGAACTGACATGGTATACAGCCCTTTGGTGTATGCGCTCTGCGGTTTATTTTGGTATACAACGCTGTTGTGTGTCAGGATGGAGTGCTGAAGCGTTTCATTGTGGTGATGTGAGCGTGGAGTGAAGCCTTTCATTGTGGTGGCCTATGCAGGTCCCATTTCTAGATCTTTTGTGGTATCTCTTGGCCTTCCTCCCTGTTGCTCATTCCATGCTTCTGGAATTCTTTGACAAATTCTGGCCATTACAAGATTGAAATTCCTCTATTTGTTTCACTCTCATTAGCCCAATATGCTGATGGAAGTTCAGGTCTATTTAAAGAATTAGAATGGCAGATGCTTGCGTGACTGAATCTACAGGTCACAATATGCAGCACGATTCCCACAAATTTTAAGGACTGGGTCCATCACTACGTGGAGGCACCAAGCAAGGGAGTCGGGTTAACCTTTCTGGTGGTTGAACGTATTTCAAGGTGTTGGGGCGAGTTCTGGAAATCACATCACTCATTTAACTTGGGTAGTGGCCACTTCCTTCGATTGCTGAATGTGTCTTCTCTGCAGAGGGCCATATCTTGAGAAATTTGTGACTGTGGGAGGTTGAATGTACATACGGGAAGAAGTTTTAATTGCTGGGCATGATTCCAATGAGAAATAGGGTTGAAATCCCTCACTGGTAACGCTAGACGAGAGTTGCATAATTTCTGGGCGAGTCACAGTTAAGGTGGAACGAGTTAACTGCAACTCAAAGGCTGCCACTATCCCCATTGCATGATGTTGTATATCATTTTGGAGAGGCTCATGTTGCTAACTGCATGGAGTCTGAGCCATTATTGGTGAGCTGGAAGGAGCTATGACCACTTTATGGTGTCTATAACAACTGTTGGTACCTTTATATTGATTGCTGGTGGGACGTTTTGAGGTGCTGAACAGAGAGGAGCAAATTCTGAACTTATATGTCATTGAAGAACTGAAAACTACACCGAATCATCTATTGTAACCTGGGTTCCTCTGCTCTAATTGTCTACATTCTATTTGCATAGTTGGTGGAAATCGAATTGTATATTAAGCACCTAATATACCAAGATAATAATTGTTCTGGAGCGAATTTCTGTTGCATGCAGAGGTTCATGCGACCAGAGGAATTGGCCACTAAGCATTGGTATTTATCCCCTCTTGTTGAAGTCGATATCACTCAATGTCAAATTGTGGAAGTCTGGCTGAATGTTTGCTCACAGGGTGACAGAAGATTGTTGAGCTACTATACATAGCAATTGGGAGCTCATTGTCGTTGTAAGTCCCAAGACAGAATAAACTGAGACTAAGTTCGGTTTGAAGGCTTGTGGGAGTTTGTCTTTGGGGGTTCCTTGTGGAATTCAGGAGCTCATATTGGCATAAAATTGCAGAAGACCGAGCTTGTCATACTCAGGTGGTTGAAACCACTACTGTACAATGTCAGAGGAAAAGGTTGCTCTTGGGTACAATTTCTAGGTATTGCAAAAGTGGGAAATCTTCATCTTATATAGTTGAAACTTCTACCGAGGTTCTATATTTCAATACCGTTTTCTCTTACGTTTCCAAATATCGCTATTTTTTAGTTATATAATTTTGTGTGAAGCAAATAAATAAGTACTAAACATTATTGTACTCATGCTTATAAGGGTGGATTGATATCTAAAGGAATGTGCATTGGAGGCTAAAACAACAACAACAACAAAAAATGGGGGGAGTGCATTTTTGGTCATGTGATTGTTTTTACAAATACATTGTTGATTTGATTGTCTAAATAATGGAGAAAAATCATGGATTATTAGAGTTATTAAGCACTCTAATCTTATCTACTGATGGAAGTACAGTTAAAGTCAACAAAACACTCTCAGAGATATTCAAAAATATTTACAGTATGCACAGGAAAAGATTGATTTTTTGCAGCTTGAATCACAGCTACAGCAAGAAGAGCTACATCAAAATAGACATCATTCTGAACCTGTTTTTGTTCAGAACATTGAGAAAACCACCCATCAGCAGCAAGTCAATAATGTTACAGTTCATTCAGATAAAGCAACAAGGTTACATGCAGATGCAGAAGTTTAGCTTGCACTTCCCAAGCCCATCATCAGACCTTGGGAAGAACTTATCTACAACAAGCACAGAACCAGTCTTGTATATGACAAGGACTTGTCCTTTCATATTCCAGACTACTCAAAGCCCATTCAGTTTCAGAGTGTTGGATTCATTCATGACAGTTCACCTGCTCTTCATGACAGTTCACCTCCAGTTGTTCCAGATTTTTCCCCTCTTCCACAGCGACAACAACAACAACAAAAACAACACATCGTGAAATGCCAACACTATGACCGAGTTGGCCATATGAAAGATCACTGTTTTGATTTTCATGCATGTAAGCATTGTCATAAAACCAGTCATTCTTCAAATAAATGCTTCAAAAATAAACGTCCTGCAAGAACAAAGATTCATCTTGGATGGATCGCTTCTTGGCAATGGGCATCAACAACCAAGAAGATATTCCAAACACATGTCAGAACTTGTTCTAGAGTATTGAACAGTCTTGCAGTTGAATTTTCTCCATCTTCTCACCTTGCATCTGACAGGGGGGGGAATTATGGTCATCTACAAGCTTCAAAGTCCCATCAAGCGAGCCTGAGCCACAACCTGCCACACCAGTTTCAGAGTTGTAGCCAGAAACAAAGATGCCCATGAACATGCCTTCAGTTGGCAATCTGGGACACTTCCTCTAGCAGAAGACTTCAGCTTCTTGCCAGCGTCGGAAGAATTCCAGGAACAAAATTGAGAACACTTCCTCTAGCAGAAAACTTCAGTTTCTTGCCAGTTTTGGAAGAGTTCCAGGAATTGCATTAAGCATTCCAGAGTTGTTGGTTATCCTTAAACCATCACAGATTGAGACTTCCCTTTTCAGGTTGAAGTTCTCCCTTTTATGCGGGGTGAGACCTCCCTTTCATGGTTGAAGGTTTCCCTCTTTAAAACAATAGGATCACTTCCTCTAGCAGAAGACTTCAGCTTCTTGCCAGTTTTGGAAGAGTTCCGGGAACTGCACTAAGCGTTCCAGTATTGGTGGTCATCCTTAAACCACTGCCCTTTATACCAACATTTCATAGAGCACATTCAGCCTAGTGCTGCCATGCATTTTTTGCACATTTTGTATTACAGCTCTCTTCTTGGACTCATACATAACCTTTCGGATTAAGGGGGGGAATGTTGGACACCTAATCCTAAATGGGTTAGTGTGGAAGTTGAATAGACTAAGTAGTCCAAGAGACCTTGGGATGTGAAACCCAACGGTCACAACAATGTACCATAAATGTATATCAGTTGTTAATAAAAATTGTACTCTCATGATTTATCATTCATATTGTTCTTGCTCCCATGTGTGTTTAACAATATTATTAAAAAAATCTTGATTTTTTCTTAATATTATTAAAAAAAAATCATAAAATTATATTTATTAACAAAAAAAATTAATAATTCACCATCGTGAGGACATTCATGCATGAGTACAAAGACTTTTCTTGCCATAATAATAACAGTTTAAGGTAATAGTTTAAAAATACTCTGGATTAATTAAATTAGATATTTATTTGGCATTGTCTAACGAGGCGGAGGAATTGCCCAGACGATCAAAAGTGGTTGGAATCCGGGAAAAAAAAATTCAAAAAATCTTGTAGAGATAGTGCTTGAATCATGTTTTTCATGGTGGAAATGGATTCAACGCCATCAAAAACATCCAAGACACCCAAAATTTAGAAGTTTAATAACTATAACTTGGATTTACAAAAATCATTGCGGGATTTTCTCCAAATATGCCCGAAATTTCCATAACTTTCCAGGCAATTCCTCCGGCTAGTTAGACTACACAAATGGGGAAATGCGTTGTCTAACAAAGTGGAGGAATTTCCCGGATGGTCAAAAGTGGCTAGAATCCAGGGAAAAAATTTTCAAAAAATCTTGTAGAGACAGTGCTTGAATCATGTTTTTGATGGTGGAAGTGGATTCAACACCATCAAAAACGTCTAGGACACCTAAAATTTTGAAGTTTAACAACTATAACTTGGATTTACAAATATTGTTGCGTAGAATCACATTCCTATCGATTCACTCGTACAACGTTACTCCTACGCCCATGGTGTGTCGTACCGTTGTAGTCTTCAACTAGAGAGAAATAAAATTGAAATGGTAATGAGTGGTAAAATTTTAAATTGTAAAATTGAAGTCTTATTTGTCGGTTGTAAGAATTAAAAAGGCAACTAAAAAGTATACGATGACCGACCGATGTTTATACTTTTTAAGTAATGATTTTTAATGTTGTTTACTTTAAAATAGAGTTTTTAAAATTTTAAATTAATTATTAAACACAGGTTAGAAATTTAGTTTTAAATATTATAAATAAATTATTTTCTTATATTATTTATTTTAGAAATTTTATTATATTATTTTTAGAAATTATTTTTTTTGAATTCTTAATAATAAAATTTAAATTTCTATTTAATTTTTGTATTTATGTTTGTATTGTTTGTTTGATCCTCACACATATATATAAAAAGTTTTATATTTAGAAATGAAAATATCTGATGGGTACTAAAGTACAAAAAATTTTGCATTTAGAGTGATTTGATTCCTCTCAATACTTAGTTAGAAATTAAAATGGATCCATGCTAGTTCTTATTAATATTCTTTATATTTATATAAATTTCATATTTCTATATATAGAGAATATATTTATTTTATTTTAATAAAATCTTAATAATATTTATAGTTATATATGTTATATTTTTTGTTGACATGTTTTATAATTTTTATAATTTACTTTTTAATGTGATATTCACAATATGTGTGTGTGTGTATTTATTAATTTAATTTGTCTCCAATGGTGGTGTTAATGTGAGTAATGAGACGATTTCAAAGGTTGTGCATGCCACCCTCGAATGTGATGTACATTTATGAATAGGGGGGCACGACCAACCCCCTACATACATTCACATGCATTCATATGCAAGACCTTAGATGGTCTTAGCTCATTATAAACCTCTCCAAACAATATCTTGCAAAGCAATTAGTGGTGGATTGAGAGCAGGAGGCGAGGCTAGGTCCTCAACCTCCCTATGGGTGCTTTTTGTTTCAGTTAGTGGTGAATGGTGCTTTGTGTTCTGGTTTGGGTCTATTGTAGTGATGACGAATATAGGGCTCCCTGGCCCACAAGGGTCTTGGTGGCAAGAGTGGAGTATCTTTAGCAATGAGGTCTCTCATTTGGAGCTTGGAACCCTGGCATGCAGCGAGCTGGTGTGGGCTTCACTTTCAACCCCTTGCGTTGGAATTCATGTTGATTCCTTCCATTATTTGGCATTTTATTTTGACTTAAGTATTGGGGTAAGGTTTGAGGATATAGTTCTAATTTCTTTGTGATGGGGGGTTTGGTTTAATTCTATTTATCTAGATTGGGAAGTTTTGGAAACTTATCTACATCTTTTGCTCGGTGGTCTCCATACATTTCTAATTGCTAGGTCTGTTGCTAAATTTCGTGTTATTCTTAATGACCATCATCCAGTGAATTATAAGGTTTGGGCTTGATGGTTGCTTTGGTCTTGGCTTCCTAGGTGTCTGAGAGTTTTTTGTGACCTAGGTTTACTGTACTATGTGTGTTTTGGAATATGTTTAATAGTGTTGGGGAAGGGGTCCTTTTTAAAGGCTTCTATGACTATTATACAGCACCCAGATGATTCCCTCGATTATGGGGTTTCTATCACAAGTTTCCGAGATGATTTAGTGGGTTGATGCTCTAGCTCTATTGTGGATGTCAAGTTTTATTTATTGTTTTTTTGCAAGAAGAGGTATTAACACTAGTAGCTCAAGGTGTGCCCTCTCGGCTTTAGACATGTCGCCTAGGAAGAAAATCTGTTGTAGGGGTGGGGGAGAGGGCAGAGAGGAGTGAGGATTTTTTCTCGTGCCTAAGTTGCCACATACTTTAATGCATTTCTACCAGAAATGCAGAAAGGGATATGTAAATTGGAAAATCAGGCTGGGGTGGAAAGATAATCCCATTATGATTCAAAAATATTCGATCATATGTCTACTTCGATTCTTGACCCTAGGCACACTAGGGGAAGGAAGAAGCAATATCTAAACTCTATGGCCTTACATTGAAAAATGAAAACCCTATTGCGGCTTGTCCAGAAGGACAAGCATGTGGAGTTGTATAATGTCTTTTCCACCCTATAAGAATTTATCAAGGGAATGCTCATAAATCAATCTTCTACTTGTACAGAATTGATGCATGTATTTCTCATGTTGAGGGGCATATTCTATGTGAACGCAATAACAAGGATCCACCAGACTCTCTAGGTTTAAGAACAAGGGAGCCCATGCCAATTTCTTCTTCTGAAAATGATTAAAATGTATTGTCTGTTAGCTTTCCTGCTTTTTCCTTACACTGTTTTGGTTCAGCCTAGTCAAGTGGGATTATGCTTTTATGATGTATTCAGGTCTTAGTTTTCAATATGTTGGATTTGGTGTAGCGTTGTGTTTTGTGAATTTCTATAACCATGAATATCTGGAGAAATGTTGGCCTATTAGTCTCATGGTAGGCGATTTCAGGAAGAGTAAAACCCTCAAAGTGTAATCTAGCACAACTATGTAATCCTAGTTTTTTTTATAATACGAAGTATCAATTTACAAGAAAAAAATACGAAATTAGAAAAATATAATGGTTACATATAAAATCAGTATTTTAATTTATATGGTCAAATATATCTTTATTTATAGCTATTATTTATATTATTTATATGTTTATTTTTAATTACATTTATTAACTAAATTTATTAAGTTTTTATATATTTATTAATTATATGTTCTAAAATATCATGATTATGAATATGAATCATCATTATTTTTTTTTTAAATTAATAGTTTTATTGCCTCGGAATGTCTTCAAAATTGAGTACAATATCTGGCCATGCAGTGCCTACTCATAATACCTTGTAGGTGGTCTCAATCTACCTCGAGGGAAACCATATTTTTAACCACCTACTCATTAAAAGTAGTCTAAAAAAAACATTCTTAGCATATCCTAATAGACCAAAACATAGCTATAATACAAGATAACCTGAATCGTTCCAACCAATTAAGAGTTTGAGGAAGTAATAGGGGCTAGTCCCTTGGTAGTGGAACCAGGAGGAGCAGGAGGATCATATTCACAGTAAAGGTGGCCTTCCAGATGTGCTAGCCTTGTATCTAGTATATCCAAAAAGAAACATTGATTTCTCAAAGCTCTTTTAATGTCCTCTGAGGAGGAAAATTCAATATATCTCTCGTCTTGTTTGTCTTTTAACACCCTACCAAGAAATTCCTTCATCTGGCAATGTAATACTATAGAATTGAGATATTGTTTCCTTCGTCCCCTAGTGTGACCAAGGTTGGGAACCTAGTTAGAGACCTCTTCTAAAATATTTGAATTAGAAAAGGCTTGACATTTTGCATCAACCAAGGACTCTAGGTTACAAATTTCATGATGAATTTTAGGGGTAACAACGACAACAAAAAAGTCCCAACAACTTCCTTTTCATGTTATTGAGCCCAATTCTAGCCTTAGGGGCCCACCACCTCCCCTATGACTGTGAATATGCTATCTTGGTGACATGTCACAAAGTTATATCATTCTCCTAGGGTTCGAACAAAGGAGTGTAGAGGTAGGGGAAGGTAAGAAATACCAAGCTAGGTCAAGCACACTAACAGAACACTACAAAATTCCCATAGAGCCAAGACACAAAGTAGAGAAAGAAACAAGGCAAGGAATGATAATCACACTACATCGTTTACAAGAATTTAAAGTATTCCCTATAACCCCCCAAAAATGGAGCCAATACCACACTCAAACACATGAAATTACACCGCAAGGTTAGTTACCCCTCTGCTACACAAATTATTCAGGTCGAGAGGAGAACACAGGAGAGCCAATACCATGGTGGCCAAGACATAATCAACATTTTCGAGCCTACTAGTAAACATGGTCTTTGACCACCCTCCTGTGTAAGATCCCAACAAAATAAAAATCATACCTACGAGGCTAAACCACTAAATTCCATACCAATTAACAAGAAAAGAGAGTAATAGTAGGTGTACTATAATTTGGACAGTTGTGGAAAATGGAGCTGGGAAATCCTGCATCTCTGCCCCTTTGCCATTTTTTTCTCCACCTCTGTAGGTCCCCTAATATTCACATCCACCTCATAAACCTTCTTTTCACATAGCTAGATAATGCCTTACATCCACAAGATGGATTTTTCACACTTCCAAAAAATACAACTTGAGTGATTAGTTCCGCTTCCAAACCAAACACATGACAAATAGAAAAATCCTCACCCTTTACCTCCTACAATGTCAAATCCCTATTAGTGACAAGATTAACATTTTTGCATTTTTGTAATGGCTTGCTCCTTGTGAATATTTTGTATTGGCTTTGTGCCTTGTAAACTCTTAAGTGAGTATACTTAAGAAAATAAAATAAAATAAAATTAATTAATTAATTAAGAAAAAATAACCAAAATTAAATAAAAAAACATAAAAATAAAATAAAATAAAATTGATTAATTACAATATAATAAATTTGATTGAATAAATTGAATATTTTTATTTCTTTTTAGTTTTTATTATTTTTTTTTAGTGTACATTATGTTTTTATTTTATGATTATTTTTAGATTTACTACTTTATTTTAAGAAAACTACAACATTTCTCCCTATTGAGTTTACATAGAAAAAGATAATTCTAATGATATGTACATGAGAATGATGGGAGACAAACTAGTTTATCAAGAAGCTATAACAAAATGCACTATACAGATATATTGATTTTTGTTAGCAATATTATTTATGATTTTATATAAACATTTCATTAACTCCAAAATTTTCTTATTTAATATGTTTAGTTAATGTTGTTTGTTGCCTTTTTTATTTATCATGTTAATTACATTATTGGCCTAGTCTTTAATATATGAAAATATGAATCTAGAACAAGTTTAAACATCAATTTTTTTAGCTTTTTGGAGTAATTATCACCAAATTAAATGATGTAATTGTTGGTGAAATTGAAATTTTTCATTATTCAAATTATAATTTAAATGTATAGATAGATTGGGCCCTATAAAAAAAAACATTGAATTCACTTGAAATATGCATTACAATTCCAATAATTCTTTTAAATTTTTAGTTGGATTTAAAAAATGATAAAAAAATATGAAATAGGTTAAAAATTGATTGTTGAAACTAATTGTTTAACTTTATTTTAAGCTAATGATTAGGTATATTTATTTTTAATTGAGATTTGTTTTAATTGTTGTTTTTCATTTTGTGGAGTTGCAGTTATTAAGCATGGCATTCTTATGAATGTTGTTTATTACCATGTGGCATCATAGAATCATAAGAAATGATTTTGTCTTAAATTCCCAAAAGTTGGGATGAATTTATGCAATTCTAAAAATTTCCAAAATTAGCAAAAATGTTTTTTCAATCTTTCTTTAGGAAAACCTTTATTATCATCTACAATATGCTCCTTAGGACACATTGTTGGTCTATTTGTATTGCCATTGATGTCCCCTATTGAAATCATGTACTCATGCGTCTATATGTCAAGTCTTGAGTCTATTGTATATTTTTTGAAGGTTTTCATGTTGATTTAACTTGTTGTAATAAGTAGCAGAAGGTCTGTAGGAGAGGTGTCATGAGGTAACAAGGCCTCACTTGAAGCTGAGATACACTTGTACTAGAGGTTTGGTTGATGATGTGTGTGATGTCTTGTTGAAGTTATGTAGTTGTGTCCCTGATGTCAAGATGAGTTTGGAATGATGGTTTACAGGTCATTTCACTACCCAGAAGCTCTGTGGAAAGTTTTAGGGTTGGATCCTTATTGCAAGCCATGCTTTTACCCAATTGCATGGAAGGATGTTCATCATAGTGATTGGAACAATCCAATCGCATGCAGGACAGACTCATGCGAGCAGACAACTCTTCCAGTTAGTTTTGTTTAGGCCTATGAATTCGACCAAGTAGTTATGACTTTATCTTCGGGTTTCTCATTCTCCTCTAGAAATTAATATTTTTTTTGGCAAAGTCTAGTGTCAAACTTTTCTAGAAAAAGGTCGAAATAAGTCATGGGGCCTTTAGAAGGCGGTTAAAGTTGAAATCATCAAAGGGCTAGTGGAAGCAGGGGTTTGATATGGTCATGATGTCAATCTCAATCATTTTTGAAGTTTGTGAAAAGGTTTTGTGTGAGCTCCATCATCTGAAGAATTAATTGACTTAACCATATCTAGATTCTACAAATATGAGAAGGAAAGAAGCTCATTTGTTGGTTCAGAAGAAGGGTGTGTGAGGGAGTGTGCTTGAGTTGAAAGTGTACAACCAATGAGTTTTGTAGTGAGTTCGTAATTTTAGAATTGCAGTGTGCTTCAAAGAATAATCATTAGGGGAATTTTTAGGTCTAAAAAGGGTATCGTAAGGAAATTACTAGAAATTGCACCAAATGTTTCAATGTAAACGTCGTAAGTCACTAGCATATGAAAAAATAGCAGAGTTTAAGAGTGAATTCTCAAAGTAAATTCTTCGAGGGAACACCCACTGTTTTAGAGTGGATGTTTGCATATCCTTCTGAAGGAGTAATTCATACTAGACATTCCCCATTAGTTCAAATTCCAAAAGCATGTCATTGTAGTATTTGATTCCCAAAAGCAATGCATTGTCATTTATAAAGGCACCAAAGACATAAACAAGACATATATCTTAACTTATTAGCATTAAATGAAAATTTGATAAGGTGTTGTCAGAAATAGTTAACTGTGAAAAGATAGGGGAAAAGGATCGAGTTGCTTACTTAGAGATGCATATGTATCAAGTGGCTTGTAGTTGAACAACATTAACGTAATATCTTGCCGTGTTGGGTGATTAGGTACTTTAGCGCCTCCTGTTTTGTGACCAACTTAGTGTGAAAACATAGGGGAAAAGGATTGTGTTACTTACTTAGAGATGCATATGTATCAAGTAGCTTGTAGTTGAACAACATTAACGTAATATCCTACCTTGTTGGGTGATCAGGTACTTTAGCGCCTCCTGTGATCAAGTATTTTAGTGCCTCCTGTTTTGTGACCAGCTTCACATAGGGGAAAATGATTGAGTTACTTACTTAGAGATGCATATGTATCAAGTGGCTTGTAGTTGAACAACATTAACATAATATCCCGCCTTGTTGGGTGATCAGGGACTTTAGTGCCTCCTGTTTTGTGACTAGCTTCTTCCTTCCTGTTGGCAAAGTGGGTGATCAGGTACTTTAGCGCCTCCTGTTTTGTGACCAGCTTCTACCTCTTGTTTTGTGACCAACTTCTTCCTTCCTTGAAAAGTGTATGGGGTTATCCACATCCCCACTTGGTTAGAATGGTGCCTATCGCTATGTTGTTGGCATTTACATGCACATGGGATTCCATATTTGGATCCAGAAGGACCCAAATTGGTGCCTTCCAGCCACAGGCGAGAGTACAATACAAATACTGATACATGCTGGTCAGGAACTCATGGTTATACGACACAAAAACAACCTCTCCAAAATGTGATAATTCTCTAGGATAGCCTCGCTCACCCTCGTTGAGTCTCAACTCTTGCTAAGGCATAATTTTTTAGTATATTTGGTTTGGATTGGAAAATGTGATAACTTTGACAAACATCAATAACAAATGAGTCATCTTAAAAATTCACCATAGTAAGTTACAAATTCATGAAAACAAGTTACAAATTCACCATAGTATAAGTTAGATGTATGCTAACTTTGACAAACATTAATAACAAATGAGTCATCAAAAATAGAATAGAAATTTCTAGTGTAGATTACTCAAACAAGTTACAAATTCACCATAATAAGTTACAAATTCACCTTAGTATAAGTTAGATATATGCTAACTTTGACAAAGATTAATAAAAAATGAGTCATCAAAAATAGAATAGAAATTTAGATATAAAATAGTATAAGAAGAAAATAATAATAATTTCAAATAATTTTGAATTTCGAATTCAATTCTATCTTCTCTTATGATGATATTTTTTCTATAGATTTTAATATGGTTTCTTTAAATAATAAAAATGAGTTAGTATATTGTATCAACTAATAAAAAAATTTATTTATAATATTATTGAAAACAAATTAATATTAATTATTATAACTAATAATATTAATTATGTGACATGCTTATTTTAGAATAAGGATATTTTCATTTTTTTTAATAACAAAAATTATGTGGATGGGTGAGATTTAGTAAACTCTTGATAAGGGGCATAATATTATTGAAAACAAAACCATATTAATTATTATAACTAATGATATTAATTATGTGGCATGCTTAGTTTAGAATAAGGATATTTTCATTTTTTGAATAACAAAAATTATGTGGATGGGTGAGGTGCTCGCAAATTAAGAAAACAAGTTACAAATTCACTATACAAATTTACCATAGTAAATTACAAATTCACTATAGTATAAGTTAGATGTATGCTAACTTTGACAAAGATTAATAAAACATGAGTCATCAAAAATAGAATAGAAATTTAGATATAAAATAGTATAAGAAGAAAATAATAATAAGTTCAAATAATTTTGAATTTTGAATTCAATTCTATCTTCTCTTATGATGATATATTTTCTATAGATTTTAATATTATTTCTTTAAATAATAAAAATGAGTTAATATGTATCAACTAATAAAAAATAATTAATAATGTTATTGAAAACAAAATAATATTAATTAGCTTCAACTCTTGCTAAGGCATAATTTTTTAGTATATTTGGTTTGGATTGGAAAATGTGATAACTTTTACAAACATTAACAACAAATGAGTCATGTTACAAATTGACCGCATTAAGTTACAAATTAATGAAAACAAGTTACAAATTCACGAAAGGAAGTTACAAATTCACCATAGTAAGTTACAAATTCACGAAAACAAGTTACAAATTCACCATAGTATAATTTAGACATATGCTAACTTTGACAAACAATAATAACAAATGAGTCATCAAAAATAGAATAGAAATTTGTCGTGTAGATTACTCAAACAAGTTACAAATTCACCATAGTATAAGTTAGACATATGTTAACTTTAACAAAGATTAATAAAAAATGAGTCATCAAAAATAGAATAGAAATTTAGATATAAAACAATATAAGAAGAAAATAATAATAATTTCAAATAATTTTGAATTTTGAATTCAATTCTATCTTCTCTTATGATGATATGTTTTCTATAAATTTTAATATTGTTTCTTTAAGTAATAAAAATGAGTTATGTGTATCAATTAATCAAAAATAATTAATAATGTTATTGAAAACAAAATAATATTAATTAGTCTCAACTCTTGCTAAGGCATAATTTTTTTGTATATTTGGCTTGAATTAGAAAATGTGATAACTTTGACAAACGTTAATAACAAATGAGTCATGTTACAAATTCACCACAGTAAGTTACAAATTAATGAAAACAAGTTACAAATTCACGAAAGGAAGTTACAAATTCACCATAGTAAGTTACAAATTCACAAAAACAAGTTACAAATTCACCATAGTATAATTTAGACCTATGCTAACTTTGACAAACAATAATAACAAATGAGTAATCAAAAATAGAATAGAAATTTGCCCTGTAGATTACTCAAACAAGTTACAAATTCACCATAGTATAAGTTAGATGTATGTTAACTTTAACAAAGATTAATAAAAAATGAGTCATCAAAAATAGAATAGAAATTTAGATATAAAACAGAGTAAGAAGAAAATAATAATAATTTCAAATAATTTTGAATTTTGAATTCAATTCTATCTTCACTTATGATGATATTTTTCCTATAGATTTTAATATGGTTTCTTTAAATAATAAAAATGAGTTTATATGTATTAACTAATAAAAAATTATTAATAATATTATTGAAAACAAAATAATATTAATTATAACTAACAATATTAATTATGTGGCATGCTTATTTTAGAATAAGGTTATTTTCATTCTTTGAATAACAAAAAATATGTGGATTAGTGAGGTTTATATTAATTATTATAACTAATAATATTGATTATGTGGCATGCTTATTTTAAAATAAGGATATTTTCATTTTTTAAATAACAAAAATTATGTAAATAAGTAAGATGCTGGACCAATTTATAGATATATAAAATTAGAAAATAATATATATAGTTAAAATGGTTTTATTGTTTCAGTTCTCAATTTACCAAAAAACTAGAGAATAATATGTATAGTTAAAATGGTTTTCCTCTGTTTGCACTTTGCAACAAATCATCTCTTCAATATTTTTTCAAAATTTGAATCCATTATTTTAGTTCTAAGATGTATCTTAGTGTTTCAATTCACTATTTCAAATCAATTTTAAATGATAAATGATGATTTTTATAGATAAAATTTATTTAACAACATCATTACACTTTATGCTTTATTGTTATGTTATATTTTTGTATATGGAGAGCTTATGTGTGAAGCCTGTAAGGGGCAGAATGATCTAATAATCGATTGGTTGGGTACTTGTAAATTGGAAATTATTTTTGATAGCAGATAGTTTTGATGGCTATATAAACATTATGTTTTCTCTATAGAATATAAGAATTTTTTGAGACTATGCAGTATACAGATCTGAATTCAACCAAGTGGATGTATTTCAGCAAATTTTGGACTTTATATTCCTCATATAATATATTAAGCTTTTTTCTCTCTGAAAAAAAATAATTGAAGCTTTTTTCTTTCTGAAAAAAAAATAATTAAATACATAAATCTATTTTGTATAAATCTATTTTGTATTTAATTGGGTTCATAAATCCACTTTAAATCAACTTATGTAATGCAAATTTCCATAATTGGATACATAAATCCACTTTATGTAAATTCTCATCACTAGCTGTATCATTGACGTCAATTTTAATAAGCTTGCATTGATCTCAATCTTAATGAGATTCGAGAGATATAATAAAAAATTTAATAGAATTTGACCGTTGTCAATTTTAATAAGATTACATAGAGTTATAATAAAGATTTTAATACAATTTGAGAGAATTATAATGATGAGAACTGAAGTGAATCGTTGACCTATAATTTTTTTTTTTAATAACCAGATATATCATTATAATAAGTAAGAAAGTTTGATTATTAATCGGCTCCGAACAACAATTTTAGTAAAATTAACGAGTTGGTGTAGGAGAGAGCGGCAGCCACAGGCCAAGATTGACCGCGGTGAAAGTGTTCATGACCTTGTTCTTCTGACAATCCTTTGACAATCCTTTCAAAGTTGCTCTGCCAACCATATCACAAGTACATTTTACAAATTAACTGATAGTATTTTTGTGTAGTAACTTCCAATTTCTAATGGAAAAACAATTTCAATAACAAATTAACTACGGCCATAAAAATGTTGATATCCATATACAATCAAAACTACGACCATAAAATGATTGATGTCCATATGCAATCAAAATTAGTTCATCTGCTCAATGTAAACTTCCAATTCATTAATGGATTTCCTTCTTTTCAAGTCTTGTCTGCCACATACAAATCTAAGAACATATTAGAACAGAACATTACCCAACATAGCACTGTAACATATATCCCCACACAAATTAGACATGCATAGTGAAAATACAGAGACCTGAGCCAAAAGTCCGAGAGTGGCTTTTTTAACAGCACTTTGAAGGAGTCTGTGGGCTTTTTTTAACGTAAATTTGAAAAGAAGTTTTTATAATTCCAATTTAATTTATTTTCATCATCAAGACTACGTGGATTCTTTGATGGAAACCTTTTCATCGGTATGAAATTCATATTAAAGTCCACAACGATTTTTTTACCAAAACCAACGCCAACTCCACAACGACCATCTCCAAATCCTCGGCCCGCTGTTCTTAATTTGCCCTGATAACGACAGTTTGTAAATAAACACATTCAATCCAGAGAAAAAATAAAAGCATTGGAGAAGGGAATCAAATATGGAAATAAAGAAAGTGTGAGTCTAATGTGGCAAAAAATCAAGAAAGTAGCATTCTTACCTGTTGCAAAAATAACTTAGATGAAATACGCTGCCAAGACTCCCAGCTGAAAAAATCCATGATCATTCTCCTGCTTTTAAATTCAGTTGCAAATCCTAAGCACAATCAAGATAGCTGTGATCACTTGCAAATCTTGGAAGTCGAAATATTTGGGCATAGTTTCGAGAGTCCACTGAATCCACCATCCAACCAAACCTTTTCGTGTATCAAAGACACTAATGGTTAATTCATTCATTAAAAACTAATTGGAACAGCGACCACTTGGAAAAAAAGAATGGAAGATTTGAAGATTTGAGCTCCGATCACGCGAGAATCGAACCAGCTATAATAGGCAGCTCAAAACTAGCCATTGAGGTAGTGATTGGGGAAGAGCCATTGCCATGAAAGGGGAATCAGGATACACAGGGTTGTTACGGTAACGAATTTACAACCGCTTTTGATTATTTGACAGTGGGAATTTTTTCAATCGTCTAGCATATCAAATCAATCGCCCAAAATAGTACATGTGGCACATAAGAGAGTTTATTTTATAGAGAAATGCCTTAGGATGTAATAAAATAATAGTGCAAATAATAAAATAAGATTAGATTACATCATCAAATTTTAGAGGGAAAAAAGAAAAAACTATTTTTTCAACTCGTATTTTCAACTTATCTCCCTATTGGTTGACTCAAATTTCGAGCGAGAACACTCGTTCGATGCATAATTTGATTCCTCATCCAAGGAGTACCCATGTTACATACTTTTTATGGACTGTTTGGATGGGGTCTCCTAGATGATTTTTGGGGTTAAAAACCCAAGTTTTGATGTAAATTTTGGTAAAAAGATGTAAAGTCTCCGCAAATTGTGGATGCGGAGCGCGTATAGAATTAGAAGTCAAAAGGGGTTTACCCTCTTGTTTATGTAAATTCAATTCGGTTTTGAGATCTACCCATGGTCCGTAGACCATGGGATTGTATGAAGAAAAGTTATAAATAGGTGCGTCTTAGAGAGTCTAAGGGAAGTAATGAATGATGGATGTAATGGGTCAATAGAAGATAGCACAGAGAAGTGAGTCGTACAGGAAGAAAAGGCTTTGCAGCTGAGTGCGCAGAGGCCTAGAGTAGAGTCTGCATCTAAGTGCGCGGACCCCTGCAACTGAGTGCGCAAGGCAGTTTTTGATTCTGTAACATCATATTGATTATCAATAAAGAAGATTGTTGGAGAAATTCATGTGTTTACCTGTTTACTTCTATTATTTATGTTTACGATATATGTTGTGATGGAATAATTTTCTTTATGAAATATTGATGTAGTGATGCACGATTTTGTTGGATAAGTCTTACTAACTGTACGCAATACCTGTTAAATATTTACGCGAAGATTATAATACATTATGTGGTGTTTATTGAATACTTAAGTAGATCTATGTGAATTCAGATCTAGGGTTGCTTTATGGTGCACATAAGTGGATGCTTCACATGTTAAGGGTCCGCAAAACCCTATCATAAACCTTCGCGAAGGTCTAAAGGTCGTTTAAGTGAAGTTGCAGTACCAATCCTTAGGGGTTTATTGGTCTGCACGAAGGAAGATCTAGGGTGATAAAAGACATCACACTGATGTCTAGATGCGGAAACTTGGTTCCAACATCTCCCCATACTGCTTCGGGTGAGACTTCAGCCTGCGCTACGCAGGTTGATGCCGAAAGGGCTAGTAGTGTAGGGTTTTGTTTGGCATAATTAACTCTGAACCTAGGTCAGGACCCATTAAGCCAACAAATGGTTTCGTTGTCGGGACCGACATCTGTATAAAGAGATGTGTGATGTCGCATCACTGGAATCCGACCAAGAAGGAAATTGAGAAGTGGTTGGAAAGGAAGATTCACAGATTCGCAGAGCAAGAGAAAAGGAATTTGCGCCTGTCAAAGGAGTAGTGCCTGGACAGATATTTGTGCACAGAAATAAAAATAAAAATAAAAAAATTCTTCTGCACCTTCCCGATCAAATTATACGAGTGGATAGCTACGTTGGCAGACGACCAAGGAAGGTGGAGGCTTGACGGTCCAATAGTGTGGACTTCGGAGCTAGTGCGAAGGTTGGATGCCTCTGAAGGCAAGATCGCACGCGCTGTTGACCACTGGCTCGATTGAATTATAGGAGGATTTGTTACAGAGTTCGAGGTTGATACCTCAATAAGCTACAATGAAGCAGAGTGATGCTTCTTCAAGGGACCGTGAGGTAAGTATCTAAGATCATTGAATACCTGGATTAATATGTGCTTGTGTGAGAAACGGGTTATGCTATTGCCTTGATCTTTGGATCTACACGAAATGGATGGATCTTTAGAAATCGAGAGAAAACAAGCCCTGAATATAGCCTGTTGATTGGACCTCCTTTGATTGACGACGAGGGAACGACACAAGCCTCACCGTAGAGTGTGGTCCAGCTGATAAGATAGGGTTTTCCACGAATACATCATCCATCCACTCCACCTCCATCTTCACCTCCACAACATACACCTTCGCCCACACCACCGCCACCCACACTACCGTTCAACATGTCGAACTCAATAAAGCTGCCGATTTTCAAGGGTATAGGGAGCGAAGATACAAATCAATTCTGGTTTGTTGCGAATGTTGTATGGACCACGCAACAAATCAATGATGACAACATAAAGAAGGCGCACTTAGTTACTGCTCTGCAGGATCGCGCGCTGACGTGGTATATTAAGTATTGTATTGATCATCCTCTAGCAATGCTAGCAGATACTAAGGATGCTTTAAACAAGGATTTTAGTAAGCCTAAGTCTGACTCGCAATCAGTCATTGGATTTAAGGAAATAACGATGAGCGCTGGTGAGATGCCCTAGGAGTTAGATTAAAGGCTTAAATGTGTGATCCACGAAGCTAATATGCAACTTACAGATGGCCAGCACCGCGAGTGGTTTATAGTCTCACTTTTGCCTCACCTGCGGATTTCTTTGTCATAGCAAAAGATAGGAACTCAGGTAGAAGCCCTGGAAATCGCTATGAGATTGCACGAGATACCTATTCAGGACGCGACTTTGGGAGTCCAGTAGATTCACTCGCAGTTGCAGAACCTCTGCTTGGATTTGCAGAGCTTGAAAAAAGAGAAAGAGGCTAGGCCAGAGGTGCGCGAGGAATTCTGGTGCCTCAAATGTAAGAGCGAGGGGCATGATAAATACCATTGCCTTGTCTTTGCGAATTATATTACAGGAGGGGGACTGATTCCCTTGAGGTAGGAAGAGGGAAAACACATAACGAATAATTGTCATTTTCTGCAAAATTTCGTTCAGACACCACAATAGTTGTTTTGTGATTTCTGCAAATCGGTGGGCCATGATGAGTGCCACTGTCGTAGCTACGAAATTGATGATGGAAAGAATGCCTACCTATCGAATGCAAGAAGAAACTCGGCCTCCAGATCAGGGCGCTAGGGGAGCGTGTGGAGGATATCAGGGGCGAGGACGAGGCCGAGGAGGAGGAGGACCTAGTAGAGGTTGCGTTCAAGTTCTTTGCTATAATTGTGGGACACCAGGGCACTATGAGCTAGAGTGTCAGAATTAGACATGCCCATCATGTCAATACTACAGCTAGTTTGACCACACTATCGAAGAATGCCCTTTGTTAATAGCTAAGATGCAGGAGAAGAAGGTGCAACCTCAACACCCTACGCAGAACTTACAAATGATGAGAGTTGAGCCCCGCGAGGAAGATCCGAATGTGAATATCGTGCTGAGAAGTGGAGTAACAATCGGGGATGATAAGGGAAAACAACCTGAA
Source organism: Pinus tabuliformis (assembly GCA_031772625.1). Taxonomy (NCBI): domain Eukaryota; kingdom Viridiplantae; phylum Streptophyta; class Pinopsida; order Pinales; family Pinaceae; genus Pinus; species Pinus tabuliformis. The sequence goes on along the minus strand of CM062809.1, from coordinate 1,000,127,949 downwards.
GAAGACAGATGGGTTCGCAAGGCCCCTGAAAAGGAAGTTGGTTTTGATCTGGCGCGCATGAAGGAAACATTTATGGAAGCTAAGAAAAGCTTCGCTGAGGCATCTACTTCAAGAAGTCAGAACAAAGCACGAGAAACTAGCGTGCCTAGTAAGTTTATTTTGTGAAAGATCTAAGTAGGTCAACTTACCCAAATTGACAATGTTTTTGAGTATGTTACCCGTAAGTTTGTTTTGAGAGAGATCTAAATAAGTCAACTTGACCAAATAGGCCATGAGTTCGGTTATGTTAGTGAGTTTGTTTTAAAAGACATCTAAGAAGGTCAATTTGGTCAAGTTAGCAATGCCTTCGGGAATGTTGATGAGGTTGTTTTGAGAAAGATATAAAAATGTTAATTGGGTTAAATTAGCAATGTGTTTAGGTATGTTACTGATATTGTTGAGAGAAAGATCTAAATATGTCAATTTAGTTAAATTTTTTATGGATTTAGGTGCCAATGAGTACATTGTTTGATAAATCTAAGTAAGCCAATTCTGTCAAATTGGAAATGGAGTTAGGTATCCTATTGAGAGTAACATGAAGTGATAGATAAGAGAGGGGAAGTTTGAATATTTCAGAAGGAATAGAGAGGTCAATGGCAACAACTCTTATGCTATACGGTCTGCAACAAATGCCATACCACAAGCATATATTCTCCGAGTTTTCTGTCGTCCAGTTGGAAAGAAAGTCATCTTGCGAGTATGCGAGGGCATTTTTAAAGGACAAGAAAGCATTAAGATCCCTTTTCTCATGGGTGTCTATGAATTCACCTTCCTCCACCACGCTTTTAGATTCCGATTCAGAGTGACGACGTTGCACCAAAGTTCTTCCACCACCCATAAGCTCATATAAACCAGCTTCCGGACGATGAATCTGGGAATATGGCTTCGGGTATATTGAGTAATTAAGAGACGTTGCTACAGGTAGAAAAGTAGCCATGCACATAAGCAACAATACCACTAGAAGAAAATCCATTTCTCCCTCTTCGCTACAAAGCCTTTGAGAGCCTGCGAGCTATGTCGTGGCCGCCTTCTCTCACACATATATATAGATATCTAGTGGAGTTACTAGTTAGAAGACATGGATTTCCCACTGGAATTGCGGAGATATTTTTCCACGATGGAGTAGGTGGGTGGACAGAGAAAGAAAAGCATCGGGAAATTGTAGTATCACATTCCTATGAGTTCACTCATACAACATTACACCCACGGCCACGATGGTGGTAGGAAAAATTGAAAGTAATCAGATATTAAGTTTTATAATGTTTAAAAAGTCAATTGTTTAATATTTAGTATTGAATCTTAGTGTGTCGATGATATAATTACAAAAAATAATAATTATTATTAAATAGAAAATATAATAAATTTTATATATATATATATATATATATATATATATATATATATATATATATATATATATATATATATATATATATAGATATATTTTATTTTATTTAGGTAGATAGGTGTGTTTATTTTAAAATAGAGTTTTGTAAAATTTTAATTTAGTTATCAATAATTATTAGGTGGATGGTGGGTATTTTAATTTTACAAAATATTTTTAATAATATTAAACTATGTAGTCTATTAGTTCACAGTGCCTAAAAAGATTTTGAAAACGTTGAATCCATTTATGCATTTAATTAAACAATGAAAATTTAGACATGGTGTGTGTAGAGAGGGGGAACCAATATAGATGCATCATAACCATGGATATATCAAACATCAAGATGATCAAATTTTTTGATGTGAAAACTTTTCTTTGCACTCTAAAAGAAGTTTGCACATCAAGAAATTCAAACCTTTCAACATTTGTTACATATGTGGTTAAGATGGAACTATACTAGTATTAGATAAACAAAAAATGTGTGGAATAATATGTAGAAAAGGGAAAAAATATTATCGCTCAAGAGATAGATTTGAAAATGTAAATTAGTAGTAATATGACTCATTAATTCGAATTTAGAGAAGAGTAATATATGTACACCTTAGTAAATTTCAACAATCAAATCATAGCTCAAAAATGAGTCTATTACCTCACAAACTAGGTCTCATACACCCAATTAATATAACATGACCATAACCTCAAAATTAGAAAAAAGTTCAAACAAAAAGAAAACAAATAATAAAAATATTTATAAATTAATTAAATTAAATATATTAATTATACATCCTAAATATTATTTATTTATTATAATACCATATACAAAATAAGATAAAAAATTATAAAGAGATTTTATTAATCAAGCCAATAAAGTTGTAAAAACAATTGAATAATAATATTAATTATATTATATAAATTTTAATAATAATTAAATGAAATATATTAATTATACATCTTAAATATTATTTATTTAAATTCCATATAAAAAATAAGATATATTATATAATTTTTTATTAATAATTAAATGCAATATATTAATTATACATCTTAAATATTATTTATTTAGGTCCAAATTAGTTAGGTCCCTCGCTCGGTCAAACTTGCCTTCACTGTAATTTCCTTTTCGATCCCATTGGAAACGTCTGCCTAATTTTCCATGATGGAGTGGGTGGGTTGACAGAAAGAGGAAAGGAAAGTATGGGGAAATTGTAGAATTCACTCGTCGATACTCTGATTTTCTCCCATATATTTAAATTTTCTCATATATTTAATGTTTTTAAGAGTCAAGTCAATATACTCCTTTCTCTGTAATTACCTTACAATTCCCTTCACTGTAATTGCCTTTCCGATCCCATTGGAAACGCCTGCCTAATTTTCCACGATGGAGTGAGTGGGTTGACATACAGAGAAAAGGAAGGTATGACGAAATTGTAGAATCACATTCCTATCAATTCACTCGTACAATGTTACCCCTACGCCCATGGTGTGTGGTACCGTGGTAGTCTTCAACCAAAGGGAAAAAAAATTGAAATGCTAATAAGTGGTAAAATTGAAGTCTTATTTGTTGGTCGTAAGAAAAGTATATGAAAACTAAAATTGTTATTTTGTAAAAAATTTATTTTTTGAATATTCTTCATTGAAGTTTTTAAGATAGAAAATTGATTGAAATATTTGGATAGACAAGTAAATTTAGTAGCACCAGTCCCAATCTAGTCCCAGATTCATTTTGAGAACCACCAGCATAAGAGGAATGGGGTACTTGGATAGACAAGTAAATTTAGTAAAGTGCATAAAATTATAGAAACATATTATTAATTGTTTAAGTTAACATATATTGATTGCACTAAAAAGACACTTTCTATAATTCAATATTAAATGGATGTACATGATATATTTTAGTTCATTTTAAGTACTAAAGTGACTTGCATCATAGTAAGATTGTACCCCTTTTTTTTTCTTTTTTTCTTTTCTTTTTTTCCTTTTTTTTGTATGAAAAAAACTTATATTCATCAAAATATGAGTAATACATATAGAGAGGATAGCAGCATACTGATGTATACAATATCATCTAAAGTCATTGATGCATTCCAGAATCAATGACATAACGACATGACCAAACATATAGAGCACCATGGCCAGAATCTGTGCGAGCATAGCAAAAACTAATTTTATCTGCAGCCCTAAGATTATAATGAGAGTATATATATATATATATATATATATATATATATATATATATATATATATATATACAGTAGAGCAAAACACAAAAAAGAAAATAAAAACTCTTGACAAACATAATATATCTCGGAAGATACTCTAAGATATTCTGCCAGCATTATCATATGAGAGTTTCCTGTGGATGTAGAAGTTATCCAGGAAGAGGTGTCACCCCAACATCCATAATATAATCCTCCATCTTGATCTCAATGTGCATCCTGTCCAACTCATCTAGTAACCTCCTCTTTGAGAGTCTGTCCGCGGATTGATTGAACTCCCTTCCAATGTGCTCAATCGTTGATCCCATAAAAGAAATTCAAAGTTGTTGGACTTGGAATAGCCATCCTTGAAGCATGGGTTGGTAAATTTGCGCCCGTCCCAAAACATAATCAATGAGAATCTTGGAATCCCCAAATATATGCATAGTAGGGATGTTCAAATATATGGAGAACCATAGAAGTCCCCAGAGTGCCATAACTTCTGCCTTCATGTTCATGCCGCAGCCAGCACCCCAGTGAACCCAAAATTCCTTATCCGGAGAATAGGCAATCAAGAAGCCGCATCCACACCTATTCCTTTGTGAAGCTCTGTCAAAATAGCCAGCCGGGAAGACCAACTTTGGGCCAGTTAGTTTATGAATGGTATCCTTCGGTCCCTTACCCTGTAGAGTGCCAATAGAGAAACCCAATATGATGTGCTCCAGAACCCATGATTCAGAATCTCTAAGATTGTTGAAGATTATGTTGTTTCTCCATCTCCAGATCTCCCAGAAGAAATTAAGGGGAATGTTGCACCATGTAGGTTGTTGTTTGCTCCACCAGCTTAAGTAGTCAGAGATATGATCAAATTGCTGATATGGGAAACTAGTATAAACAACAAGTTTTTGCCATAGTTGTATAATCTTAGGACAAAGTAAGAATAAGTGTAAATTGTTCTCCTCCGCAGCCCTGCAAATAACACAAAAACCCGACCCATACCAATGCCTCTTCTAGAGGTTTTCCCACATGAGATTTTATTTTTCCATACCAGCCAAAGGAAAAGAATAATATTAATGGGAGAATTGGATTTCCAGAAGATTGTGAACCAACATACCTCAGGATGTAAAGTCTCCTGACGATAGAGAGAAAAATATGTGTCAGCCACCATATGACCACCTTCCTTCATTTTTCCAGTCCAGGCAATCTGGTCCCTTTCAACCACACGACAAACTCCAGCAAGCTGCATGTTAGATCTAATATGTTTCCATTCTCTTGCCATCTGCCCGTCTAGTCTCAGTTCCAAAGCCCTTTTCCAGATAGGACATCTATCTTGCCATGATGAAATGACCTAATGCTAGAAAAAGATGTTGTGGCTATTTAAACAATATATGAGATCATCTGATATATTGGAGGTAGCATCAATCCCCTGAATATGATCCAAACCAATGATAATGCAGTGGCCAGTACCCAATTTCCATGTCAGTTGTAGTAGGAAGCAGGGGTGAATTTTGATGAAACTGAGCCAAATTGTTGATCCTGTAGTGATCCCAATACTTCCGCGTCGCATCCAAACAGAGAAATCGGAGTTATTTAAATACTTGTGCCGAATGATCATACCCCAGGTGCCATCACCAAAAATCCCTCTCCACATACATTTAAGTAATAGTGCCCAACCAAATCTCCTCAGATTCAGAATATCCTAGCCACCCAGACTCTTTGGAAGAGTGAGGTGGTCCAATTAGGCAAGGTGGTATTTGTTCTGTTTTTTTATACCAGACCAGAGGAAGTTTGTTGTAATCCTGTTGAGTATTTTTATAATGGTGAGGGGAAAAATATATAAGTGTGCCTAGTACACTCCCAATTGAGTGATCAGAGCCTGTGTCAGGGTGATTCGACCTCCCAAAGATAAGCATCTGAACTCCCAGCTAGATATTTTCTATAGAAACGATCTACGAGCCATATCTAGTTAATGGTTTGGAAGCCACACCAAATAATCTTTTTATGTATGCGATAATCTCGTCATCACATATGTCATGGATAGTGATGGATTTCTAGAGATTCATGAGAAAACCAGAGGCATTTCCAAACTTAGAAAAAATATTAAGAAGATAGAGCCATGCAAACCTGTTAAGTATCCCCATGATGAGGACGTTGTCAACAAAGAAACTATGCAAAATATATATATCCCGCCCCATATGCAATGCTTGAAATTTCCCTTCTACCACAACTTTTTGTATGTGAAGGCTCAGCCCATCCATAACCAAGATGAAGAGAAGTGGAGATAGTGAGAAGCCTTGTTTGAGACCCCTCCCCACCTTGAAGAAATCTGAAGGATAGCCATTTATAATAACCGCATAATGTACATTTGAGACACAAGCCATAATCCACTCTGAAGGTCCGACTTGAATACCAATTTTGTGAAGGACGAGCCTCAGGTAGCCCCAATCAAAATAATCAATAGCATTTTGTAGATCAACTTTCATTATAGCGGCATTTATTTCTTTATGATGGATAGAGTGCTTACATTCCTGGGCAATCGCCACAACGTCATGGATCTGTCTATTTTTGAGGAACCTGAACTGTTGAGGAGATATAAATTTGGACAGTGTGTGCTTCATCCTATTTGCGATAGTTTTAGAGATGATGTTGTAGATAATATTACAAAGCGAAATAGCTCTATATTCCGAGAAGGTGGTGGATGGAGACATTTTCAAAATAAGAATAATGTATGTAGAGTTTATATGAGGGTGTATATATCCACTGGTTCAGGATTCCTCGGCCATGTCCATAAGATCCTACTTGAAGAGGTCGAAAAAATGAGTGAAAAATTCCATTGTCCACTCATCAGGTCTGGGGCTCTTATCCCCCTTGAAATATTTTAGCACACCCAAAATTTATTCCTCTGAAACAGGTTTAAAAAGAGTCGAGTTAGCAACCTCATCAAACATGATTGGAAATAATTCCACACCCCAAAGTTGATCCTCCAGAAAGTCCAAATCTTGTTGTCGGTATGCATTATGAAAATGTTGAACAGTAGATTTGCAAATATCTTGCTGCGATTGAACCTTAGTGTCGGGCGCATCATTAATCTCCCAAATAGATTTTACCTTCCTTCAGAAGTTTTCATATCTTCCTGAAGTACTGAACCAAGTAGGAAGCATCTTCTTGAAGTAATGAACCACCTGTGGGACCGCATGCATAGTTTCCTGCAATAGAATAATATATGGACGAAGAGAAGAGAAGAGTGCCTTGAGGGCCAAATATTTAGGAGCGGCCCCCAAACCCCAGATATTAAGAGAGAGGATGAAGGTCATGTTAAACCATGAGTGGGTGTCTGTGCTCCAAGGGCCCGAGGGGGGAAAGAACCAGCGATAGGAACATCAATGAGGGAAGAAGGGTCAGCAGGACTGAACAAGAGAGATCGACGACAACTTCAAAAATTTCGACTATCACAATTTTGTTTGCGACGTACAGTGATATTCCCAGCAGAGGAGGGGCTGATACGGGGAGATGAAGAGCTAGGTGGCTTGTGAATGGTGAGAGTGTGAAGATATAATGTCTTCTTCTGCAGAAGAAAATCCAGGTCGCAGTCAATCAAATTAGTGGGTGAATTAAGTGGTGAAAGTGGTGATGTAGGGTGGGTTCCAATTGCTGGTGGGCGGGATGTGTCACGTGAAGGAGACGACACGGTGATATACAAGATGTGTGAAGATGAGGGCTCATCACATGACAGCGGAAGATATGATGTGGGACGTGAAGGAGGATAGTCACTAAGTGAAGTAGGGATCTTATCTAGAGGAGAAGGTGAGGTGGCGTCAGTAAGAGGAACGCTAGACCCATTCGAAGATCGAGGGGATGAAGCAATGTTAATATGTGCAAAGATATTCAGTTTAACAGACTGATGTATAGAAAAAGGAGGATTCGAAATACCTATAGACTGTAGGGGCCTGCATCTAGGAGGAGGCATCTCATACCAACTACATGGAGGAACAAAAAGATGAGAATCATTTTTTCCCCACATATCATGATGATAGCGTCGGTGAGTCCTAAATTTGTCGCCCATCTGTCGTGAATATTGCGCCAGAAGATGACTTGTATGGTGGCCATTAAGACACCAGAAAGGAACCCCCCATAAGTCAAGTCGTTGAACCAGATGAGTGGCACCCCAGTTGATTTCAATATGATCCGGAAAGCCCCCTTTGTATTCTTTTTCAATTAAGATCCAAGCAACGTGCTTGTCCTATGCGCCCAAACACCGCGGATCAACATACACAAATTTTCCAATAACATTGCCGATATCCATAAAGACCTCTTTCGTCTAGAATTCAATGGGCAATCTAGGAAACTTAACACAAATCAGTTTGTTTTGGGGGGTTTCTTTCAGTGGATTGAACCTGATGTACCAAGAATGTAGCGCCAGAAAGCTCCACCCATTGATTCAAGGAATTGACATGATTTTAATAAGATCCTCCCAGCTTAGGAAATGAAAATTGTACCAGTCATTTAATAGTCATACCACTGTAGGCATATAACCTAACAATGTTTTCCACTTCATGTCAACCCAATGCCTCATATCCACTTCGCACAAATTGGAAAAATGCCACTTTCCAACAAGAGCCCACTTCTGAAGGTTGGTAACCCGGTCTATGAGGACGTCGTGGTCGAAAACCAGAGTAGGGGTCGGGGAAGAAATCTTGAGAGAACGATGTTGATGTCGGGATCGTCGTCCATTTTCTGCATGGGGATTTCCATGCAAACCATGTTCTGCATGTGAGCCATCTGGAGAGTGCATCGATGGCTAAGATGAGAGCCAAGTGTCTGGGATCATTGGGCCCTGCTCCCCAAAATTTGACTCAGAATCCAGTGTGGCCCAAATGAAAGCTTCGTGGGCTGAGGTGTCAGAATCCAGCAGGTCCACGACCGCATAAATGAGAAGGAAGACCAACACAGCCGTATGGTGGGAAATGTAAATGCAAACTAAATGAATCTCTAGGAGGTAGGTCAGAATTAAATAGACTACATTAGAGAATCCCTATCAAGGATATCTAGGGATCCACAAAACAAAAATTACGAAGTACAAAAGCCACAGAACATAACACCCACATAATGCCCAAAAACATGAAGCACCGTCAAAAGGCCAGTCTATATGAGGAAAGTACCCAGAGTGGAATTTTTAAATAGAAGGAGTGTGATCATGTCAGAGAGAATGTGTAGGAGTATGTCAGGAGGAGAATGTATGATGCAGACCCAAGTCACCTCAAGCAATTATAATGACACCACCCCATCTAAAAAATAGAAAACTCGCCAGAAAAACAACAGGCTCCGGTAGCCAGAAAAAACAAGCCGATCGAGAGTAGAAACTAGACTAGCACAAAGCATAGACGAGAGATCGAACCCCCGCACAATAGCACAATGAGGTATATATTTAAAATTCATCACAATAATAACAACAACAGAAACTCCGACAGGCCCACCATCTATTGCAGAAACGGATACCAAAAGTTTTGCAAGGTCGAGAGATTATGAAGGAATTGATCCATCGATGCCAGAGTGGAAGAAGGTTGTTTGTTTGTAGGGAAGATCCTTCCTCCCGAGAAAGCGAAGGACACAGGAGATTAAGAATGTTAGTCCAGAGAGGCATATGGACGTCTAGAGGAAGGATGAAAATGTGTTCGGAAAATAAAGATAAGAAGGTATATGGCAAGGCAGAGAAGTATCAGAATATGAAGGACTTCCGAGTGAAAGTAATAATGGAGAGCATTGAGATGTAGGAATAGCATGCTATATATCCGGTGAAATTGAGGGAGGGAAAGGGAGACCAAGAAAAATTAGGAACACACCCCAAGAGTCGCATATGATGAAATACACCCGGATAGTAGGCAGGATCCCCCACAAATGGAAGGAGTCAATGATCGGGAGTGCCCCACAAGTGTAGACTAGTGTCTATAGAAGGCAATGCAGAGACAATAGCAGAAACAAAAACAAGATAACACAAAAGGATAGGGGAGAAAACAGGGCAGTGAACATCAAACCTACGAAATACTGGGGTCAAATATTATGGAACACCAGTGCCCAGAAGCAACGACCCCATATCACATACTCTTGTCCACCATACTCGCAGCGACCCTAGATCGCATACTCTTTTTCGCCATACTTGTGCTTTCCTTCAACAAGCCAAGTTATCTTACCCTTAGTAAGATTGTACTTATTTCCTTAGTCTATGAAAATAGAATTCAAATTTGTTATTTTGTAAAATTTTATTTCTTGAATGTTCTTAAGTGAATGTCTTAAGTTAAGGAATTGATTGAAACATTTGATAGCCAACTAAATTTAAAAAAGTTCATAAAATTATATAAAATTATCTAAAAACAAATCAATTTTTTTTGGTATATTAAATTCTAATACATATGACTTATATAATGTGTTATGACTAAGTTGTTTTTTTTTCTTTTTTCTTTTTTGGCTATGGTTCACGGACACCCTGGTCATCGAGTGGTGGCTATGTCCACCAAAAAATCTGGGTTGACCGACCCCGAAGGGAATCTAGCCCTACGGCCCACTAGCTAGGCCTAACCCCAAGGGCTTTCGGGGAGAATGGACCGTGTGACCTCCCGATCGGCGAGGCACTGATTTGACCAAATGAGCTAACCCTTGGGGCTTGTTATGACTAAGTTGTTGTAGATGACCTCAAAAGAAATAAAATTTAATAAAACAAGTTATTAGTTGAACATTACTAGTTGAAGACATTTTTAAAATTGAATCTGAAATGTATTTCAATCATATTTGTGTATTTTAATTGAACCATGAACATATATTTTAGTTCATTATATGTATCAAAATGACTTGCATCATAGTCTAAGATTTTACTTATTTTCTTAGTTTATTTTTGGAGAAGTCAAAATTGTTATTTTGTTAGCTATGTATGATAATAAACTATCTATATGAAAATATATACAAATTACATTATACACATGAACATCCACAAACTGAAATAATAAGCATCCATAAACAGAAATAATGTTCATGCATCCATAAAGTGTCCATGTATGAAAATATACGAAGTTTGTACATCACATGTGAATATGCCCTATGAAATGGGCCTGAAAATATACAAACTATCTATGATCCACTCTAGAAGGTACCACTTCTATAACTCTTATGTGTGTTCTGTTGTGCAGAGTGAGCATCCATAATCTGGTACTGCAATATAACACATTAAAATTCAAATTAATTAAAACATTATTTGTACAAAATAAACAATCTGGAAATAAAAGATTTTGAACTGTGCATTTAATAGTCCCCTACCTATGACTTGGTCGAGTGAAAATGGAAGTCAGGTGGAATGGGGGTATGATCAATCTGGTTTTGGTTCTCCCCTGTCTGTCGCTCAATGCTTTCATACCCAACATCCCACTGATGTGTCCACATAATTACAACATTGACACCCCTCTACATATGGGCCTATGTACACAATGGAAAAGACAAATTATAATTACTCTATGAATTAATTAGCATGCATACATGTAACTTAAAAAAATAAAATGTTGAAATCTTAAGAACAAAAAAAATCACCTCAACTGTTAGTCCATGAGTGTTAGAAGTTGGAGGTGGAGGTGGAGGAGACTGAGCCATGAAAACATGCACTAGAGGAGGCTGCTCCAGCTAGTCAACTGTCCCCTCAAATGATCTCATAAGCTCATATGTGTATTTGGGTTGTGCATGCATGTTATCATGAAATTTTTAATATAAATGCAATCTGATACAAACTTATTAATATAAATAATGTAAAATTTGATGATAAGAGTCAAAAGTTTCATATATATGTACCTAGTCTGTGTCACGTGGGTCGTGCACCCTCCACATGTCACGAATGGTATCACGACACGTATGTGCATATGAAAAAAGTTGGTCATGCCCTAAACTCTCGAGATATGAATCATCATGTAATGCAACTAGTGGGTCATGAGGCAACGAAGGTGGTCTGGTCATCTCTCCACGCAATGTGACACGTGGAATGGCCAATTTCCTCTGCATGTTATCCCCATTGTTATGCCTAGTCTCAATGCTAAGTTGTGATGACTTCTCTACCTCCATCGGTAATACCATGCTCCAAGATGGTCATGGAAACAATATTGGAGGTGGTGTTGCATGTGTAGGGTCCCTACAAGCCCTGAAACGTTCATAACTACATCCTAAACTAGGTCCATAAAACTTAGATCCGGTCTTGGTGTAATCCGGCCTCATATGTATCACAAACTCTGCATATATATGCTTTGCAAAGTAAATGGGGACATGTTCATGGTGGGGGAAATGGCCCCAAGCTCTAATGAATCGATCATAAACAAAAGGGGTCGCATCAACATTCTTAAAATATTTTAACGGAATCAAACCAGCATGTCTAGCACGACATTCCAGAGGGATGTCAAACAACTCCCCACAAATATCAATGTTCTTGGTGACATCTTTCACCTCCTTCCAAGTATGTGGGCCTCTAACCTCTAGCCTCCTAATCCTATCCATGGAATATAGGAGGTGTCTTTGTGGGCCCGCCCTCTAGTATGTTTCAATCAACTTGTTGATCTTATCCAGCATGAGAGACAAACTATGTCTAGTAGGTGAACTAGCAGATATTTTATCCAACTCTAGTGTGATCCATGTCTGTTGGGCCCTAACATCCTGAATTTTTATACTGGCTATAGTGTCGTTCCACAGAGGGATCGACAGTGCACTTTGATCCTCAACTTCACCCCGTTCAGGGTTTGGAAATCATATATGTGTGTGTGTGTGTGTGTGTGTGTGTGTGTGTGTGTGTGTGTGTGTGTGTGTATAACAAACTAGAAGCATAATAACATATACATTAAGTTCAAACACATCAATGGAAGACGATTTAAAAATTAAAGACAATTTCAAGATCATCAACAGATAGAAACATTACCTATGGCACTCTGACTTGTGTCGAAGGGAGGATCTATGAGTGGAACAGACACTCCAGTATGGCTACGTGATCTAGCCTGACCATGTATAACAGATCCCCCAACACTTCGATGAGCTGCAGTTGGGGGGTGTATGGGAGATGGGTCTGTAAATTACATATAATACATATAAACTAATCCAAGAAAAAATTGTTGACATAGAAAGAATGTTGACAAGAAAACCATTTATAAACTCAAGCAGAATAATATAGGTTAAAGTCCTAAACTAAATAGAGTGTCTACTTTGATAAACTATCAACCAAAGTATTTAGTTCCATGTAAACACAATAAAAAAATATAATTGAAAGTCTAACTTATACTTTTTCCCATTTATAAATAATGCATTTTATTCATAGAGCAGAAATATGTAAACACATGTAAAATATTGAAATAAACCTATTTGCAAAACTAATAAAAATTCATGCCAACCAAATACTCCATAAGGCAAGTTCTTATAATGTTTTATTTTGACACATGACATGTACTAGGTGCGAGCACATGAAGACAATGTTTCTGGTACAACACACTACATAATGAAACAATATGGTACAAATTAGAAAAGAGTCAAAATCCTTATATATTCACTTTAAATGCACTTTCCATCATGGATTTAATGTATGTATCAATGATGCATTGTTGAAACTTTAACTTGTGTGTGTGTGTGTGTATTAGTTATTCTATGTTGCGTTACATAGTTAAATAAAAATATAGGAAGTGTAAGTTACAAAATCATTACTCAACTAATAAATTTAATAAGAGTGAGAACTAAGAGGTATATACTTGTCACGTATCATTATATTAAATAATTCTACAAATATGAGTAATGGAAATCTTAAGGAATATTATAGTTTATAGATCAACTCGAGTCTTAAAAAAGTTGTTGAGCATCACCCATCTTATGTTATTATGAAGAGCACATTGTGTTAAATAATTATAAAACTATGTTAAATGTTACATATAAGTGTGTGAGAGAGAAATAGTATAACTATAACTATGCTATATATGTAGTTATATAATTATGTTACATGCTATGTTATATTATATAATTATATATCTAGTTATGTTGTATATATATAATAGTTATGTTATGTTATACTTTACAACTTATATATATATATATATATATATATATATATATATATATAATGTTAGTTAAGTTAGCCATATATATATATATATATATATATATATATGTTTTGGACTTTCCATTTAGTTAAAATATTTTATTTAAGTATAATTAATTTTATAAAATAAATTACTATATTTATTATTAAAAATATTTAAAATATAAATTTATTTAAATTTAAAATAAATGAAAAAAAAATTATTTGATTTAATGGAGATTCACTATGAGCAACCATATTCATTATGTCAATTTAAAGTTCCTAATTTATTTATTTATTGGAATTCTATAGTTGAATTGTTTTTTGTTTTGAAAAAATTTTGGACAAATTTCTAATCAAATTTATTCAAAATTTAAATGCATTTTTAACAGCAAAGCAGATCTCCTAGACCAAACTTCTTCTCCGTCTATTTTCAAGAGGACGAACACAATAGATCGCGAAGCTAAGACACCAATGTCCCAAGAACCAGAAGAGATGAAGGAGATGCAAGATACAGGAAGTTGGAAGACCGTAGAGAAAAAAAAAAAAAAAAAAAGCTACAACGTCAATCTCGCCAAGAAAGACGAGGAGCCAGACAATTAAAAACTAAGAAAATTATCGGTCCGATAGACCAATTTGGTCTCAGTGGACGTTAACCATCATCATCATCAACAAAAAAGTCATTTTTTTTCAAAATTTATTTCACTAAATTCCAAAAAATAAACTAAAACTTAAAATAATTAAAAATAAAATTTTCCATAGAAAATATTTATAATAAACATGTTAATATTGAAATTAAAAAAAAAAAAATTAAAACCTAAATTATAGTTTTTTTTTGTGCTTTTCAAGGGTTTTCTTGGTGGTTTTCTAAGTTGGTTTTGGTCTTCAAGGACTTTCTTGGTGGTTTTTAAGTTGTTTTTTGTGGTTTTCATGGTGAGTTTCATGATTGTTTTTTGTAGTTTTTGTATGTTAGGTTTTTTTTCAAATTAATTTATTTTATTTTGTAGAAAAATAAATAAATAAAAGAGACAAAAATGACAAGAAAGCTACCTCAGCATGAGCTTCTGGATCGTTGGTGGGGTTGATGGGTAGCTGGATTAAGTTCCTCCATCTCGGTTAGGTTTAGAAATATTTCGTTGAATTCTTTTTCCTCTCGTGGTCCGAGCAAAATGACTTGCGTAGGTCATGGCTGGGGTATTTTAATTAGAAATAACACTCGATCGAGCTATATCTTTCGATCAAGTCAATGACTGGATTGAAAGATATAGCTTGATCGAGCCATAATTTTCGATCGAGCTATTTTTAAGTGCCTCAATAGCTCAATCAATCGCTTAAAAATTGCTTGATTGAGCGCTTAAAATTGCTTGATTGAGGATCCATTTTTCAGCAAAACACACCCTCTTTTCGCCAAAAAATGTAACCTAGCTCCATGCTTTGACCCATATATATATTTATTAAAATTAAAAATAATCTATCTAAAAAGTAAGATATTATTTGAAATTTTTAAAAGTTCATTTCTATATTCTAAAAACATTAAGAGAAGTGCTCCAACATCACCATAGTTTCGCTAAATTAAAGGTTAAGAAGGTTGTTAGTGCCACAAATATTATGAAATTTGGATTTAAAATAAGTATGCAAAACAATCTAAGAGAAAGTGTTTTTCATTTTTAGAAGTGACGAATTCTTTCATTCAAAGGGGTTTTGCAAATTGGCCAATGCCCAAATTTAATAACTTATGAGATTTTTACTTTTATTTTAACAATATTTATTTTCTCTTTTATAATAATGTTTATTTTCTTCTTTCCAAGAATTAAGACAAAAAACATTTTTAAAATTTTAAAATTTGAGTTGGTCACCTCTTTATAATATCTTAACTTCTTTCCCCCTTTTAGCTCAACATCACATCACAATTTCTCCAGATAATAATATTTTTTTATATTATCTTTATTCTGCAAAATTGTTTCTTTCTTTATTGTTCCTTATACCATTTCCACTTTAGTAGAAGGTGGTTTTGGCTAGATTTCAAAACAATGTTACGAAGCTTTCTCTAATGTTCTAGTGGCATGTTCCTTATACCATCCCCACTTTAGTAAAAGGTGGTTTTGGCTAGATTTCAAAACAATGTTACGAAGCTTTCTCTAATGTTCTAGTCAAGATCGGGCATGTTCCTTATACCATCTAGATTTCAATGTTACGAAACTTCTTGACTTCCACTCCATTTAACATCTTCTTATACATTTGATTCTGAGTTACCAACATAGATCCATCTTAAATACGGATATAACATTAGCCGAGAGGGATCCAATTTCTTCAAGTGCAATTTTTTTTGAGTCAACATTATTTAAATGTTTTATATATTTAATTTTTGTTTATTTTTAGATTTTAGATTTTTTTATTTAAGTCGACATGAGCAAAATTTCAACTTTGATGACGAATAGACATAGTTACACATCATATTGAGTTGTAGAATAAACCTCTTGGCTCAATGAGAAACAAGCTCACATTCATATGAAAAAAAAAAGAAAAAAAAAAGAAGAAAATATATTTTCTTTAATATTAAAAATATAAATTACAAATTTCTTTTAAATAATATTCTCCACAAATCTCTTACATCTACAAATCTTATATCAATATAATATAACATAACCTAAACGATTAAATAGAAATTTTAAAAGTTCATATTTAAATTGGTATTGTTTTAAAATGGTTTTAGCTTTTTTTCCAAAAAAATTTCTCAATATTATTAAAAAATCAAATTCATAAAATTAGATTTATTAAATTTTTCTTAATATTATTAAAAAATCATATTCATAAAATTAAATTTATTGATAAAAACTACTCAATATTACAAAAAAAAATCAAATTCATAAAATTAGATTTATTAAAATTTTCTTAATATTATTAAGAAATCATATTCATAAAATTAGATTTATTGATAAAAACTTAATAATTTATAGTAACTTCCCTCACCCTCCCTCGGACCCGACCCTCAGACATTCATGCATGAGGACGAAGGCTTTTCTTGCCTGATAGAATACTTTTAGTAGTTACCTTAAAAGATAAAATTGCTTGAGCAACTATATAATAGGCTAATTCAAATGGGGAATCACAAACATAAATTTTAATAGTTTAATTTTCTGGAGATTAAATTATGTGGAATATAAGAAAAAGTATTTTACTTTTAACTTTGTATATATAAATTATAATTTTGTTAGAATAATTTTTTTTATGGTATGGTCACCATGAACATAAAAATCCAAAACGAAATTGATATCAGTAAGGAAGGTGAAACCAAATTTGCAAAGTAAGATTTAAGATTTGAAAAGCGAACCGAAGTATAGAATATATCGGATGGTTATACTTTTTAAGTAATGATATATTAAGTTTTTTTTTAATGTTTAAAATTGAATAAATAAATAATTACATTCAAAACATAAATAAATTATAAAATAAAAAATTATATCAAACTTTGTAATAATTAATATTTTTATTTAAATATATATAAAATAAAATAGATTGTGTTTTTATTTATTTATGTAAATAGTTAGGTTTGTGAGATAGAAATTTTAAAATTTTAATTTAGTTATTAATAATTGTTATTTGGATAGTAGATATTTTATTTCTAGAAAATATTTCAAATTATTTTTAATAGTAATTATTGATAAAAAAAAATTGATACGAAAGAAAAAAAAAAAAAAATGTGCTAAAATTAAAAGTGATGACTAGAATTTGGTGCTTAGGGAAGATGTACAACTAGGTGAAGTTATGGAGATATCATAAAAGGTGGTGGTGGGGTGGATCAGAGGAAGATTGCTCCCGATTGAGTTCTTGAGTAAAAACACGGAAAATGAATGGGGGAAAGAGTTGAATGAATTCCCTAAGGTAAGCACCCTTACTCGAGGCTGGTTCATGTTTAAATTCAATTCGGCAGAAGCTACCAGTTGGGTCCTTTGTAAAACATGGAGTATTTATTCTTCATCGGTGATGATGAAACAATGCAACCCTTTATTCGATGTTGGTCGTGAGAAAATGGGCTATGCCCCTATGTGGGTAAGAGTCCTTGGTTTGTTGCCACGGCTTTGGTCCAAGGATGTTTTCAATATTATTGGGAATAAATTAGGAATTTTTTTGGAGGCTGATAGGTCTTCTGAAACCAGTGGAAAGATGGTTATAGCAATGATACTAGTAAATTTGGACTCACGTGAAGGGCTTTATGCATAAATGAATATAAACTATCAGGGGTTTACTCATTAGCAAGTTCTCGACTATGAAGGAATTCCCTTTAGGTCCTGTAAATGTCATAAATAGGGCCACATTTTGTAGTACGTCCCTGTCCCTTTCTCAGGCAAGAAAGGTGTGAATGATTTACATGAGGGAGATAACAGGAGGGGGAAGGGGGGAGTTTTAGGATGTTTATTGACAGAGACCACTCCCTAGGTTCAACAATTGGATGCTCTAGAGATTATGATGATGGGTGGGGGCATAAATAATGTGGGCAACGTGTCAGCTAAATCTGGGTGGATCGGAATGCGTGAGGGCGGTCGATCCTCCTAATGAATCTTCTAGTTGGGTAATTTCTCTCCTCCTCTCCCTATTTCAAATCTAATTGGCTCTTTTTGTTGACTTACTATGGGGATGGGACATCTCTCACAATCTCCATCATTAACTTTTGTTGCCCCTTCTCTACTCAAATTGTATTTTGTATCTTGTCCTATCCCCCTCGCCCCTACTTGTTTCTCGTATTCGATCTCTTCCCCATCTAGGGAAATGGCGACGTCCTTTAAATCTAACTGATGATATAACCTTTTCTCCTCTAGTAAGAAGAGGGATTCCATCTCAGGTATGGGGGGACTGGGCCCTTCTTATCTAATCAAGTAGGGAGGGTGCATGTGGTGAAGAAAATATAATATCTCAAGAGAAAAAATTAAGGCCAATTTGGACATTGCGACTGGTAGAAAGAGATATTTTATTGCGGTGCTTAGAGCAATGCATACCCCTAGTCTAGTTCCCAAATTATTTTTCTCTCTTTCAAATTGTCATCGCTTGGTTAGCCCTTCCAAAATGCTAGCTTTGTGGAGGTTGGTACATTCTAAAGACAAAGACATTATTTTCTTACAAGAAACATTGGGGAATGGGGAATTGATAGGCAGGGCTCTGGAATCTCTACTTCAGTTTTGTTTTTTTGTGGCTTCTAATGCAAAAGGGAGATCTAGGAGTTTGGTTGTCGCTTTTAGCCAAGAATCAATCAAGGTTATAGGAACTTAGGCATCTGATATGGTTTTGGGAGTCAATATTTTCCCTTGTGAATTGGAGAAGGAACTAAATATGGTCAATATTTATGGGCCTTTCGAAGAAAGGATTGATTTCTAGGATTTGTTGATGTCTCAATCTTTTATGAAAGTTAATAATTTAGTGGTAGGATGGGATTTGAACTTTTCTATAGGAGCTTCTAAAATTTGGGGTCCTCGCGTCCATGTGGACTCCCTATTTAACTATTTTAGCCACCTTCTAGATGAACACAACTTGTGTCATGTGGATTTGATTAAGTATAAACCTACCTAGAGAAATAGGAGAACTGGGGATGCGATTGGTGCCAGACCGATAGACCGATTTCTTATGACAAAGTCTCTATGGGAAATGAATCCTCTGTTTTGTCAGTGGATTGGGGTGGGGGGTGAATTTGATCACTATCCAATTATTCTTGAAATGAAAGGGGATTTTAATGAACCATGATTCCTTACAACCATGTTGGGGATGTGCTTCACTTTGATGAAAAATCTTAAAAGGGTGAAAAAAACTATGATTGAGTGGAATAACCTCAAAAGATAGAGGAGGAAAATCTAAAATATGTGTACGAAGAGTTGAAGAGTCTAGAAGCTCCTAATGGATGGGTTGTTATTTGTCGTAGGAATCTAAACAACGGATCATTCGACTAGAGGATGCCAAAATGAGAATTTTGGAAGAAAAGGAGGAGACTTGGAGAAAAAAATGTAGAGCCATATGGCTGAAGAGTGGTGATGAAAAAATAAAGTTCTTTCAGCAGTTTGTTAAGGGGTGTTGAGCACCCAACACTATTTAGGATTTGGATAATTCAAAAGGTGGCAAAGCTTCATTATTTGAAGATCTTACAAAGCTAGGAAAAACCAACTTCAGTAACCAATATAAGGCCCCTCCTGAGGTGACCATTGCTAATGTAATCTTACTAGCTCGATCTTTCCCTAGGTTCTCAGGAGCTGAAGACAACCATTGTTTAATAGAATCAATGACTGAGGTTGAATTACAAAATGTCCTCCACAATTTTCAGAAGGATAAAATCCCTAGTCCTCATGGTTGGTTTGTGGAATCTTTTACGAGGCTTTATGATAACTCGGGGGAAGATCTCTTAAGGGTGGTTAGGGACTCTCAACAATCTGATATGATGCCTCATTATTTGAACTTTATCTTTATTTCCCTCATTCCCAAATCGGATACTCCACATTCCTTTGATGACTTTAGGCCTATATCACTCTGCAACTACATATACAAACTCATAGAAAAAATCATAGCCAATAGGCTAAAAACAATTTATCCAAAAATGTATCTAAGGAAAAATTTTCCTTTCTGGAAGGTCGACATATAAATGAGGCAATAAGGGTTTCTCAAGAAGGGCTTCACAATTTAAAATCCAAGAAAATCAAGGGATTGGTGATTAAAATTGACCTTTCTAAATCATATGATAGAATGAGATAGATATATATCAGATTGCTAATGAACCATCTCGGCTTTGAAGTACCTTTTATAAATTGGGTTATGAGTTGCATAACCATGATACCATTTGTAGTACTAATTAATGGGCCATCTTCGACTTTTCTCCATGCTCAATGAGGACTATGACAGGGTTGCCCTCTATGCCCCCTATTATTTCTATTGGTGATGGAGGGCCTTAGTTGGTTGTGACTTAAAGGAGGGGTGAATTAAGGGGTGTTGTTGTAGTTGATGATATGAACATCACTCATCTATTGGTTGTGAATGATATTTTATTATTTTGTGATGGATCTAGGTGTGACCTAACAACCGTCAATGAGGCCCTATCCCTTTTTAAGAAGGCTACATGCATGTAGGGAAAGAAACTCCATTGCATGCACATTATCTAAATTAGGTGCTTTGTAGGTATTAGGCACTTGTAGATGATAATATTTCATAATATTATCACAAGCCTTTCATAGAGGGCTTGTAGATGGAGATTTAGCAGGGCTGGCAATAAATCTACATATTTTTTTTTATCTCTCTCATAAAATTCCAAGTTAACTAGGAGGATATGTATGTAATGTAGTTTTTATTTTCGATGTATCTTTTTTTTATTGATATATTTTTTGGACATGATAAGGGCTTTTTCTTGGCCCTGTTTTTTTTTTGCATGGTTGTTTAGCCAACTTTTGAATGCATATAAAAATGTAATTTTCTTTTCCATGGTTAAAATTACAATTTTTCCTCGAAAAAAAATGAGATTTATCTCAAAGTAGTTATGCATTTTATGTCTTTTTAATTAAATTAATTAACTAAAAAAATGTTATCAAGTGTCATATGAAATGACTTATGGTTTTGATTTTTTTTGGCATGTGGTATTGATAAGTGCCTATGAAATTTAAACTATGTAGTCTACCCCATGAAAGTGCCTAAAGAGACTTTGGGTCAAATCCATTTATGCATTCAAAAAAAAAAATTAAACAATGAAAAATTACACATGGTGTGTGTAGAGAGAGGGAGCCAATATAGATCCATCATAACTATGGATATATCAAACATAAAGATGAATTAAATCTTTTTACATGTAAACTTGTTTTCAAGTTTTTCACTCTAAAAGAGGTTTGCACATCAATAAATTCAATCTCTCTAGTGAGTTTTCTAGATCCGTGGTTAAAATGGATCTATAGTGGTATTAGATAAGCAAAAAATATGTGGAATAACATGTTGATAAAAAAGTTAAAAAATGATTCTTTTGAGGTAGATTTGAAAGTGTTTATTAGTAGTAATATGAACCATTATTTCAAATATAGAGGAGACTAGAGTATGTACACCTTAGTAAATTTCAGTAGTCAAGTCACTGCTCAAAGATAGGTATGTTATCTCATAAACTAGGTCTCAACACCCATTTATTGTGTGACTTGGCCATGAACATAAAATTAGAGAAAAAGAAATTGAAAAAAAAAAAAAAACATTATATTTTTGTCATATTAAAAATAATTATATTATATAATTTTTTTATCGATAATTAAATCAAATATATTAATTATGCCGTAAGGCATTCCCTTTTGAAATCAACACAACTCTGAAGGTACATGTACATTCATGGGCCCTTGATTTAAGTGTTAGACGATTAAAATAGTTTCAACCATCTCATTGATTCTACGGTATTAAATTAGTTACAATTATAAGTCTTGCGACCTCGCTACGTAGCAAGTCGACCGCCTTTTCTCACACTACTTCTTGCTCGGCACCACGCCGCAGGTCGATCATCCTTGCTCACACTAATTCTTTGTCGGCACTACTTCCAAGTGCTGCCTCCCACTAGTTGTTCACCCAAACCCTCATTCTCATCCTCTACCACCGCGAAATGTTGCTCTGAAACTTCTCCAGGGTTTTGTGGTTTCTCTTTCGCGGTTTTCCTCATATCACTCCAGTTTACTTCTACGGTTTGAAACTTTGGAGAGAAAGACAATGCCACTCATAGAACTCACAACAATCGGTGAGCTCCATTTTTCCTTTGTTCTTCATGCACAGTTCGATACAGTCACTATCTCTGACGTAACATCATGGGCTTTGTTGACACGCAAGGAGAAAGTTGGGTGTTCCCTTGGCGGCAAGATCTTGTGCCTTCACCCGACTCATCTTTTTCCCACGACGATTTGTACAGGTAAATTGTGGCTTAAGCATTGTTGTAATTCCTTCGTTATACTTTCAGGATCTGTGTTTTTATTGTTTGATACTAATTTGCTACTCCTCCGTGTAGGTGGAACTATCTTATCGGTACCCATCTGTCGAAACGGGCACGAATCGGTCACAACTACTCCAACATTGCGCTTATCTCCATGCAGACTCCTAGGTGTGGTCATTCTTGAGACTGCCCGACAAGGGCTTTTAAATCAAGGTTTCTGTTTGTACTTTTGTAAACCCTTGAAGGGTATATGACTTCTTAGAAACATCTAGTGTATGTAGAAAGACACTCCATTTTATGGAAAGCTCATAAGCTTGATTTCCATTATTCTAGGTTACTAAACATCTGTATACTTTCATTCTAGAGAAATTTTAATCTTGTTTCTTAAATCTCGAACTATGTCGAGGAAACTTATTTCAATCTTTCGCCAAATGTTTTCGTCTTTTATATGAAATTGTGTCAATGCTGGCCGTTGAACTCTTTTAAATCGTTAATTCTTAATTTTTCTATTATGGTTCTCACGTTAATTAGATATTTTTCACCCAGTAATGCGAATTTTCTTAGAAGAATTTTGTGTATTTTCGTGTGCTTAAATTACAGTTCCTTGCTTTGTCTATGCACTTATAGTTTTGTTCTTACAATGGCACTTAAGCCCCTTGATTTTCGACTATATGCCTCTTAGAATAGGGACTGTTCCCTAGATGTTGTTTAGACAACAGGTTTCAGACCTTCGGAGGGAGGATCCCTCACACACCTGCTAAGGATGTTGCGTTCGCAGTGGTCTGATTTTTTCAGAGAGGAGGAACATTCTAGAACTATTACATGGTGGATTTTGATCTTCTTTCATCGTCTGCTTGAGCCGATACACATTTATAATTGTGTTATTAATTTCTTTGTATGTTGCAGTACCATGGAGGCACAAACTTTGGGCGGACAAGCAATGGTCCATTCATTACCACCAGTTATGACTATGATGCCCCTATTGACGAATATGGTATGGCAGAGTTTCCCTTGCCAAATTTTAATCGACACTGAAAGAGTGCAGGGGAGGTTTTTCTAAAGGGTGCACCTGGGTTGTATAGCACTGAAAATGAGTTTGGTTCAATTATCCTTCTACAATCATAAATCATAAAGTTAGGAACCATTGTAAGTTTGTCTTTGGATTTTTTCTGTTTATTTGAAACAATATGTATTCCATGTTTATGTTTATGGGATTCTGGTAAAATTGTAAGTAGTGAGGCGACTGAATTTGTATACATTCTAAAACTCCATTCACAATTTCATGAGAATAGACCTAACTGGTTTTCTCTATAAATATGCCCTGCTTAGTTAAAAAAAAAGTCGATAAAAAGTCAGTCTCTATCTTTGCGTAATCGTTGTCCTCTGTGATCCTTACAAGGAAGATAAGGCAGTCGAAGTGGGGGCATCTGAAAGAGTTGCACAAAGCGATAAAACTATGTGAACCTGCTCTAATCTATGGAGACATGAATATCATTTCACTGGGAAAAGGCTTTAAGGTTTTTCATTCAATTGAATAATTTATACATAATTCCATTGTATATAATCGTTTAACCCTTGCAAGGGAGTTTCATTCTAAAAGTTGTTGAGATGGAAACTAATGACACTTTTAGGCATCAAACTTACCCTGAATATGCAGGCAACGTATATTCTACCAAGAATTCTGGTGTCTGTGATGCCTTCCTTAGCAACGTCCACAGTAAGCAGGATGCAACCGTGCGATTCAATGGGATATCTTATAATCTACCTGTTTGGTCTGTCAGTCTCTTGCCTGATTGCAAAAATGTGGTCTATAACACTGCAAGGGTTAGTGATATTTTCTACTGATTTTCATCAGATTAGCTGAGGTGATGATGAAAATTGTGGGATTATATAGAACCTCTAATCAGATGTGTATCGAATGTTACATATTAGTATACAAACTTCCTTAATGGGAATGGAGCAGGTCAGCATGGAGTCCCTTCATCCTGTTGGAACATCAAGTGGAGATAGAGGAAAAATATTTGTAAACTGGTCATGGCACAAAGAATATGTTGGAATATGGGGAGAAAAAAAATTCTCTGCCCATGGCTTGTTAGAGAAACTTAGCACAACTTTAGATAAAAGTGATTATCTATGGTATACAATAAGGTATTCTGAACTTGTAATTAACTTTGCATTTGAGACAAGGGGAGATTATGACGCCTTAACCCAAATATTTTTCCAATTAGGAAGTTGGTTTTTATGGAAGTTCACGAATTGTTGTTATAGGATCCTTTCTCAGAAAAAATTCCCAGTAATATCAATTTCATGTCTTCTTGCTTTCTCTAGTTTGTGGTTTTTATCCAGATATATCTTTATAAAGAAATTCCTTTCCATATTAATAAGTACTCAAATCTAAGTACTTTGAAGATATGTTAGGACTAATTTGTTAGGGTTTTGATTATGTATTTTATCAATACAGTATTTATATCCATGAAGATGAACCGTTTTTAAAGAGTGGAAGCCAAACAGTCTTGCATGTGGATAGTCGAGGACATACACTTCATGTGTTTGTCAATGGAAATTTCGCAGGTGAGTAAAATGTTTAACTTTTCTATGTAATTTCTAGAGAAATTCCCTACTGTTGGTTGATTTGGCACACCAGGAAAGTTAATTTCTTAAATTTCTGTTATATGTGAAACTGAATAATTCGATATAGGATTGGATTGATTGATGGGTTGTTTAAATTCAGAAAACGATTATGAACACGATGATGATATTTTATAGGATCTCAGACTGGAGATTATTCGAAATGGGGGTTTACGTTTGAGAAGCTGATTGCACTGCAGACTGGAGAGAATCATATTTCCCTACTAAGCATGACAGTTGGATTGCAGGTTCAATTCCATACCTAAATGGTTAGAGGATATAAATATTGAAAGCAGAGTTTATTGCTTTTAAATGAGCAGGGACTTAAAATTTTATCTATTACTGAGGCTATCTCAATCAACTGCTTTCGTTATGAACTAATGGGAATTGATTTTTTTTGGTGAATAGAACATCGAATCTTTGTTTGACACATGGTCGATAGGAATAAACGGTCCTGTGAAATTGCTAGGACTTAGAAATGGTCCAATGGATTTGAGCTCCCAAACGTGGTATTACCAGGTATTTACTGCTAAACTAGGTCATGCTATCCATTTGTTTTCTACCCATTTCTAACCTGATTTTCACGAGTAATAATCCCAACAAGTTAGTATAGCTAGGAATGATTGCTCTCTGGTCGATATTTTGATCAAGTTTTGCCATGTGTGTATACTCGATCAAATTCCCCTTCTAACATTGAAGACTATCAATTTTCCTTTTATTCACAGATAGGTCTGAAGGGTGAATACTTACAACTATATTCAGACACTGGAGCAAAGAAATTTGAATGGATTTCAAGAGTAAACCCTCCTAAACAAACTGCTCTGATCTAGTACAAGGTAATTAGTGTCTCTGATTCATCTGCAGATATGAAACTCTTCTTCTATTTGGACTTTGTAGAATAGATAGGGGATATCAAACACCTTCAGTCACACACAAAGGCTTTACATCAGTTAAAGTTTGGACTTGATGACGAGGTCATTCCAACCACTATGCCCATACTAGCATAGATTGATCTGTCCTAGTTATAGTGACAACCAGAGCTTTGCTGATATTTTTCTTGATGGGACCATGTAAACTGAGTTTAATGCACCTGAAGGCACCAATTCAGTGGCTTTGGACCTAAGTACCATGAGCAAAGGGCAAGCATGGGTAAATGGAAATCATATTGGGTGCTATTTTGTTTCATTGAAGGTTACCATTGACACCTGCTCTAATGTATGTGATTACAGAGGCACTTATTACTCATCTAAATGTGACACGAACTATGGAGAACCCACTAAAAAATGGTAACCATTAATTAGAAAAATCATTAGAAATATTCATTCCTAGATAAAGCTTCTTTGTAGATTTCGTAGTACTATACCTCCTGGAGTATGAGGTAAAACTATGTCTGGTGTGTACAAATATATAAAATTAACAGGGTAGGTCAACCATTACCTGAGAGGGAACCTTGGGCTTGGCAGACATAAACCAGAGGATGTTTGTCAGTGGAGTAGCCTTAGTAGGAATTGGTGAGGATTTTGTTGTAACTATGTTGTGTGCAAGAGGGTTTACTTAAGGGAAATTTTTCCTTACACTGCCTTATCTGTGCTAGCCTAAGAAAGTTGCTCGTTCTCCTTTGATAGTTTCAGTGAATTTTTACCTGCTCCAAACAAAAAAAAAAAAAAAAAAAATCATACTGATACTAAATAGAATAACTACCTCAATCAAGTACCATGTTCCTCGCTCATGGCTGCACCCAACAAAGAATGTATTAGTTATGATCGAGGAAGTAGGCGGTGATCCTTCTAGAATTTCATTCGGGACAAGATACGTTGACACTATCTATGCCCATGTGTGTCAAGCTCATCCTATTGTCAGCTCATTGACATTGCTAGAGCTTCGTCTCCAATGTTCTTCAGGGAAACACATATCATCCATAAGCTTTGCAAGCTTTGGAAATCCAAGTGGTCCTACACAAATTTCATCAAGGGCTCTTTCCATGCAGTGAATTCAACTTCCATTGTAGAAAAGGTATACAATTCTTTAATACACTATTCTAATTGAGGGAGATAACTAAAGGTATGCTAACATAATTATGTTTTGTGCAGGGATGCCTTGGGAAGGAGACATGTTCCATCTCTATTTCTGAAGATTTGTTTGGAATCTTTTGTGCTGACAATCTCAAGTCTTTGGTAGTTGAGGGAGTTTGCAAATATTGATCAACACATCTGCGAGGCATATTGCCAAATAAATATGTAAAAATATAACACTCGCTTTAGATAATTTTATATATGGAAGCCCACAAAAATTACCAATGACACAATTGAAGACATAAAAGTGTATACACAAAGCTTATCATTTCCTCTAAGTCCCAAGTTCAAAAACCAACAGAAAAGAAACATATTGGAGGGAAAAAAATCCTGAAGTTTCAGATTGCACTATACCTCAAATCCTTCCTTCTTTAGAATGATTATGACACTGTTGAAGGCGGTTAGGTGCATCATGACCTTTTTATTTAATCAAATTAGCTTGATAAGTCAAATGTTATTTGATTCTGATAATACCTTCCATCCATGAAAGTCAGTTTATATTCCTTTTAACAACAATCTAACTAGGTATATAGCCTATTCTTGGGTTTCTATGTCATCCTCATCAAATGTCAAACCTTCTTGATATGAATATAGACTTCCCAAAAATGGGATTAATGCAGAAACGATCGTCTATCAGATCTGAGTCACTTTTGGCTTGTTATGGGTGCTATTATGTGGATCCCTTTCATTATCTAAATGACTCTTCTAGGTAGATTATATTCTATTTTTGAGAAAGTCCAATTTCTTTCTATATCATTTGTTTCCTGCTAATTTCATCCAGTTGAACTATATAGTGCACCCTTTAAATGTGCGCCACATTTTTATTTCCTTCCAACAAGTCAAACAAATCCACCCTTCTTCAGTTCGATCTCAAAAGGAAACTTGTCACCAGATTTCTTTACATTTTACATTTTTGACTTAGCTGCAACACTTTAAGCTGGCCGAACTAGCATAGATTGATATGTCTTAGTTATAGTAACGACCAGAGCTTTGCTGATCTTTTTCTTGATGAGACCATGTAGGTTGAGTTTAACGCACCTGAAGGCACCAATTTAATGGCTTTGGACCTAAGTACCATGAGCAAAGGGCAAGCATGGGTAAATGGAAATCATATTGGCTGCTATTTTGTTTCATTGAAGACTCCCATTGATGCCTGCTCTAATGTATGCGATTACAGTGGAGCTTGTTACTCATCTAAATGTGACATGAACTGTGGAGAACCCACTCAAAAATGGTAACCATTAATTAGCAAAATCATTAGGAATATCCATTCATAGATAAAGCTTATTTTTAGATTTCGTAGTACTATACCTCTTGGAGTATGAGGTAAAACTACGTTTGGTGTGTACAACTCTGTAAAATTAACAAGGTAGGTCAACCGTTACCTGAGGGGGAACCTTGGGCCTGGAAGACATAAACCAGGGGATGTCTGTCAATGGACTAGCCTTAATAGGCATTGGCCAAGATTTTGTTGTAACTATGTTGTGTAGAAGAGGTATTACTTAAGGGAAAATTCTCCTTACACTACCTTATCTATGTTAGCCTAAGAAAGTTGCTCATTCTCCTTTGATAGTTTCAGCGAATTTTTACCTGCTCTATAAAAAAAAATCATACTGATACTAAACAGAATAACTACCTCAATTTGGTACCATGTTCCTTGCTCATGGTTGCACCCAACAAAGAATGTATTAGTTCTCCTCGAGGAAGTAGGTGGTGATCCTTCTAGAATTTCATTCGGGACAAGATACGTTGACACTGTCTACGCCCATGTGTCTCAAGCTCATCCTATTGTCAGCTCATTGACATTGCCAGAGCTTCGTCTCCAATGTTCTTCAGGGCAACGCATATCATCCATAAGCTTGCAAGATTCAGAAATCCAAGTGGGTCCTGCACAAATTTCATCAAGGGCTCTTGCCATGTAGTGAATTCAACTTCCATTGTAGAAAAGGTATGCAATTCTTTAATACACTATTCTGATTAAGGGAGATAACTGAAGGTCTACTAACATAATTATTTTTTGTGCAGGCATGCCTTGGGAAGGAGACATGTTCCATCTCTGTTTCTGAAGATTTGTTTGGAATCCCCTGTGCTGACAATCTCAAGTCTTTGGTAGTTGAGGGAGTTTGCAAATATTGATCAACGCATCTGCTAGGCATATTGCCAAATAAATATGTAAAAATATAGCACTCGCTTTAGATAATTTTATATATGGAAGCCTACAAAAATGAGCAATGACACAATTGAAGACATAAAAGTGTATACACAAAGCTTAACATCTCCACAGAGTCCCAAGTTCAAAAACTAACAGAAAAGAAACATATTGGAGGGAAAAAATTCCTGAAGTTTCAGATTGCACTATACCTCAAATCCTTCCTTCTTTAGAACGATTATGACACCGTTGAAGGTGGTTAGGTGCATCATGACCTTTTTATTTAATCAAATTAGCTTTGATAAGTCAAATGTTATTTGATTATGATAATACCTTCCATTCATGAAAGCCAGTTTATATTCCTTTTAACAACAATCTAACCAGGTATATAGCCTATTCTTGGGTTTCTATGTCATCCTCATCAAATGTCAAACCTTCTTGATATGAATATAGACTTCCCAAAAATGGGATTAATGCACAAACGATCGTCTATCAGATCTGAGTCACTTTTGGCTTGTTATGGGTGTTATTATGTGGATCCATTTCATTATCTAAATGACTTTTCATGTTATATTATATTCTATTTTCGAGAAAGTCCAATTTCTTTATGTATCATTTGTTGCTTGCTAATTTCATCCAGTTGAATTGCACAGTGCACCCTTTAAATGTGCGCGACATTATTATTTTCTTCCAACAAGTCAAACAAATCCAACCTTCTTCTGTTAGGTCCCTATATTACTAGTGTAACCCTTTATTGTTATTAGCACAACCCCCTTATTATATTGTTTTTCCCATGTAGTCCCCATATTGTTATTATTGTGCCCCATAGAAGCCCACTATTGTTATTATTGTGCCCTTACATTATTATTGTTATGTCGGCTCTGATTATATTATGACCCCTTAAACTCCTATATATAGAAAGGAGGTCTTGTCATTTGTATCATCCAAGAATTGTTCATTTGTGTAATGTAAAGGAGGTTACCCCCTCGAAGAGGCTTATTTCTAAGGCGTTGATCTATCTTCTCTATCTTTTTGTGAACTGGTTTCATAACATCTTCAGTTCAATCTCAAAAGGAAACTTGTCACTAGATTTCTTTACATTTTACATTTTTGACTTAGCAGAAAGTCTAAAGGTTATATATATATATATATATATATATATATATATATATATATATATATATATATATATATAAGTGATACTATATTTAGTAAAAATGAATTCAAAATCCTGCCAAAAAATAAAAAAAAATAAAAAAAATAAATAAATTAATTAATTAAATTAAATAAATAAATAATAATAAAAATAAAAAATAAAAAATAAAAATAAAAATAAATAAATAAATAAAATAAAAAAACAAAAACAAAAATAAATAAATAAAAAAATTGGGTCGATCTCAAAAGGAAACTTGTCACTGGATTTCTTTACATTTTACATTTTTGACTTAGCAGAAAGTCTAAAGGTTTTATATATATATTTGTATATAAGTGATACTATGTTTAGTAAAAATGAATTCAACATTCAGAAAAAAATAAACATTAGTTTTATTATAGCTTCATCATTGAGGAGGAAAAACTGATATTCATGTCTTCTCCTATATCTTCAATGGACATTTCTAAAGAAATAATCTTCTACTTCTTTGGAAAATGGCATTGTCGATTCACATCGTTCTTATCTACTTCACCCTCTGAATGCAACTACTTAGATATTTGCAATCTCTTTAGACTAAAATTCATTGACCCACAAGTTACTACTTGTTTGGATGGGCTAAGGTATTTAGAATAAGTGAAGATCAAGAAGGAAGAAGATGTAAGATATTGCTAGTTTCTATTAGACATTGTGTAAAGAAGCCCTCCTACTTACAGAAGAATATACCCAAAGTTAGAATCAGAATAAAACGTTGAGGAGAGAGCATGTATACCCATCAAAAGCAATACATATCAATGCTTTCAGCAGCTCCTTCATGCATTATTACTAAAGATCCCAAGCTCCAAAGGTCTACCAGCGATGGGTATGAAGCAACTGCAGGGGAAAGTGCCGATGATAGTGACTGATCTTCAACAAGATTCCACAAACCACCATGGAATAAACTATTTCTCAATTCTGCTTATATGGGAAAAAAGAAAACTGCTAAGCCATTACCCTTTAAGACAAATCTGCTACCATACAATGTGAGTAAACTAAAAACAGCAAGTCGGACAACAGAGTGAAGAATGCAACCAATCTTCACAGTGCTTGGCTTTCAAAACAATTCCGCAGTGCGATCAAATCAATACGGATAGTTCACGGGCTTTGGAGGACGCTCCAAGGCAGAAAAGTCAAGTGGATACTCTGATTTCCCCCTTTCTTTGAAAAAAAAATCCCCACTATTTCTTTTTTACGAGTCAAGTCTATGTTACTGATATAGTTTGCAAATTATATGTTTAATAAAAAAATGGGTTATCAATATAATAAAATCAAATCAAATTTTTTTTTTTTAATCTGTTTTAGTTAAATGCGAGATAGATTGGTAAAAATAAATATATATATGATTAGGTTAATAAGTTTAAAAAGAAAAATATTTTTTTACTGATAAAGCATTGAGAGAGTATAAGTAGTATAATATATCGCTAGTTTATGTTATTTTATTAATATTGGCATAAACTATTGATACATATTAAGAAGAGCACTCATTATAAGGATATGTTAGATGTGTGAATTAGCATTTAATTTTTTTTTGAATTTAAACAGTGTAAATTTATTTAACTTTAAATTTATCAAATATTAGAAGGATAAAATTGATTGAGGTGTAAATTTTTTTCAAAATTTTCTTTGCCAAAATGGATATGTCTCCTCTCAATTCATATTAAACATTTGTTATTAATCATTACAAAGTTTTCCAATAATCAAAATTTTTCAATAATGATATGCTTAAAATGAGTCTCAACTTTGCTCCACCTATAAATTTTGTATATTAATAATTAACAACAAATTAAACAAATTATTTGAATTCTATTTTACATTCTTTTATAATGTAATTTATCCACATACAAACACTATACTATTAAATGACATTGAAATTCAAATACTATATCATTAACACAAATGTAAAGAAAAATTTTAAATTATATTGTACATTAAGATAATTCACCCACATACAAACACTATAACATTAAATAGCGTTATATATTCTAAGAGGTCAAAGCATATTCACAAATGAATTTTATTTTACATTCTTTTATAAGGTAATTTACCCACATGCAAACATTAATTTTTTTTCAAAAGAAAAAAATGTAAGTTTCATTCATTTTGAAAATTGTCAAAAACATTACATTTTGTTATAGTGTCTTATAAAAAAAACCATTTGGTATTTCAAAAGAAACAATTGATGGTTAGAGGAATAGTTTAAAGCGACATACAGAAAGATGAAATAGTAGTTCCAGTTGTATATAACAACCAAATATATAAATAGTTGATGATGAGCAAAAAGAAACACAAGTCACAAAGTTGCATGATTCAGTCCTACCTTTCCAAGGGGTCCTTGAAAGACCTATGAAAGTACTCATATGTACTACACTCTCACCCACATACAAACACTATACCATCAAATGACATTACATATGCTAAGACATCAAAGCATATGGAGGAAATGAAATTCAAACACTATATCATTAAGTGACATTACATATACAAGATAGTGAAATATATGGATAAGTGTCACTTTAACTATGTAGGAAATCGATAAAGACCATAAAAAGGTCTTCGTATGTTCTTGGAATGAAGACCCACCACCCAATATCTTGCTTTGTCCCAAGTAATGAACATAATAACAACTGCACCAAATCCAACTCCCACTCCTATTCCTAGTGCCATCAATGACACTTTTTCATCTACATGGCTTAGCCATCCTTTTCTAATATTACCATGTTTACCAGTGGCTCCAACTGGTGTTTTATTTTGCTTATTTTTTTCATTACACTGTGGTAGAGGAAACCCACATAAACACCTATTTCTTTCAAATGAAGACTTGTTGAAAGTGTAGAATTGAGTCCCTGTTGGGATTGGCCCACAAAGACTATTAGACGAAACATCTAGATAAGCTAGCATTGATAGCTTAGAGATATCTTGAGGAATTGTTCCATTCAATTTATTTTTTGCCAAGTCCAACTTCTCCAATGTAGATATCTCGCTGATACATGCAGGTATTTTTCCTTCCAATTGGTTCCCAGATAAATTTAGCAATCTCAAGCTACTCATATTTCTTATGCTTACAGGTATTTCTCTTGTAATATTATTATTAGGCAAATCAAATGTAATGTTAATACTGATAACATATGGCAGATTATATTGAATTCCTTTTATGTAAACTTCCACCTCAAAACCATACCCAAAGTAACCTCCTGAAAATACATTTACTGCAAACCCTTGTAGCCTTTCAAGGTTATATGGTATTCTTCCACTGAATTTATTGTTGGATAAATCCAACCAAAACAATGCGCTGAGATTTGTGATCCATTGAGGAATAAAACCACGAAGTTTATTGTAACCAATACTTAAAACTGCCAAATCACTGAAATTTGCAAGGTATGAAGGAAGCTCACCTGTGAACTTATTATTCCTTAAATCCAATATTGTCAAATTAGAACACTTGGCCAAAGATGAATATAGGGTCCCAGAAAAATTGTTTGAATGAGCTATGAAAAATGATAAAGAAGCATGGGTGCACATGGGTGGAATAGGTCCTTCCAATTTGTTTCTCGATAGCTGTAATATATCAAGTGAAGCCAAACTATTAAGACTTTGAGGAATACGACCATAAAAACTATTATCGTTAATGTTCAAATCCTCAAGAGCCTTCAAGTGACCTATGCTATGTGGGATTCGCTCAATGAATTTGTTTGAATCCAAATATAAATCCCTTAATGAAGGAAGTTCTCCTATGGTTTTTGGAATAGGCCCTGAAAGATTGTTATTTGAGAGGTATAGGGATTCAAGCTTCTTTAAATTGCCAATGGCTTTGGGAATAGGTCTTGTAAGATTTTTATTTGAGAGGTCTAGAGATTCAAGCTTCTTTAAATTGCCAATGGCTTTGGGAATAGGTCCTATAAGATTATTATTTGAGAGATATAGAGATTCAAGGTTTTTTAAATTGCCAATGGTTTTGGGAATGCTAGTTGTAAACATATTTGAAGAAAGTTGTAGCATGGTCAATTGAGTCAAATTGAAAATAACTTTACAAAGGTTGTTAGTAAGTTTATTTTGTGAAAGATCTAAGTGGGTCAACTTAGGCAAATTGACAATGTTTTCCAGTATGTTACCCGTAAGTTTGTTTTGAGAGAGATCTAAATAAGTCAACTTGACCAAATACGAAATGTGTTCGGTTATGTGAGTGAGTTTGTTGTCAGAGACGTCGAAGAAGGTCAATTTGGTCAAGTTAGCAATGCCTTCGGGAATGTTGGTGAGGTTGTTTTGAGAAAGATATAAAAAAGTCAATTCGGATAAACTAGCAATGTGTTCAGGTATGTTACTGATATTGTTGAAAGAAAGATCTAAATAAGTCAATTTAGTTAAATTGGCGATGGATTCAGGTATGCCATTGAGAGTAGTAAGCTGAAGAGATAGATAAGAGAGGGGAAGTCTGAATATTTCAGAAGGAATAGAACCGGAAATACTAAAGCTAGAAATCGTTAGTTGTGTAAGTTGCGTCAAATTACCCAATTGGAGTGGAATTTTGCCTGAGAAATCATTGTCCCAGCCGTCTAGAACCAGGTACTTTAGCTTCTGCAGCAAGCCCAACTGCACTGGAATAGAACCGTTCATTTCATTGTAGCTGAGATCAAGTAGTCCCAATGCTTTAAGCTGGCCGAACTCGAGAGGAATTCGTCCCCTGAAACCATTACAAGAAAGATTGAGAGTGTGCAACAATGAGAGATTGCCCAGAGACGGTGGAAGCGTACCCATCAAGGACATCCCAAAATAGCCGGAAACTCTTCCGTCATCCGAATAGGCTTTTTCATTAGAGAGGTGAATGGCAACAACTCTTTTGCTATATGGTCTGCAACGAATGCCATACCACGAGCAGATATTCTCTGAGTTTTCCGCCGTCCAGTTGGAGAGTAAGTCATATTCCAATGTGATGGCATTTTTGAAGGATAAGAGAGCATCAAGATCCCTTTTCTCATGGGCGTCCATCAATTCACCTTCATCGACCACGCGTTCAGATTCAGAATGGCGACGCTACACCAAAGTTCTTCCACCACTCATGACCTCATATAAACCTGTACCAGCTTCTCGACGATGAATCTGGGAATATGGCTTCGGGGATATTGAGTAATTAAGAGACGTTGCTCTAGGTAGAAAAGAAGCCATGCACAGAAGCAACAATAAGCACAGAAGAAAATCCATTTCTCCCTCTTCGCTCCAAAGTCTTTCAGAGCCTGCGAGTTGTGTGGTTGTGGCTGCCTTCTTTCACACATATATATAGATATCCGGCGGAGTTACCAGATAGAAGACGTGGATTTCCCACTGGAATTGCCGAGATATTTTTCCACGATGGAGTAGGTGGGTGGACAGAGAAAGGAAAGTATCGGGAAATTGTAGAATCACATTCCTACCAGTTCACTCGTACAACGTTACACCCACGGCCACGGCGGTGGTAATGTGGTAGGAAAAATTGAAATGCTAATCAGCGGTAAAACGTTAAATGGTAAATTTGAAGTCATTATCGTAGGAAGGATGTAAGATTTGAAAAGACAACCGAAGGATAGGATAGACCGGATGGTTACACCTTTTAAGTAAATCAGATATTAAGTTTTTTAATGTTTAAAAAGTCAATTGTTTAATATTTAGTATTGAATCTTAGTGTGTAGATGATATAATTAAGAAAAAATAATTAATAAATAGAAATTATAACTAATTATATATATATATATATATATATTTATTTATTTATTTATTTTTATTTTTATTTTTATTATTTAGATAGATAGATGTGTTTATTTTAAAATAGAGTTTTTTAAATTTTAATTTTGTTATCAATAATTATTAGGTGGATAGTGAGTATTTGTAAAAAATTATTAGGTGGATAATGGGTATTTTACTTTTACAAAATGTTCTTAATAATAGTTATAGATCAAAAAATAAGATTTACGGAAATGTTTTATAGTTATTATTTTTTTGACATGTGGTAATGATATGTGTCTATGAAATTTAAACTATGTAGTCTATTAGCACACAATGCTTAAAAAGATTTTGAAAACGTTGAATCCATTTATCCATTCAAAAATGGATTTAAACAATGAAAATTTAGACATGGTGGGTGTGTAGAGAGAGGGAACCAATATAGATCCATCGTAACCATGGATATATCAAACATCAAGACGATCAAATCTTTTGATATGAAAAATTTTCTTTCAAGTTTTGCACTCTAAAAGAGGTTTTCACATCAAGAAATTCGAACCTTTCAACATTTGTTACATATGTGGTTAAGATGGAACTATACTAGTATTAGATTTAAAAAAAAAAAAACGGTTTGAAATAATATGTAGAAAAAGAGAAAAAATATTATCACTCTAGAGATAGATAGATTTGAATGTGTAAATTAGTAGTAATATGACTCATTAATTCGAATCTAGAGAAGAGTAGAGTGTGTGTACACCTTTGTAAATTCTATTACCTCACAAACTAGGTCTCATACACCCAATTAATATGACGGGATCATAACCACATAATTAGATAAAAAAAATCAAATAAAAAGAAAAAAAATACTAAAAATAATTATAAATTAATTAAAATGAAATATATTAATTATATATCCTAAATATTATTTATTTATTTAAATGACATACAAAAAATAAGATAAAAAATTATAAAGAGATTTTATTAATGGTTGAAAACCAATAAAGTTGTAAAAAGCAATTGACATAATAAAATTATTTATATTATATAATTTTTATTAATAATTAAATGAAATAGTAAGATGGCAGTGGAGAGGCGCAGGGCGATTTGCTAGGGTTCCAGGTTTTTGCAGAGTTTGTTCTCTATGGATGGTCGCAAAGGAGGGAGCTCCACTCCCTCCTACAAGCAGGCTATAGCTAGCAGGGGTAAAAAACCAATGGAGAATGATAGAGGTCCTTCAGAAGGAAGGAAGAGAAATAGTGAAGAGGAACAAGATGGCACTAAATCAAGGGAGAATAACAACACTAAGGAAAATGAGGAAGAAGACAAGGAACAGGGAACTAAAGACAAAGCACAAAAGGGACCATGTAAACCTAAAGCTACGGTCACACCCAGAGTTGTTTTAAATGATCCTGCGCTGCAGGCGCACAGGGAACACATGCAGACTTATGCAATCATTTGCAAATTCATGGGTTTATGGCCCACTAAAAAAGCTTTACAAACGTGGATTAAATATCACTGGAAACCAAAAGGAAGCATTGACCTACATCTTGGGTCAAAGGGTTTCTTCACTGTGGTATTTGCAAACATTGAAGATAAGGACAGAGTGTTTGAAGGAGGGCCCTACTTTTATGCTGCAGCAGGCCTCTATATGCGACCTTGGATTATGAATTTTGTTCCGGAGCGTGAGACTTTCACTTCGGTCCCGGTCTGGGTAAGACTCTACTCTCTACCTCTTGATTACTGGCAAACGGAATCCTTATCTGCCATAGGAAATAAGTTAGGACGTTTTGTCAAAGCTTCTGAGGCCACTAGAAGGGGAAAGTACACTTCCTTTGCTAGAATATGTGTGGAGATGGATCTCTCTGGAGCTCTACCGGATGAAGTAATCTTGGAAGTATTTGATGAAGAATGGGTACAAACAGTAGATTATGAACATATTCCATTCAGATGTCACAAATGCCATGAGCATGGGCACCTAATCAGAGACTGCCCTCTCAGTAAAATAGAGAATAGGAACAAAGCTAACACAATAAAAGATACTGAAAGCTTTCACAAAGTGGCACATAAAGAAAAAGGAAGCAAAAGGGGGCCAAAGACACAAAAATCAGGAGGACAACAAACCAGTCAGAACAGGTTCCAAGTTCTCGAAGAGGAAGAAGGGATTACAAAAGCAGATCAGACAAAAGAAGGAAATCTAGTGGAGGAGGGGATAGAAGAAGATAATGATCAAGTACATGATAATATTAAATAGAAAGAAACTATGATGAATGAAGTTGAGCTGGAAATGGACCATGAAATGACCCAGAGTGAGATGGAAATGGAGGACCATGAACTACAGGAAATACTTGAGAAAGAGAACCTAGATCTGGAAGGTTTCCTGGATCAAGGAACCAGGGAAGGCGTAGATTCGTTACCTCCAGAGGAGTTTAGTAGAGTTCAACAGTTGTTTTTATGGAAAACCCAGACCAAAGGAATGCAGGGGCAAAGAAATAATGAAAGACAGGGTAGCGAGGGTGTGAAAACGATGAAAACCAAACCAGGATTAGCACCTAGAAACCCAGGAAAGAAAAGAGGCAGAAAAAAGTAGAATGAGCTATTGATGGAATGTGGAAAGCTAATGATAGATTCAGGTAAGATGAAAGACCTAATCAGCTACTCCTTCACAAATCTTTAATTATGAAGTTTACTTCTTGGAATATTAGGGGTCTAGGTAGTAAAAGAAAACAAAGAATACTGAGTAATAGAATGAAACAAGTAGCTCTGGATGTGATCTTCATCCAGGAAACCAAATGTTCCATTCAAAAAATAAAAGAAATCCATAGCAAATGGCTCAATAGATTTGAGTTTCTGGAAGTTAAAGCAGAGAATACTGCAGGAGGTATTCTCACTCTTTGGAATCCCCAAAAAATTGGCATAATAGATGTTGAGGCATCCAGGGATTATTTATCTGTGGTCATTCAGCTGGTGGGAGACAAGGAAACCTACCTGTTAACGAATGTGTATGGTCCTCAAAGAATGGATGAGAAACTTAGGTTTCTAAATTCTCTGGAGGATCTCAGAGACAGACATGTAGGATTACCATGGATTTTGGGGGGTGATTTCAACATGATCAAGTCACTTTCAGAGAAAAAAGGGGGAACCAGAATTTTAGGTAAAGATTCTTTAGCTTTTCAAACGTTCATAGATAATATGAAGTTAGTGGACATTGTAACAAGTAATGGTCTCTTTACCTGGAACAACAAAAGAGGAGGTGAGTCTCAGGTGGCCTCAAAATTAGACAGATTCATAATCTCAGAGGACCTTATGCTCATAGACAAGGAAATGACAGCAAGAGTTCTCCCCTTCGGAGGCTCAGACCACTGGCCGGTTCAGCTGGAGATGTAGGGCATTGGAACCCCCAGGAATAGACCTTTTAGATTTGAGAACATATGGCTCTCCCACCCAGATTTCATTAGCAACATAGCAACCTGGTGGTCAGAAGATTTGAACATTCAGGGCTCAAGAATGTTCCTTCTTCAAAAAAGACTAAAACACATCAAGCTCGGGCTCAAAGACTGGAATAGAAATGAATTTGGCAATATTTTTGAAGC
The DNA here is from genome assembly GCA_031772625.1 of Pinus tabuliformis. Taxonomy (NCBI): domain Eukaryota; kingdom Viridiplantae; phylum Streptophyta; class Pinopsida; order Pinales; family Pinaceae; genus Pinus; species Pinus tabuliformis. Next base: position 1,000,088,020 of record CM062809.1, on the reverse strand, counting down.
TAAAAAATCTGTTGAAGGTAAAATGCAAGAACTCAATCAAGCCCTTATCATGGATGGCTTTGACAAAGACAAAAGTGATCAGGTTTCCAAATACCAGCAAGACTGGGAGAATTTATGTAAACAAGAGGAGATATTTTGGAGACAAAAGTCTCGAGTTCAATGGCTAAAAGAAGGTGAGAGGAATACTAGATTTTTCCATAGATCCACAATTGAGAATAGAGCCCATAACAGGATTTCCTCGATCAAGGACAAGGATGGTAATTTTCTCAATTCTCATGAAGAAATAGAAGCCGTGCTAGTTCGACACTTTAGCGATATAGCAAAGGAACCCATTTCAGATCGAAAACAGTCCATCAGGGATCTTACAAGACATATACCCAGGCTGGTGTCTAGAGAGGACAATTTTAACCTTAACAGCCCAGTGACGGTCCTTAAGGAAATGCAAAATGGCAAGGCGCCAGGCCCTGATGGTTTCAATGTGGACTTCTTCAAAGCCTGTTGGAGTATTGTCAAACAAGATATTCTGAATGTAGTAGAAGATTCCAGGAGGAATAAAACCATTTTGAAGGCACTCAATACCTCCTTTATCTCCCTGATCCCTAAATAGGACTTGGCTCAAACTCCTGATAGGTTTAGACCCATTGCTTTGTGTAATGTGGTTTATAAGATTATATCTAAGGTGGTGGCCAATAGACTCAAACCTCTCCTTCCTACTCTAGTTTCTGTAGAACAATCTGGGTATGTGGAAGGTAGACAAATTCTTGATAATATCATTCAAGCTCATGAAGTGGTGCACTCTCTAACCAGCAATAGGAAGGCAGGAATGATTATGCAATTAGATATAGCAAAAGCTTATGATAAGCTGAATTGGACCTATATTAGGAAAGTTCTTATTGCTTTTGGGTTTGATCACAGCTGGGTTAGATGGGTCATGGCCCTGGTTACTTCTGCCAGCTTTTCAATTCTGGTTAATGGCTCTCCCTCGGAGATTTTTATTCCCTCAAGAGGCCTTAGACAAGGAGACCCACTCTCTCCCTTTCTCTTCATCCTCATGATGGAAGGACTGGGTAGGTCTATCAAGCATGCAAAAGAAACAGGTCAGATTAAAGGTCTCCAACTATCTGAGGATGGACAGGCCTTGACTCATCAACAATTTGTGGATGACACCATGCTGCAGGGAATCCCTACGGTCAAAGAAGCTCTCGCATATAAACAAATCCTGTGTGACTTTGCCATGGCTTCAGGTATGGAAGTTAATCTTTCCAAATCAATTTTTTTTTCTTTAATACTAATATAGCCATTCAGAGGAATATTTCTAGAATTATGGGCTTTCAAAGAGATATCCTCCCTTCAAAATATTTGGGAGTGCCACTAATTACTAAACCTTTGCACAAGAGCATTTGGGAGCCAGTGATTAATAAGATGTAGGACAAAATCAAGAAATGGACTATAAGATCTTTAAACTTGGCTGGAAGGCTGGTCCTCACAAAAGTTGTTCTTCAAGCAATCCTAGTCTTCATGCTATCAGCGATCCCAGCTCCAAAAGGAGTCTTGCAACATTTCAGATCCATTCAAAGAGACTTTCTTTGGGGTAAGGGGGAGGAAAGAAAGAAATGGGCCTTGGTGGCCTGGGATAAAATCTGCAAACCTAAAAACCATGGGGGACTTGGATTGGATGATCTGAAGATTCTTAGCAAGGTTTTAGGGGCAAAATTATGGTGGCGCTGGGTCAAAGATCCAAAGGCACAATGGGCTAGCATCTGGAAAGGAAAATATGCCAGCTCTTGGCAGTATAATGATCACATAAGAATGTCTAGAAGTATAAAAGGCTCACACATCTGGAACAAGGCCTGGGAGAATAGAGGATTAATTCAACAAAACAGCTTCTGGGAAATCAGAGAAGGAAATTTGGCCTTATTTTGGGAGGATAAATGGCAACAGGAACCTATACTACTTTCAGAGGACTTTGTGGATCTCAAGAATGAGACAGACTCTAAAGGATTAATTAAGGTAAAAGATTTCTGGGATCATACCAACAGTGCAGGAAAATGGAGAACCTGGAAGCACATGGATTACAGAGATGGTAGCCCTTTGAAAGAAAAAGCAGATGAGCTTAGGAATTTGGTGGAACAAAGGAGGATATTAGTTACTGAAGGGCAGGACCAACTTAGATGGGGCAACAATAATGAGGGTTCCTTTAATCTTAAGGAGGCAAAACACTTACTCCTTGGGCTGGATTCCTAGGTTCCAGATAGAATTTGGTTGAACCTATGGAGGCATCAAGGTTGGATGAAGATCAAACTTTTCATGTGGCTGGTTTATCATAAGAAAATCTTGACCTGGGAAAACATCAGGAAGAGGGGTGTGTTGGGGCCTTCCAGATGCCAGCTCTGTGGTGAACAAGAGGAAAATATGGAGCATCTTCTTAATAATTGCATTTTTACCTCCTGGTTGTGGGATTCGTTTGCTGCCATATTCCAGCAGACAGGCAGAGACCAAGGGTGTATCATCAACACACTTACCAAGTGGAGACATAACTTTTCAGAGTATGAATTTCTAGATATGGCTTGGGCTCTTTTACGAGGCTTTATAATTATCTGGAAAGAAAGGAACAAAAGAATCTTCAAGAATGAAAAAAGCCCCCCCTCCTCCCCCTCCCCAATCGACGTTTTGAGCAGATCTTAAACCAGATTAAGGAAACGGTTGGTACTACTGTTCGGCACCCCCCTAAGAACCCTCCTTCAGTTGCAGAGTTGAGAATTCTTAGTCGGCTAGGATTGCAGGGGCTCATCCCTCAGGACCGAGATAGGAAGGTTGTTCAGATGGTCACCGAACAGGACATCTGGCACCCTCCCCCACAGGGTTTTTTAAAATTCAATATTGACGGGGCTTCAAAAGGCAACCCGGGAACTGCTGGCTTTGGAGGGGTGTTGAGGGACAAAAATGGCAGCATTATTGTCATCTTTCACTGCCATTTAGGAAGAGCCACTAACAATATGGCGGAGCTCATGGCTATGGAACAGTGTCTTGATTTTCTGAAGCAGGATAACCGCCAAAATGTGATTGTTGAAGCTGATTCTGAGCTAATTATTAACTCAGTCAGGAGAATCAGCTGTGGCACAGCGCCGGAAAAAGTCTCCAAACACTGGAGGCTGATCCAGGTCTTTCAAAGGATTCAACAACACCTCTAGAGCCTTCGCACAGTTAGGTTTAATCATGTGCGAAGATCGGCCAATAAATTGGCGGATATTCTGGCCAATCAAGGAGTGATTTGTTCAGAGTGTAAGGTTAAAATGGAGTGGCAAGATATGCCTCAGGACAAATTAAAGGCGTTTTGTCACGACCAAGCTGAGGAAGATCGGAGGATGGTTCAAATCAGAGCCATGGAGGCTGGTTCCAGATGATTAGGCTTCATTTTGTTTTTAGGCCTATCTCTCAGTCTGGCCCTTGCAGACGGCAGCTCACTGTAGGTCTCTGCATCCTAGATAATTTCGGAGACAGATGCTCCAGAGGAAAAATGCGCGAAAGAATCGAGTCCGCGAAATGTTGGCGGGAGGAACGGCATGGTTGGATTAGGGTGAAGCGGCGGAATCCGGGTTTTATCGGCGGGCGGAATATCTCGGGTTCTCTCTCAATGGATACCATACTGCTCTTGGAGCGGTTTACGGTATATCGCAAGCATTCTAGGTGGGAAGCGGTTTTAAAGTTTTGGGAGCGATTCCATCCATATATTGACACGTGGCCAAGGGGAGGGATCGAATACCACCCTCATCGTGCGCTATTGTTCGGTCCACTTGACCCGTGCGATATGATTCTTAACCGTTGGATTAATCAAGGTGGATTGACGGTCAGGAATGATCGTGCATGTCGGTGGGTCCGTGGGTTAAGCGCCGAGCAGCTTGGTACTGTGATTTCCTCCATGGCCATCGGATCTAGAGAGAAGATTGGACAGTTGAGATTAAAGAGGAAAGTCAGGATGAGTAATAGTCCCCTGGCGGGTATCAATGTCTTGAGTACGGTTAATAGGTGGACCCGATATCCTTTCAGAATTTGTTTCCTTTTCGAATAGGAACCGTTTGTGAAAGGTTATGTGGGCGCTTGGAGCCTGCTCATTTTGATTTGCTTCCGTTGATCTTTGATGGTAAGCTTGTAAGGTCTTAATTTTTTCAGTCTTTTGAATGATCTGAGGTTTTGCTGTTAGGGTTTGGAGTTTCGGCGTACAACATGCTTCCCGTGGCCCACAGGCCCTCGTGGGCTTTGTACTTTATGTAAATTATTTTCACTATTACTGATATATAAGGCTCGACTCTTGCTTCAGCAAAAGAAAAATGAAATATTAAGATAAAAAAATATAGTATAATGAGATTTTTTTTATTTACTTTAATGTTATCTACAAAATAAAACTATTTTTTTTTATCATTTCAGTCAAAGATAAACCTGGTCAAAATGGATATCATTTCGAGGCCGAAGATTAATGGAGGCTGGGGTCTTATTAACATGAAAATCTTTGGAAGGGCCTTACTGTGCAAATCGCTTTACAGGGGTATTTTTGGGTCCGGGCCATGGAGCAAGATTATCCAAAATCGATATTTGAAAGGACGCAGCCTGGAGTTCTGGTACCGGAGACCTTCTTTTGGTTTGAAATCGGGTTCGGCTATTTGGAATAGTTTCAGGAAAATTATTCCTTTTTTCATTCAGAATCTCCGTTGGAGGTTGTATTCAGGATCCTGTATCTTCATTGGCATCGACCCCATTGTCAATAATCTGGAGCTTCTGATCCCAAGAAGCCTTTCTCTCTTCCTCCAAGCAAAAGGTATATTCACTTGGGAAAAGTTGATTAAAGAATGGACCTCCTCTTCTCCTGTTTGGATTGGCGAGGAGGAATTACCGCTTCCTCCACATTTGAGACAGATATGGGCCTCGGTGACCCAGAACTTATCAAATAAAGGCATCCAGCGCATGGGCAACAAAGACAAATTGGTATGGGCCATATCAAAATCATCTCAGCCGGTTAGGGTGAAGGACATCTACTCTGTCATGGTTGAAGGCCTTCCTGGGGCTGCGGATTCAAAATTTCCGATGCCACTGTGGAATGTGTCTTGCCCACTCAAATGCACTCTTTTTTCATGGCTGGTGTTCTCCAACAGGAACCTCTCCTGGGAGGTACTTCAAAAGAAGGGGTGGAATGGGCCGGGACGATGCTCCATGTGCCTCTCGGATCATGAAACCAATGTTCACATGTTCTTCCAATGTGCTCAGACACTGAAAATCTGGTATGAATTGTCTATATCCTTTTGTTTTCCTTATCGCGTTTTTGCTTCTGTACAGGAGGGCTACAGGTGGTGGAGTGAGCAATGCTTGTCCCTACGCTCTATGTTTGTCATGGTCATCTGGCTTTTATGGAAGTGGAGAAATAATTGTACTTTTCAAGACCTCAGAACTCCTCTTGCTTCTATTCTGCTGCGGATTACAGATTCATCTGTCTCCCCTGATATGTAGGGATCTCTATTCCAACTGTTTCTTGAGGTCGTCATTGCTGCTGCGCATCAATGTTTTTTTTGGAACAGAACTGTTACTTGAGGTAGTCATTGCTGCTGCGCATCAATGTTTTATTTGGAACAGAACTGTTACTTGTGGTCGTCATTGCTGCTGCGCATCAATGTTTTTTTTTGGATTTGTCTGATTATGGAGCTCTCGCTCTATCTGGTGCTGTTGGTACACATGGTCCATATGGAGATTTCTTAGTTTATTGGTCTCTTTCTGCTGTGAGACTAACTGCTCCACCCATCTGATCATCTGTAAACCTTGCACATTTCTCTCATACATGGTTTTTATCTGTTTTTGCCGTGGGTCTCCAGGCAATTCGGTTATGCTGTATTCATGGACATTATATTTCCCGTAATATAATATATATGGTTTTTTTCTTCTGAAAAAAAAAAAATCTACAAAATAAGATTAAAAAAATTATAACTAAATTTTATGAATGGCACAAAGAGCAATTTTTTTTTTATAAATTATAATATGGAAATTAACATAATTAAATTTATACCGTTTTTATTATTTGATGATTTTTATAGGTGTAATTTAATTAATAAATAGTTTGGTTATGATAAAAAATTTGATATGTTTGTGAATTTTAGTTATTAAAAATGTATTTTTTAATGCATAAATGAATTTAATTTCTTCAAATATTTTTGGGATTAAAATTCAATGAAATTTTCACTTAGAATTCCATAAGGTGTCTATGGAGTAAAATTTAGTGGTTTTTTTTTTCTTCCTGAAAAACCAAAACATTTGTTAATTAGACTATTTTATTTGAACATAGTAACTACCAACATAGATTCATCTTAAGCCAAGATGGATCAAATCTCCTATGGTGCAAATTTTTTTTGGAGTGCAAAACTTGGAAAAATGTTTGCATGTCTAAAACTTTGATGTTTCTTAATGCTTGATTGATCATCCTAAAGATGGATTATGGTTAAAACATTTAAGGTAGTCTTATTCTACAGTTTTGTCATTTTTAGGTGTGTGTAGATCCATTTGAAACACACATTTTGCAAGCAATAAGAGGAATCAAACAATGTCAATTTTTTCTCAAGTTTCTCACTAGAAAATTGGCTTAAACCTCAAGAGGTTTGATCCCTCTAAGCTACATCTCTAATTAAGAGAGGAATCAAACAGTGTAAACATTTTTTCAAGTTTCTCACTAGAAAAGAGGCTTATATCTCAAGAGATTTGATCCTCTAACCTAGATCTGTGATTAAGATAGATCTTAAGTTATAAATTGTTTTTAGATTGTATTCTCCACTAATCTTTTGCATATAAAAATCTTATGAATTTTTTAAATCTCACATCTAAATTTATATTGATTTAAAATAATTTTTACTTTTTCCATCTTTCAAATCGGGAATCACGACAAAAAAATTAGCTTTGTGGAGATTAAGTTATATGTAAGTTTTCAAAATCTACCACATTAGATTAAAATTTAATTTTATATATAAGAAAATATTTTGTTTTTAATTTTTTATTAATTAAATTAGATATTTATTTATGGGATCTTGGGTTTTGAGTGATCCGACTAATGTGAAATTACTAATTCAATTCCCCATAACGTGAAATTACTAATTCAATTCCCCAAATCAAAATAATATTTTAGACTTATAAAAAATTAGTTTACCAAAAAAAATTCCGTAGTGAGATCAAATCAATATGAACAGCGAGCAGTAAAGTCAAGTCGATACTCCGATTCTCTCCTTTGTAGAGGGAAATTTACCATATATTTAAATTTTTTAACGCGTCAAATCAATACACTCCTTTCTCTGTAATTACCTTACAATTTCCCCCGCCTAGTTTTCCACGATGGAGTGGGTGAGTTGACAGACAGAGAAAAGGAAAGTATGGGGAAATTCTAGAATCACATTCTTGCCAATTCACTCGTACAGCGTTACCGCTACGCACACTGTGTCTGGTAGTCTTCAACCAGCGGGAAATAAAAGTGAAATGGTAATGAGTGGTAAAATATTAAATGGTAAAATTGAAGTCTTATTTGTTGGTTGTAAGATTTGAAAAGCCAACCGAAAAATATAGAATGAACAGAAGTTTATACTTTTTAAGTAATGACGTTTAATGCTTAATATTTAGTATTGAATCTTATCGTGTCATTTGTTTATTATTTATTTAGATGATGTAATTACATTAAACTAAATAGATTTAAGATAATTCACCCACATACAAACACTATAATGTTAAATAACATTATATATTTTAACAGGTCAAAGCATATTCACAAATGAATTTTAATTTACATTCTTTTATAAGGTAATTTACCCACATGCAAATATTAATTTCTTTTCAAAAGAAAAAAAACCATTTGGCATTTCAAAAGAAACAATTGATGGTTAGAGGAATAGTTTAAAGCTACATACAGAAAGATGAAATAGTAGTTCCAGTTGTATATGACAACCAAATATATAAATAGTTCATGATGAGCAAAAAGAAACACAAGTCACAAAGTTGCATGATTCAGTCATACCTTTCCAAGGGATCCTTTAAAGACCCATGAAAGTACTCATATGTACTACACTCTCACCCACATACAAACACTATACCATCAAATGACATTACATATGCTAAGACATCAAAGTATATGGAGGAAATGAAATTCAAACACTATATCATTAAGTGACATTACATATACAAGATAGTGAAATATATGGATAAGTGTCACTTTAACTATGTAGGAAATCGATAAAGACCATAAAAAGGTCTTTGTATGTTCTTGGAATGAAGACCCACCACCCAATATCTTGCTTTGTCCCAAGTAATGAACATAATAACCACTGCCCCAAATCCAACTCCCACTCCTATTCCTAGTGCTGTCAATGACACTTTTTCATCTACATGGCTTAGCCATCCTTTTCTAATATTACCATGTTTACCAGTGGCTCCAACTAGTGTTTTATTTTGCTTATTTTTTTCATTACACTGTGGTAGAGGAAACCCACATAAACACTTATTTCTTTGAAATGAAGACTGGCTGAAAGTGTCGAATTGAGTCCCTATTGGGATTGGCCCACAAAGACTATTAGACGAAACATCTAGATAAGCTAGCATTGATAGCTTAGAGAGATCTTGAGGAATTGTTCCATTCAATTTATTTTTTGCCAAGTCCAACTGCTCCAATGTAGATATCTCGCTGATACATGCAGGTATTTTTCCTTCCAATTGGTTCCCGGATAAATTTAGCAATCTCAAGCTACTCATATTTCTTATGCTTACAGGTATTTCTCCTGTAATATTATTATTAGACAAATCAAATATAATGTTTATAGTGAGAGCATATGGCAGAGTATACTGAATTCCTTTTATGTAAACTTCCAGATCACCCACATATGCAGATAAACCTTCTGAAGATACATTTATTGCAAACCCTTGTAGCCTTTCAAGGTTATATGGTATTCTTCCACTGAATTTATTGTTGGATAAATCCAACCAAAACAATGCGCTGAGATTTGTGATCCATTGAGGAATAATACCATGAAGTTTATTGTAACCAATGCTTAAAACTCCCAACTTACTGAAATTTGCAAGGTATGAAGGAAGCTCACCCGAGAACTTATTATTCCTTAAACCCAATACTGTCAAATTAGTACACTTGGCCAAAGATGAATATAGGGTCCCAGAAAAATTGTTTGAATGAGCTATGAAAGATGATAAAGAAGCATGGGTGCACATGGCTGGAATAGATCCTTCCAATTTGTTTCTCGATAGCTCTAATGTATCAAGTGAAGCCAAACTATTAATACTTTGAGGAATACGACCATAAAAACTATTATAGCTAATGTTCAAATCCACAAGAGCCTTCAAGTGACCTATGCTATGTGGGATTCGCCCAATGAATTTGTTTGAATCCAAATATAATTGGATTAATGAAGGAAGTTCTCCTATGGTTTTTGGAATAGGCCCTGAAAGATTGTTATTTGAGAGGAACAGGTATTCAAGCTTCTTTAAATTGCCCATGGCTTTGGGAATAGGCCCTATAAGATTATTATTTGAGAGGTATAGGGATTCAAGCTTCTTTAAATTGCCCATGGCTTTGGGAATAGGTCCTGTAAGATTGTTATTTGAGAGGTCTAGAGATTCAAGCTTCTTTAAATTGCCAATGGTTTTGGGAATGCTAGCTGTAAGTTTATTATATGAAAGAACTAACTGGGTCAACTTAGTCAAATTGACAATGTTTTCCAGTATGTTACCCGTAAGTTTGTTTCGAGAGAGATCTATATAAGTCAACTTGACCAAATACGAAATGTGTTCGGTTATGCTAGTGAGTTTGTTGTCAGAGAAGTCGAAGAAGGTCAATTTGGTCAAGTTAGCAATGCCTTCGGGAATGTTGGTGAGGTTGTTTTGAGAAAGATATAAAAAAGTCAATTCGGATAAACTAGCAATCTGTTCAGGTATGTTGCTGATATTGTTGAAAGAAAGATCTAAATAAGTCAATTTAGTTAAATTGGCGATGGATTCAGGTATGCCATTGAGAATAGTAAGCTGAAGAGATAGATAAGAGAGGGGAAGTCTGAATATTTCAGAAGGAATAGAACCGGAAATACCAGAAATCGCTAGTTGTGTAAGTTGCGTCAAATTACCCAATTGGTGTGGAATTTTGCCTGAGAAATCATTCTCTTCTAGAACCAGGTACTTTAGCTTCTGCAGCAAGCCCAACTGCACTGGAATAGAGCCGTTCATTTCATTGTAGCTGAGATCAAGTAGTCGCAACGCTTTAAGCTGGCCGAACTCGGGAGGAATTCTTCCCCTGAAACCATTACAAGAGAGATTGAGAGTGTGCAACAATGAGAGATTGCCCAGAGACGGTGGAAGCGTACCCGTCAAACTCAAAGTACAGGAGGAAACTCTTCCGTCATCCGAATAGTATATTTCTGGACTAGAGAGGTGAATGGCAACAACTCTTCTGCTATATGGTCTGCAACGAATGCCATACCACGAGCAGATATTCTCCGAGTTTTCCGCCGTCCAGTTGGAGAGTAAGTCATCTGGATAAGAGTGTGTGATGGCATTTTTGAAGGATAAGAGAGCATCAAGATCCCTTTTCTCATGGGCGTCCATCAATTCACCTTCATCCACCACGCGTTCAGATTCAGAATGACGACGCTGCACCAAAGTTCTTCCACCACCCATGACCTCATATAAACCTGTAACAGCTTCCCGACGATGAATCTGGGAATATGGCTTCGGGAATATTGAGTAATTAAGAGACGTTGCTCCAGGTAGAAAAGCAGCCATGCACAGAAGCAACAATAAGCACAGAAGAAAATCCATTTCTCCCTCTTCGCTACAAAGTCTTTCAGAGCCTGCGAGTTGTGTGGTTGTGGCCGCCTTCTCTCACACATATATATAGATATCCGGCGGAGTTACCAGATAGAAGACGTGGATTTCCCACTGGAATTGCGGAGATATTTTTCCACGATGGAGTAGGTGGGTGGACAGAGAAAGGAAAGTATCGGGAAATTGTAGAATCACATTCCTACCAGTTCAATCGTACAACGTTACACCCACCTACTCCATTATATTATATTTTTAAATTCTTAAAATTATATATATATTTTTAAGAGTCAAGTCAATACACTACTTTCTCTGTAATTATCTTACAATTCCCCATTGGAAACGCCCGCCTAGTTTTCCATTCCACGATGGAGTGGGTGGGCTGACGGACAGAGAAAAGGAAAGTATGGGGAAATTGTAGAATCACATTCCGATTACCCCTACGCCCACGGTGTGTCGTACCGTTGTAGCGTTACCCCTATAAAGTCAAGTGGATACTCCGATTTTCTCCTTTGTAATTACCTTACAATTTCCCATTGGAAACGCCCGCCTAGTTTTCGACGATGGAGTGGTTGGGTTGACACACAGAGAAAAGGAAAGTATGGGGAAATTCTAATCTTCCACAATGGGGTGGGTGGGTGAAAATTTCCCATTTATTTAATTCTTCTCTGGAGTCAAGTCAATACAATTCCCTTCATTTTAAAGTACAGCGTTACCCCTACACAAATTGTAGAATCACATTCCGATCAACTCACTCGTACAGCGTTACCCCTACGCCCACGGTAGCGTGCTAATCTTCCACAATGGAGTGGGTGGGTGGAAAATTTCCCATATATTTAAATTCTTCTTTGGAGTCAAGTCAATACACTCCTCTCACTTTAATTGCCTTTCCGATCCCATTGGAGACGGCCGCCTAGTTTTCCACGATGGAAAGAAAAGGAAAGTATGGAGAACTACAGCGTTACCCCTACGCCCACGGTGGCTGGTAATGGTAACGAGTGGTAAAATTGAAGTCTTTAATGGTAAAATTGAAGATTTGAAAAGCCAACCGAAAAGTATAGAAGTTTATTATTTAGTAATGAATCTTATCGTGTCATTTGTTTAATAATTTATTAAGATGATGTAATGACATTAAACAAAATTAATGTAAATTATTAAATAAAATATATATGAAAAATTATAATAATTAATATTTTTAATTAAAATATATATACATAATAAAATAGATAAAGTAATATGTTTTTTAATTTGTGTAGTAAGTGTGGTTATTTTCAAATTATGTTTTTATAATTTTAATTTAATTATTAAATAAAGGTTAGAAATTTAGTTTTAAATATTATAGTTAAATTATTTTTTAATATTATGTATTTTAGAAATACTATTATATTATTTTTTAACATTATTTATTTTAGAATTTTTAATAATAAATTTTAAATTTTTATTTAATTTTTGTATTTATCTTTGCATTGTTTATTTGGCCCCATACATATATACAAAAACATATGTATTTAGAGGAAAATATCTTATGGGTAATAACTTACAAAACAATTTGCATCCATAGAGATTTGATTTCTCTCAATGCTTAGTCATAAATTCAAATGGATCTATGCTAACTCGTAAAAATATTCTCTATATTTATATAAATTTCACATTTTTATATATAGAGATATTTTTATTTTATTAAAATCTTAATAATACTTATAGTTATACATGTTTTATAACTTTTATAATTTAATTTTTAATGTGATGTGCACATTATTTATATATATATAATTTGTCTCCAATGGTGGTGTTAATGTGAGTAATGAGACCCTCGAATGTGATGTACATTTATGAAGAGGGGGGCACGACCAGCCCCTGCATGCATTCACATGCAAGACCTTGGATGACTTCGGCTCATTATAAACCCCTCCAAACGATGGCTTGTGGAGAAATTAGTGGTGGATTGAGAGCAGGAGACGAGGCTAGGTCCTCAACCTCCTTATGTGTGCTTTCTATTCCAGTCAGTGGTGAAGTGGTGAATGGTGCTCGGTGTTCTGGTTTGGGTCTATTGTAGTGACGACGAAGATAGGGCTATCTGACCTACCGGGGTGTTGGTGGAAAGAGTGGAGTATCTTTAGTGATGGGGTCTCTCGTTTGGTGCTTGGAACCCTGGCACGTTCCGGGCTGGTGTGGGCTTCACTTTCAACCCCCTGTGTTGGAATTCATGTTGATTCCTTCCATTATCTAGCTTTTTTTCTTTTGACTTAAGTACTCGAGTAGGGTCTGAGGTTGTAGGTCTAATTTCTTTGTGATGGGAGGTTTGGTTTAAGTCTATTTATCTGGATTGGGAAGTTTTGGAAGCCTATTTGCATCTTTCGTTTGGGGGTCTCCTTGCATTTGTAATGTCTAGGTTTGTTGCTAAATTTCGTGTTAATCTTAATGAGCATCATCCGGTGAATTATAAGGTTTGGGCTAGAGGGTTACTTTGGTCTTCGCTCCCTGGGTGTTTGATAGTTTTTCATGACCTAGGTTCACTATACTATGTGTGTTTTGGAATATGTTTAATAGTGTTGGGGAAGGGGCCCTTTTTAGAGGCTTTCGTGACTATTATACAACACCCAAGTGATTCCCTCGAGTATGGGGTTTCTATCACAGGTTTTTGAGATGATCTAGTGGGTTGGAGCTTTGGCTCTATTGTGGATGCCTAGTTTTATTTATTCTTCTTTTACAAGAAGAGGTATTCACACTAGTAGTTCCAAGTGTGCCCTCTCGGTTTTGGACATGTCACCTAGGAAGAAAATGTGTTGTAGGGGTGGGGAAGAGGGCAGAGAGGAGTGAGGATTTTTATCATGACTAAGCTGCCACATACTTTAATGTAGTTCTACCAGAAATAGGGAAAGAGATACGTAAATTCGAAACTCAAGTTGGGGTGAACAAACAACCCCACTTTGATTCAAAAATTTTGGAGGACATGTCTACTTCAGTTCCTAACCCTGGACACATTAGAAGAAGGAAGAAGCAATATCAAAACTCTATGGCCTTGCATTGGCAAATGAAAACCCTGTCGGAGCTTGTCCTAAAGGACAAACAAGTGGAATTGTATAATGTCTTTTCCACCCTATAAGATATCAAGAGAATGGTCCTAAATCAATGCTTCTACTTAGACAAAATTGATGCATGTCTTGCTCAGGTTGAGGAGCATATTCAATGCGAACCTGATAACAAGGATCCGCCAGACTCGCTTGGTTTAAGTGCAAGGGCTCCTATGCCAATTTCTTCCTCTAAAATTGTTAGCTTTCCCGATTTTTGTCAATTCAGTTTTGGTTCAGCCTAGTCAAGACGACTTATGCTTTTACGATGTCTTCAGGTCTTAGTTTTCTATATGCCGAATTTGGTGTAGCACTTTGTTTTGTGAATTTTTGTAACCATGGATATCTAGAGAAATGTTGGCCTATTAGTCTCATGGTAGGTGATTTGAGGAAGAGTGAAATCCTCAGAGAGTAATCTAGCACAACTATATAATCCTAGTTTTTTTATAATACAAAGTATTAGTTTACAAGAAAAAAATACATATAATGGTTACATATACAAATCATTATTTTAATTTCTATAGTAAAATATATCTTAATTTATAATTATTATATTTATTTATTTTTAATTACATTTATTAACTAAATTTATTAAGTTTTTATATATTTATTAATTATATGTTCTAAAATATCATGATTATGAATATGAATCAGTATTATTATTTTTTTAAATTAATAGTTTTACTATCTCAAAATGTCTTCAAAACAAAGTACAATATCTAGCCATGCAATGGCTGCTCATAATACCTTGTAGGCGGTCTCAATCTTCCTTGAGGGAAACCGTATTTTTAACCACCTACACATTAAAAGTAATCTTGAAAAAAAAAACTTTGTTAGTATATCGTGATAGACCAAAACATAACTATAATACAAGATAATCATGTATCATTCCAACCAATTAATATTTTGAGGAAGTATCAAGTGCTATGTCCTTGTCACTAGAACTAGTAGGAGCATGAGGATCATATTCACACTAAAGGTGGCCTTCCAAATGTGCTAGCCTTGCATCCAGTCTATCCAAAAAGAAACATTGATTTCTCAAAGCTCTTTTAATGTCCTCTAGGGAGGAAAATTCAATATATCTCTCATCTTGTTTGTATTTTAACACCCTACCAAGCAATTCCTTCATCTAGAAATGTAATACTATAGAATTGAGATATTGTTTCCTTCGTCCCCTGGTGTGACCAAGGTCGGGAACCTAGTTAGAGACCTCTTCTAAAATCTTTGAATCAGAAAAGGCTTGACATTTTGCATCAACCAAGGGCTCTAGGTTACAAATTTCATGATGAGTCTTAGGGGCAACAACAAAAAAAAGGTCCCAACAACTTCCTTTGCATGTTATCGAGCTCAATTCCCTAGGGGCCTTGACCACCACCTCCCCTACGACTGCACATACGATATCTTGGTGGCATATCACATTGGTATAACACTCTCCCAGGGTTCTAGCAAAGGAGTGCAGAGGCAGGGGAAGGTAAGAAATACCAATCTAGGTTAAGCCCACTAACATAACACTACAAACTAACCATAGAGCCAAGACAAAAAGTGGAGAAAGGAACAAGCTAGGGAACAATAATCACACTACACATTTTAGAATAATTTAAACTATTGCCTATAACACCCAAAAAATGGAGCCGATAACACTTCAATGTTAGTTACCCCTCTACTACTTAAATTATTCAAGTCAAAATGAGAACACAAGAGAGCCATAAGGTGTCCAGGGCATAATCAACATTTTCGAGCCTACTAGTGAACAGGGTCTTCGACCACCCTCTAGTGTGAGATCCCAACATAATAAAAACTAGGCCTACAAGGCTAAACCACTCAATTCCATACCAATTAACAAGGAAAGAGAGTAATAACAGGTGTTTTGTAATCTGAGTAGATGTGGACAATGGAGCTGGGAAATCCTGCATCTCTGCCCCTTTACCATTTTTCTCTCCACCTCTGCAACTCCACTAAAATTCATAGCCACCTCATAAACCTTGTTTTCACACATCTAGATAATGCCTGATAGCCATAAGATGGCATTTTCACACTTCCACAAAATGCAACTTGAGAAATTTGTTCCAATTCCAAATCAAACACACGACAAATAGAAAAATCCTCACCATTTCGCTCTTACAGTGGAAACTTAAGCGTTCCTCCCCACATAGGAATTGTTGCTCCTCCTTTTCATGAATGCACAACCTATCCTTCTCTATCTCACGAACCATATTTAAGTTTGTTGCAAGTGCTCGCATGCTTGTACATGCATGGGGTGAATCACACCCCCCACCCCCCCTCCAATTCACAAATGCCCAACTCCTTGATAGAGTGGTGGGCTTGCCCCTCGAGCCTTTTATTCGTCTCATTTCCCACCCCCATTGGGGAATTATTTAAAAAAAAATAGTGTGACATGCATGTTATTATTTTTCCTTGAAAAAAAAACTTGTAATTTTACTAATAAAAACAAAATTACAATGTCAAATCCTTATTAGTGACAAGATTAGCATTGTTGTAATATTGTTGTATTGGCTTTGTGCATTAGAAACTATTAAGTGAATAAATAAAATTAATTAAATAACAAAAAAAACTAAAAA
Source organism: Pinus tabuliformis (assembly GCA_031772625.1). Lineage (NCBI taxonomy): Eukaryota > Viridiplantae > Streptophyta > Pinopsida > Pinales > Pinaceae > Pinus > Pinus tabuliformis. Next base: position 1,000,071,534 of record CM062809.1, on the reverse strand, counting down.
TAATTTTAAAATAAAAGTAAAAATAATAATAATAATAATTAATTAATTACAATACAATAAATTTAATAAAATTATATATATATATATATATATATATATATATATATATATATATATATATATATAGATATATATATATTAGGCGGACATTATGTTTTTTTATGAACACTCTAGGATTTAGTACATTTTAAGAACACCATAACATTTCTCCATATAGAGTTGACATTTAAATGTTTAAAATTATACAAAGAAAAAGATAAGTCTAATGATATGTACATGAGAATGATGGGAGACAAACTAGTTTATCAAGAAGATATAACAAAAGGCAATATACATTATATATTGATTTTTGTTAGCAATATGACTTGTGATTTTATATAAACATTTCTTTAACTCTACAATTTTCTTATTTAATATGTTTGGTTAAGGTTGTGTTAGGTTGGTACAAACTAGAATTTTACTTTCAGACGAATGCTCAAAGGAGACAGGAACTGGAGCTAGGGTTGAAGTTGGTGCTAGGGTTTGGACTTCGGGAACCATGGCGGGACGTGCAGGGGGGAGTGCGGCTCCCTCCTTCAGTTAGGTAGTTATAGGTAAAAATAAGGAAGTAGGAAAGCAACACTTTAAAAAACCTCTGGAAAAGGCAGCAGAAGCGAGAGGCAAAGGAACACTGGAAAGAAACGGACTTCAGGAACAAGAAGGGGATAAGTCGGAGACAAATAAGGAGAAGGATAATGAAGGCAGCTATGGAAAACATCCTTCCATAAGGACAACGGGGGTCTGTAAACCCATGTCGAGTACCATTCCACGGGTCATATTGAGTGATCATGTGCTTCAAGCACATAGGGATCATATGACGGAACATGCAATCATATGCAAATTTATGGGATTATGGCTGACGGAGAGGGCGCTACATATCTGGATAAGGAGTCACTGAAAGCCAAAGGGGGAAATACACCTACATCTGGGCTCTAAGGGATTCTTCACAGTGGTGTTCACGAGCCTAGAGGCTAAGGACTGAGTGTTAGAAGGAGGTCCATATTTCTATGCTGCGACAAGACTCTACATGCAGCCATGGGTGATGAACTTTGTCTCGAAACATGAAACCTTCACATCGGTACCAGTGTGGACTAGAATTTACTCCCTCCCTCTAGATTATTGGCTACCAGAATCCCTGAAAACAATAGGAAATAAGCTGGGGCACTTTCTAAAGACCTCAAAGGCAACTCTGAAAGGAAAATATACCTCCTTTGCCCGGATCTGTGTGGAAATGGACTTATCCAGAGCTCTTCCGGAAGCAATAATTTTAAAAGTGTATGATGAAGAATGGGTGCAGACTGTGGACTATGAGCACATCCCATTTAGGTGTCGCAAATGCCATGAACATGGGCATTTATTCAGAGACTGCGTAGCAAACAATATTGAAGGAAATGCGAAAACTGCTAAGGATAAGAATCAGGAGGGTTTCACCAGGGTTGGGAGCAAAGGGAAAGGTGGTAAACGTCCACAAAAGAAGATGAATGAGGATAGACATTCAAGACACAATCGGTTCAAAATCTTAGAGGAAGAAGAGGGGAATAAGGAAACAGTCCAGGATATGGAGAACATAATCAATGAAAAGGAAAAGGAAGAAGGCATGGAGGATATCATGGCAGACAACCTGCATAAAGATGATCTACCAAGTTGCATGGAGATAAGTAGGGACCAAGAGATGATTCCAAGTGAAGTGGGAACAGAGGACTATGAATTACAGGAAATTCTAGATAAAGAAAATCTAGACCTAGAAAAATTTCTGGAACAAGGGATGACCATAGGAGTGGACTCCCTGCCAAAAGAGGACTATGACAGGGTAAAACAACTCTTTCTATGGAGATCACAAGCAAAGGAAGCTGGAGTCAAAAGAAACCATGAAAGTCAAGAGCACAGTGGAGTCATGATGATGGAAAATGCACAAGCACAATCGTCAAAGAACTCGGGAAGGAAAAGAGGAAGAAAAAGATAGAATGGGCTGCTCAACGAATGTGGGAAACTACTGATTAACTCAGGTAAGATGAAATATGTTACCAATTACTCCTTTACTAACATTTATTAATGAAGCTCACAACCTAGAATATCAAAGGTATAGGAAATAAAAGGAAACAAAGGACTCTCAGTAATAGAATCAAAGAAGCAAAACCAGATATGATTTTTATTCAGGAGACAAAATGTTTGATGGAGAAGATTAGAGAAATTCATAATAAGTGGCTAATCAGATATGAGTATCTAGAGGTTAAAGCAAACAACTCGACGGGGGGGATTCTCATGTTGTGGGATCCACAGAAATTTTGGATCCTGGATGCTGAAGCATCCAGGAATTATCTGTCTATGGTTTGTCAACCTACAGGTGATAAGGAAGTATACATGATTACAAATGTTTATGGACCATAAAAACAATTAGACAAACTCAAGCTTCTCATCTCCCTTTAGGATCTTAGAGAAAGACACCCCAATATGCCCTAGATTGTTGCAGGAGATTTCAATATGATAAGATCTCTCTCAGAGAAAAAAGGAGGTATTAGACAACTAGGAAGATTTTCCTTGGCCTTTCAGAATTTTATAATGAACATGGGACTAGTGGACACTGAAATAATAAATCGAACCTACACCTGGAACAACAAGAGGGGAGGAGCTTCTCAAGTTGCCTCCAGACTTGATAGATTTATTATTTCAAAGGACCTCCTTCTCGCAAGCCCTACCATAACAGCTTCCATTTTTCCCTTTGGAGGTTCGGATCACTGGCCTGTACATCTAGAAGCCACCATTATGGGCACGCCCAGGAATAGACCTTTCAGGTTTGAAAATGCCTGGCTATCTCAGCCTGAATTCATCAGTAATATTGAAAAATGGTGGAGAGAAGATTTAAACATTCAAGACACTAAAATGTTTATGCTCCATCAGAGACTAAAATACATCAAATCCAAACTTAAAGAATGGAACAAAAAGGATTTTGGTGATATCTTCAAAGCCAAAAAAGAAGTTGAGTAGAAGCTACAAGAGATTAATCAGATAAACATCACAGATGGATTTACCAAGGAGCGGCTTAAGCTTACTGACTCTTTGTAGAAAGAATGGGAAGAGAGATGCCTGCAAGAGGAAATTTTTTGGTGGCGGAAATCAAGGATACAATGGATTAGGGAGGGAGAAAGGAATACAATTTTTTTTCATAAATCCACCATGGCTCACAGGGTACATAACAGAATCACTAAGCTCAAAGATTCTCAAGGTATAGAGCTTGTCTCTCATAACAATATGGAATCAGTCCTTGTACAACATTTCCTCAATATAGCAGAGGAGCCCTTGGAGGACAGATCCAGGTACATTTAACAATTCACTCAATACATCCCTCAGCTGGTTACCAGAGAAGATAACCACAATCTTAACAGGCCAGTGTCAGAAGAGGAGGTCAGCGAAGTGATCAATGAAATGCAAAATGTAAAAGCCCCAGGCCCGGATGGGTTCAATGTGGACTTTTTCAAAGCCTGCTGGGAAACTATCAAACAGGATATCCTTGAGGTTGTGTGTTATGAAACCAACTAAAGAAAAAGATAGAAAAGATAGATCAACGCCTTAGAATTCAGCCTCTTCGAGGGGGCAACCTCCTTTACATTACATAAATGAACAATTCTTGGATGATACAAATGAAAAGACCTCCTTTCTATATATAGGAGTCTAAAGGGTCATAATATAATCAGAGCCGACATAACAATAATAATGTAAGGGCATAATAATAATAATAGTGGGCTTCTATGGGGCACAATAGTGACAATATGGGCACTACATGGGTACATCAATATAATAAGGGGGTTGTACTAATAACAATAAGGGGTTACAATAGTAGTATAGGGGCCTAACATGCCCCTCTCCTTCAAAAATCGTTGTCCTCAACGCTTGAGTAGTTCTTGATGCTTCTGTATAAAATTCTTGTCCTCCCATGTGGAATCTTCAGCGGGTAAGTTTTTCCACTTGATGAGATACTCTGAAATTGATCTATTTCGTAGCTGTCGGGTTCTTGTTTCTGTGAGTGCTCCAGGTTCCAATATGATTTTTCCTTCCTCTTCAATTTCTGGCAATATTGTTTGAATTGGGACCTTTTGCAACTTTTGAATAAGTGGCCATACTTCTTCATCCTTCTTCCATTCATCCCTTGCTTCGTTTATCCAATCTAGTTGGATAATAGAAATAGCACAAAACAATGCTTCCACATCCTCATCCTTGAAGAGTCTTCCCATTCCGTAAGGTCACCATTTTTTAAGTGCATGTAGTATTGCCAACATTTCCTTCTCATAAATAGCTTGCTTGAGATGTAGCAGTAAAAATACCCAATCACCTACATCAAAAAAAAATTCACTACGATGTTATCTACCTATTGTTTCATTTGATTTTGCACTGAAGTGGCATTATCCTTTAAAAGTTGGAGAACTTGTTGTTGATGCTCGATGTGATCTTTCACTGCTTGAACCTTTTTCTTCTTGATATGTCCTTCTATCTCTAGAATTTGAGGAGTGGTAATTTCTTCCAATCCTTTTGTTATCACTTAGAACTAAAATTGATACATGTAACTTTCCATCCTAGCCCGATGACGAAGGTCAGTGTTAGTTTAATTTGGTTTTAATTCTTTCCCTTAGAATCTGGAGTTTTGATGAGTTTTTGAGTCAAGTTATTCTCAGCTCCCATTGGTTCCCCTCCATCTACCATTGTTCTATAGCCACCGGTTATCTTATGTCAGTCACCGTGTCTTTTTGTAATTTCGCAGCGCAATGCCAATTAGGCAGTTTCGCAGCGCAATCATAGTTAGGCAGTTTCGTAGCGTATCATGATTAGGCAGTTTCGCAGCGCATCATTAAAATTTTAAACTGACAGCGCTACGAAATCATGGATTCGTACATTCCGCAGCGAATCTTTCCCGAAATGTCAAGTCTGTTAGGTGAGTCATAGGCCATGTCTTCTCATGTCAGCTCATGTAGCCATCTTATCTTTAATCAAAATCATTAATCCTTTAAGAGAGAGCCCTCTCAGGTTGAGGAGGCTAAGCCTCAGCCTAAAGTAGGTCTGAAATAGTTACTTAGAGTCAACCTGACCAGCAGCCTATCAGGATCTGATTTGAGATAACATTTTGGTGCGTCTGCCGGGAGCCTGAAGATTACTCATTCCCGAAATCATGAAGCTGAACTTCTGAAGGTAGCAGGAGCTCAGAAGGTTTTCGAGGCTGCATTCTACCTTGGTGACTCCATACAATCTTAAATTTAAAAAGGTGGCTTCGAGAGGAAGATATACAAGGAGTAATCCTGACCCAGATCCACCTACTCCTGTGGATAATCCAAACACCATCTCAAGGAGCAGGCAAAGATTTCCTGATATACCAGGTACTTCATCTGTATCAAAATCTTTGTTCCCTGAATTTTCTAGAAGTCCTGAAGATAAAATTGTAGATGATAAAATTCAGGAGGTATTGTTGAGGTCTGAGAACGAAGAAGAACTTATTGGAATTATTTTAGATTTACAAAAAAGAGGCATTGATACTTCGTCCTTAGTGTCACAAAAAGATAAGGAGGAGTTTTGGGAGGTTGTTACTTCAGAATTACTGTTAGAAGAAGAAGATTTGAATCAACTCAAAGAGCTTGATCCTTTTGAAGTTTTGCTCAAATCCAAAACTGGTTTACCCCTCCCAAATTGGAGTTCCTTTGTCAGTGGTTTGCAAAGTCCAAATAGTCCTTTTCATACTAATACTTTATCTTTTGTCTCTGTTAGTCCAAATAGTCCTCAGACACTATCTCATACTAGTTCTGGTTCCATTGGTCATACAATACCTGTTATCACTGCTCCTCCATTCATTATGGCTATACCTGCTAGATATGCTCCTCTAGCTCTCCCTGCGGTTTTACATGATCTTCCTAGCAAATATGTTGCCAGAATTCTAACATGGGGAGGAGATGAAGATATTACAAGAGAGGAACATGTGGATAGGTTCAATGATTTCGTTGACAGGGAAGAAGTGGATGATGAAGATGTAAAACTAAGATTGTTTGCTCAAACTTTCATTGGGGAAGTCAGAAAATGGTTTAAAGCCCTTAGAGCCGGAAGCATTCATAGTTGGGTAGAATTTGAAGACAGCTTTCTAAGGAAATGGGGAAACAGAACCAACCCAGTCCAAGCCCTTACTGAATACAACAATCTTAGGAGAGCTCCAGAGGAAACTATCCAAAACTTCTCTAAGAGGTTTAATAAAATATACAATTCCATTCCAGCTCATTTGAAACCTCCTGGAGCTTTGGCACAGTTGAGATATGCTGAATCATTTGATTCAGATTTCTCTCTTTTACTCAGAGAAAGGGAGTGTGCTTCTCTTGATGATATGCAAAATGATGCAATTAAGGTGGAGGTGAATATGCTTGCTGCTAAGAAATCAAAGATGGCAAAGACTAAGCTGAAGGAAGAAGAGAAGCCTTCTACCTCTGCTCAAGAAGACAAGTTTGAAACAATGATAAAAACCATGGAGAAATTGATGGACCGACTAGCTCTTGGGAATGCTTCTGCTCCTCCAGCACAGCAAGAACCTCAATTCAGGAACCCTCAGTTCAGAAGACCTCAGAATCAGCAAAGGCCAAGAGATAATAGAAATCAACAGGCAGATCCTCCAGTGAGACCTCCCTTTCAACAAAATTTGGTAGATGAAGAAGATGAACCTGAAGTCCCTGAGGAATCAATCCATTGTTTTGATGAAGAAGTGTCAGGGATTTTCTTGACTAAGGAGGAACATGATGAGTCCAGTATGATAAAATCAGGAGAAGAACCTTCAGATTTTTTAAAGGGCTATCAGCACGCTATATTTGAGATACAAAAGCAGTACAACCTTAGGAATAGAGATGTTCCTATTACAGCAAACAAAGCACAGCCCAAGAAGAATACCTCAAGGACAGCTGAAGATAAAAAGGAAAAATCAAAGGTGGTTGAAGGTAAGGATGATTCTCCTCTTGTCAAAAAGGACATTCAAATTCCTTCTCCTCCTAAAGAAATTGACAAGACTACTTCTGTTTTTAATCTTGAGAATGAGATTGCAAAAATTAAGATATCAGTCCCTTTTAATGAAATTCTCAAGGTAGACAAATACAGAAGCAAAATTGTGGAGATGCTTAATTCACAACCAGGAGTGGCTGATATCCTAAATGTACAAGAAGATAATCCCATTATCTGTTTGGGTCCAAGACTTGAGGATGAACAAAATGAAGAGTTTCCCCCTTTCTACATAAGCATTAGCATTCATGATATGACTCTACATAATGCTATGTTAGACTCGGGGGCATCACATAATCTCATGCCTAAGGTAATCATGGAAAGACTGGGGTTAGAGGTAACTAGGCCATATAAGGATTTATTTTCCTTTGATTCAAAAAGAGTCCATTGCATTGGTTTGATAAAAGATGTTGTTGTGGGGCTCACACAAATTCCAGCAAAAATAATTGTTATGGATATTGTTGTTGCAGACATTCCACCAAAGTTTGGGATGCTTCTTTCAAGGTCATGGGCAGCAAAAATCAAGGGCACAATGCAGATGGACCTTTCATATGCTACCATCCCAGTGTTTGGTGAACAAAGGAGGTTGTATCGCGAGACAAGGATGGCCTACATGGTAAGCAGCAAAGACAAGCCTCAGAATTTTCCTATTTATTCATGTGATACTGGTCTTGGGTCAGCTATCCTTTTCAATGAATCAGTTGAAAGAGAATCACAAGATGAACCTGCGGAAAATCAGTGTCAAGAAGGTCAGCAAAGAGATGAAAGAGACATCATGGGCTGCTGGTCATTATACTTTGATGGATCAGCAGGAAAAGAAGGGGCAGGAGCTGGGATTTGGATCACTAGTCCAACTGAAGAAAGTAAGTTTCTCTCATACAAATTAAAATTTGATTGTACCAACAATATGGCTGAGTACGAATCTCTGATTTTAGGTTTGGAAGCCTTGATAAAATTGAAAGCTAAAAACATTCCTGTTTGTGGAGATTCTGAATTGGTAATTAAACAAGTAGAAGGTACATATCAAACTAAGGATATGAGGATGAGAGCATACAGAAATTTAGTGTTGGAGATGTTGGAAAAATTTCAATCATATTCCTTCAGCATCAAAACTAGAGATCAAAACTCTATTGCAGATTCTCTTGCCGTTTCAGCCAGTCTCTTTATCATTCCTAAGCACTCTGCTGAAAATTATGAAGTGGAGGTTCGCCATAGACCAGTTATACCGGATAATATCACAAACTGGCAAGTTTTTGAGGATGATCAGCATGTAAGGAACTTCATTGAATTAAAAGAAGAGTTTGAACACAATCAGATAGATCAGCAGAATATGTTAATAGAGTCAAAGGAAAGTTCTGAAGTCTTACAATTGCAAAACAACTTAATTCCTAAAGGCCTCATTCCCCTTGAGAAATTATTTGATCAAAATGATGTGTTCAAAGCACCAAGACTACAAGCTAATGAAGAGGAGGTAGAAAGCTACAATTTAGGAGACTCAGTTGTGCCTAAGATAGTCAAGATTTCAAAATTCCTTTCAGCTGATATGAAGACTAAATATGTTGAGATGATGAAAAGATTCATTGATGTTTTTGCATGGAGTTATGCTGACTTGAAACAATATGACTCTTCAATCATACAGCATACCATTCCTATTAAGCAGAATGAAAAGCCTTTTAAGCAGAAGTTAAGAAAAATTAATCCTCTTCTAATGCCACTGATTGAAAAAGAAGTGAAAAAGCTCTTTGATGCTAAAATTATTGTTCCAATCAGATTCTCAAATTGGCTTGCTAATTTGGTACTAGTCAGAAAAAAGAATGGAGAGATCAAAATTTGTATAGACTTCAGAAACTTAAACAAAGCTTCATTGAAAGATAATTACCCCCTCCCCAAAATGGATTTCATTCTGCAAAACATTGTTGGTTCACAAAGGATGTCTATGCTTGATGGTTTCTCAGGGTACAATCAGATTCTTGTTCACCCAGATGATCAGGAGAAAACGGCCTTCACTACACCATGGGGAACATTCATGTATGCAAAAATGCCATTTGGCCTCATGAACGCGGGAGCCACTTTCCAGAGAGCAATGGATATTGCTTTTGCTGAAGAAAAGGACAAATCAGTGGTGGTTTATCTTGATGACATCACAGTTTTTCAAAAAGGAAGAAGACCACTTAAAGCACCTTGAAAGGATCCTATTGAAGTGTAGGAGGTTTGGTATTTCTCTAAACCCAACCAAAAGTATTTTCGCTCTAACTTCTGGCAAACTGCTTGGTCACATTATTTCTGAAGAAGGAATTAGGATTGATCCTAATAGAGTTAGTGCAATTCAAAAATTAGATCTACCAAGGAGTAAGAAGGAGATTCAATCCTTTCTTGGGAAAATTAACTTTGTTAGAAGATTCATCCCTAATTTTGCTGAAGTTGTCAAGAACATAACAAAGATGTTAAAGAAAGGAGCAGATTTTAAATGGACAGTTGAAGTAAAGAAATCATTTGAAGAGATCAAGAAGGCACTTACTCAAGCACCAGTACTTATCAGCCCAGATTTTACTAAGGAGTTCCTTATCTTCACATTCGCTTCTGAAGACACAATTGCTGGAGTTTTATTGCAAAAAGGAAGTCAAGGTACTGAACAACCCATTTCTTTCTTTAGCAAGACATTAGCCAATGCTGAATTGAAATATAATATCTTAGAGAAACAAGCCTATGCATTGGTGAAAGCAATTAAGGATTTCAGAACCTATGTTTTGCACTCTCACATTGTTGCCTACGTCCCAAATGCTGTTATAAAAGATATTCTTACACAAGCTGATCCAGATGGAAAAAGGGGAAAGTGGATAGCAAAATTGTTGGAGTATGACATTGAGATCAAACCCACAAAGTTGGTAAAGGGTCAAGGCCTAGCCAAATTGTTGACTCAGTCAAATTTGGACTGTATTGATATTAATTTAAGCACAGAAATCTCAGAAATTTCTGAAAATGAAGAGGAATTGGTCCAAATAAATGAGAAATTCTTAATCTCAGACTGGTACAAGGATATAGCATTTGTTTTGCAGCATAATAGAGCTCCTGATAATCTTTCAAAATCCAAAGCTCGGTTTACCAAATTGAAATCTCTCAGATATTTTGTGTATGACCAAAATTTGTTTTGGAAAGATGCAGGAGGAATATTATTAAACTGCCTCATTGAAGAAGAAGCTGATAAAGTAATTTATGAGTTTCATAAAGGGGATTGTGGAGGACATCACTATTGGAAAGCCACTGCCAACAAGGTCTTGAGAGCTGGCTATTTTTGGCCAACTATGTTTAGAGATATCTATAAAAAGATAGCCACATGCCATGAATGTCAAGTGTTTGAAGGAAAGAGAAAGCTTATGCCAATGCCCTTGGTTCCTATTTATGTTGAAACACCTTTCCAGCAGTGGGGATTAGACTTTATAGGGGAAATCCATCCTCCTTCATCAGGACAGCATCGCTGGATTCTCACAGCCACCGATTACTTTACAAAATGGATAGAAGCAATACCCACAAGGCAAGCAAATGATTCAGTGATTATTTCTTTCTTAGAAAATAATATATTATCAAGATTTGGTTGCCCAATCAAGATCATTACAGACAATGCTCAAGCTTTCAAGTCCAAAAGAATGATTAATTTTTGTCACCAGTATCACATCTCCCTTGGACATTCCACTGCTTATTATCCACAGGGAAATGGTTTGGTTGAGTCATCAAACAAGAGCCTTGTGAGAATCATTAAGAAGCTGTTGCAAGAAAATAAAAAAGCTTGGCATTTGAAACTGAAATATGCTTTGTGGGCTGACCGGATTTTCACAAAGAGGTCCATTGGAACATCACCATATGAGCTAGTATATGGGGCAGAGCCTATATTTCCAACATCCCTTGGAGTACCAGTAATGAAGTTGATTCAAGGACTAGAAGAGGAACCAAATGCTATACAACGAAGGATTAATCAACTAATAGCTTTGCAAGGGAAAAGAAATGAGGTGTTTGACAGTCATCAACAAAACCAGAACAGGATCAAAAGATCATTTGACAAAAAGATCAAAGAAGTTACATTCCAGATTCATGATAAAGTCTTGAAATGGGAAGCTAGAATTGAAGAGAAAGGTAAACATGGTAAATTTGAAAATTTGTGGAAAGGGCCATATCAAATTTCTGCTTTCCATGGGAATAACACCTACATTCTACAAGAGATTGATGGAACACCATATGCTGGAGGACCTGTTAATGGCAGGTTCCTAAAGCATTACAATTGATTAAATCTCTGCCAAGTTTCTCACAACATTGTATATAACCATTTTATTAGTCTTTCTTTGTTCCAAATAAATGACAAGCTGAACAGGAAGCTCAAGCCCGAGGTGAAGGCTCACAAAGCTAGAAAAGGATGCTTGTCAACCTCATCTATGTTTTCATAAATTGGACAAAGCACTGGACATACGAGTTCTTAGTGTACTACAGGAGCACACTATCCCAAGTGGAGCCACTGTTATCACTTAGAACTAAAATTGATACATGTAACTTTCCATCCTAGCCCGATGACGAAGGTCAGTGTTAGTTTAATTTGGTTTTAATTTTTTCCCTTAGAATCTGGAGTTTTGATGAGTTTTTGAGTCAAGTTATTCTCAGCTCCCATTGGTTCCCCTCCATCTACCATTGTTCTATAGCCACCGGTTATCTTATGTCAGTCACCGTGTCTTTTTGTAATTTCACAGCGCAATGCCAATTAGGCAGTTTCGCAGCGCAATCATAGTAGGCAGTTTCGCAGCGTATCATGATTAGGCAGTTTCGCAGCGCATCATTAAAATTTTAAACTGACAGCGCTGCGAAATCATGGATTCGTACATTTCGCAGCGAATCTTTCCCGAAATGTCAAGTCTATTAGGTGAGTCATAGGCCATGTCTTCTCATGTCAGCTCATGTAGCCATCTTATCTTTAATCAAAATCATTAATCCTTTAAGAGAGAGCCCTCTCAGGTTGAGGAGGCTAAGCCTCAGCCTAAAGTAGGTCTGAAATAGTTACTTAGAGTCAACCTGACCAGCAGCCTATCAGGATCTGATTTTTGAGATAACACCTTTACAAGATATGGTCGGATATATTTTTTGATGCTCGATGTGATCTTTCACTTCTTGAACATTTTTCTTCTTGATATGTCCTTCTATCTTGATAGTTTGAGAAGTGGTAATTTCGACCAATGAATTACAAGATATGGTTGGATTCATTTCTTCTTTCTCGATGTGATCTTTCGCTTCTTGCACCCTTTTCTTCTTGATATGTCCTTCTATCTTGAGAGTTTGAGGAGTGGTAATTCTTGCCAATGCTTTACAAGATATGGTCTGATTCATTTCTTCTTTCTCTGGGGTGGGGTCCTGGCGTATATCCTCTTCTTTTGATGTTTCTTGATCCTTTTCTTCCTCCTCTTCATATTCTATGTAAAATAATTTCTTCTCAGCACACTTATGACCTTTAGTGCATTTGCTATCACAATTGTAACAAAGCCCTTTTTCTCTTTTTTCTTCCAATTGTTGTGGTGTAACCCTTGTAGGTTGTGGAAGGCTAGGAGAAACAACACTTCCATCTTTATATTTGTGAGGGGCATGCTTCCTGGTTTCCATAAATTTGCTTTCCACTATGTCACAAAGCCCTTTTACTCTTTCCAATTGTTGTGGTGTTGCTCTAAAGAAGGTGTTGCTCTTTGTATCCTCATAATGTGTTGTCATTTCCTCTGTGAAAATTGACCATGTAACAAGTTGTTTACAAGAATAAAGCCCTTCATACCATAAAAATTGATCCGGTTCTAAATATGAAGATGCAATACATACCTTTTGTAACAGTGGTACACCATGTAGATCAAAATATTTCTCCGTCTGAAGTATCCAATTTATCAGATCCTTGCCATCAAACTTCCTCATCTTGCTTTTTCTTGATTTTAGGAGCTTGATCTTGAAACGACTGTAACTCTGTACTTTCGGATTTTTAAGTTCTGAAATTGCGACCTGTAGTAGCCCTCTGTGTCCTCTTTCCAATGCCACCAGTCTGATCAAAATTGGATTCTCCAAGAAAGAGTTATGCACAATCTCCCAAGATGACCTGATTATAGACCTTTCCAGAAGAGCGAAATTGTATGAAGTGTCACGAGTCATTGTTTCGACCTTTGGCTCTGAAAAATATATACAAGAAACTACAGTCTGTCCTCTTTCTGTACCTTCTTATAAAATTTCAGTCTGATGCTCAGAGAGAAAGTTATGATGATTTTCCCCAGGTCACCTGTTTGGAATGTAATTCAAGAGTCTGCAAAAAGACCAACTTTCTCAGATCATATCTCCGCAAATATAGCGCGAAAAGCTCTGGAATTCGGACCTGAGGTTCAACGCAATTTCTTCCCAAATGGGTTTTTTTTTTTAGCTTCTGAAGCGTTGCAGAAAAAAAATTTATAGCGAAAATGCCACGATGACCTATTTGGAGCAGTGAAACCCTAGAATCCAAAGCTCTAATACCAAATGTTATGAAACCAGCTCAAGGAAAAGATAGAAAAGATAGATCAACGCCTTAGAATTTAGCCTCTTCAAGGGGGCAACCTCCTTTACATTACATAAATGAACGATTCTTGGATGATACAAATGAAAAGACCTCCTTTCTATATATAGGAGTCTAAAGGGTCATAATATAATCAGAGACGACATAACAATAATAATGTAAGGGCACAATAATAACAATAGTGGGCTTCTATAGGGCACAATAGTGACAATATGGGCACTACATGGGTACATCAATATAATAAGGGGGTTGTACTAATAACAATAAGGGGTTACACTAGTAGTATAGGGGCCTAACATTGTGGAAGACTCAAGAAAATCTAAAAAGGTTCTGAAGGCTCTTAATGCTTCCTTCATAACTCTGATCTCTAAACAGGAAAATGCCATGACTCCGGAAGGTTTCAGACCCATAGCATTATGTAATGTGGTGTACAAAATAATTTCCAAAGTGATATCCAATAGACTCAAGCCCCTTCTACCATCTCTTATCTCGAGGAGAAAACGGGCTATGTGGAAGGAAGAAAAATCCTCAACAATATCATCCAAGCAGATGAGTGGTACACTCTCTCAAAAGCAACAAACAATCTAGTATGATCATTCAGTTAGACCTAGCGAAAGCCTATGAAAAGCTGAGTTGGTCTTATATAAGGGCAATTCTAAGGGCCTATGGCTTCAACCAAAATTGGATAAGATGGGTTATGGCACTCATCACCACGACCAGTTTCTCTATTATGCTCAATGGATCTCCATCAAGACCCTTAACACCATTCAGAGGTCTCAAACAAGGAGATCCGCTCTCTCCTTTCCTTTTCGTTCTCATGATGGAAGGGCTAGGCAGAGCATTCAAAGTGGTAAATGCTGAAGGACGTATCCAGGGTATCAAAGTCACTGAAGATGGAGCAGCAAATACTCATCAACAATTTGTGGATGATACTATGCTACAGGGTATAGCCACAGTCAGGGAAGCGATGGAAATCAAACATATCTTGAATGGATTTGCTTTGGTAGCCGGTACTGAGGTAAGCCTCAACAAATCAAAAGTTTTTTTCTTTAACACCAATATTGCTATTCAGAGAAATATTACCAGAATTCTTGGGTTTCAAAGGGAACAACTACCTTCCAATTATCTAGGCATACCTCTTACTGATAAACCTTTGAGCAAGAGTGTGTGGGAGCCAACAATTAACAAACTTCAGGACAAGGTCAGGAAATGGACATACAGGGCACTAAATTTGGCAGGGCGCCTGGTGCTCACACAAGCGGTCCTATAGGCAATTCCCATTTTCATATTCTCAGCTCTTCCTTCTCCTAAAGGCATCAAGCAATAGATTAGGAGCATACAAAGGGATTTTCTGTGGGACAGAGATGAAGAGAAAAAGAAGTGGGCTTTAGTAGCATCAGACAAGATTTGCAGGCCCAAAAACCATGGTGGCTTGGGGCTTCATGACCCTGAAACCTTTAGTAGAGTTTCGGGAACCAAACTTTGGTGGAGATGGATTAAGAAATTGGCAGCTCCCTGGGCTAAGCTGTGGAAACAAAAATATGCCAAGTATTGGCAGGAGAAGGATCACATTAGAATGTCAGGGAAAATTAGGGGCTTCCATATTTGGAATCTGGCTTGGGAGAATAAGAGTATTGTTCAACATCATAGCTTCTAGGAAATTAGAGCAGGGAACCTAGCAAGATTCTAGGAGGACAACTAGCAACAGGAACCCAACCTATATAAGGATGAATTAGCAGCTCTCAAGAGAGATACAGATAACAAAGGGCTGATTGTGGTTAAAGATTTCTGGGACCAAGATAGGGATAATGGAAAATGGAGGAATTGGAAGGATCTGGGCCACAGTGATGACAGTCCTCTGAAGGTCCTGGTAGGAACACTCACCCAGGAGCTAGAGCATAGAAGGATTCTGGTATCCTCCTTACCTGACCAATTAAGATGGGGAAAGAACACCGAAGGAAACTTCAACCTCAAAGAGGCTAAACAGGAAGTAACATGATTTAACTATCTGAATGTTGATCTAGTCTAGAAGAGACTATGGCAAAGCCCCCACTGGATGAAGGTAAAGTTGTTCATCTAGTTAGTATATCAAAGGAAAATCTTAACCTCGTAGAATCTAAAAAAAATAGGCTTTATTGGCCCCTCCCAATGTTACCTCTGTGGCTCTCAAGAGGAGACATTGGATCATCTTCTCAACCTCTATCCTTTCACATCAAATGTATGGGACTGGGTGGCCTCAATATTTAGGTAAACAGATAGGGATAGTCTCAGCATATCTAATACTTTGAAGTACTGGCGGGTTAATTTCTCAGGAAATGAAATCATTAATAAAGCCTGGATTTTGGTACCAGGATTTGTTATGTGGAATGTTTGGAAAGAGCGCAACAATTGGATCTTCAAAAACAGAGAAAGAGGGCCCCAACACATTATTGCCCAAATTTTGAGGTAGCTTAAAGACACGATAAGAAGCCTGTTGCGGAATCTTCCCAAGGATCCTCCCCTGCCCCGAGAGGTGAGCATTGTTAGGCATTTGGATCTCCATTCCATACACCCTCAGGGCTTATTCAAGGGAGTAAGCCAAATTAATGCGAATATTAATATTTGGAAGCCTCCTCTGCATGGTTTTCTAAAGGTTAATATAGACGGAGCTTCCAAAGGCAATCCAGGGTTGGCCGGCTTTCGAGGGGCTATAAGAGATGAAAAGGGTCAGATAAAGAAGATCTTCCATGGCCACTTGGGTAAGGCTACTAACAACATGACGGAGCTCATGGCACTAGAACAAGGTTTGGAAATTTTGTTAGATTCTAACCTGCATAATGTCATCACAGAAGCAAATTCTGAGGTGATTATTAGAGCGGCCAAGAAAATATGTAATGGTACTTCTCTAGATAAATTATCAAAGCATTGGAGGCTTTTGCAGGTCTTTCACCATATACACTCACACTTGCAAACCTCAAAAATTGTCATCTTTTTCCATGTGAAGAGGAAAGCTAACATGTTAGCAGATCGCTTGGCGAATGAGGGAGTCACCAACAAGGATAGGGATTCTTGGTATGATTAGGATCTAGTACCCCCAGGAAAACTGAGGGAGGATTGTCTTTGTCTGGTAGACAAAGATACAGAGCTATGGATTCACAGAAAGGACTAAGATGGTATAGAAGACAGGAGGGAGGATAGGGTACTCTACAATGTCGGCCCTCTGTGGGTATGGGCTGCAGTCCATAGCTCAGCATTCCGTCGAACCCACTATGGAAGTACTACAAGTTAGGCCGTCCATGGAACAAAACATTATGTGGAAATTTTGCTGGTGTTTTGGGCTGGACAACAATTTTGGGAGGATGGCACAAGAACCGTCCGATGCACAAGATCAATGGCTACCGCTTGGCAAAAGAGCGCGGTGGCTATTCCACGAGGCACTGTATTCTAAAACCACAAATGGTTTATCAGATGGGGTCTAAGTGGTATCCGGATTTTTTTAGGAAGGCTGCGATTCCACTCGTCGTGCGACACGTAGCAGGGAGAGGTGAGAGAATACCGCTCTCATCGGATGGTTATCCCCCATGCTATTTAACCACCCCATATCTCCGTAAACCGTTGGCTCTGCGGCGGAAGATCAACGGTGTATGTTTGATCATGCAAGTTCGATTGGTGTCTCGAACCCGAAAAAAGTTTAGAGGGCTGGAATAAAGTTTACGACGGGTCCGTAAGAAAGGTTTGGTGTGGGTTGTGGTGGGCTCGCGATAAGGACGTGTCCTATGGATACAGACAGGTTGGTTCGGGTGGTGTGCGGCTCTACAAGCTCAATGAAGGTTCTTGTTGGTCTACTGTTTTGGAAGTCTGGTGGACCCCCACTTGTGGCTTCGGTTGAGGGCTCAAACTCTTTCAATGCTAGATAGCATGACCTGATGGTCTAATGCTTGTCTGTTGACCAGGGCAAATGGATGTAACTACTCGATTATCTTGGTAAGACTTCGCGTGCATTTGGATGCATGGTTCGGTACTTTGTATACACAGCTGCCTGTTGAACTCTCACGGAGCTGGTGCGACATCTTGTAAATTATGTATTATTGCCTAGATTAATAGAAGGTCCTACTCTTACCCGATCAAAAAAAAAAGGTTGTGTTAGGTTGTCTTTTTTATTTATCAAGTTAATTACATTATTGGCCTAGTCTTGAATGTATGCAAATATGAATCTAGAACAAGTTTAAACATCAAATTTTTAGATATTTTAAACAATTATCACCAAATTAAATGATGTAATTGTTGGTGAAATTGTAATTTTGTATTATTCAAATAATAATTTTAAATGTATAGAGCCCCATAAAAAACATTGAATTCACTTGAAATATGCATTACAATTCCAATAATTCTTTTAAATTTTTAGTTGGATTAAAAAAATGATAAAAGATATGAAATATATTAAAAATTGATTGTTGAAACTACTTGTTTAACTTTATTTTAAACTAATGATATCTATTTTTAATTGAGATTTATTTTAATTTTTGTTTTTCATTTTGTAGATGCCTCAATTGATGGTGGAGTTTTTGTAATTAAGCATGGCATTTTTATGAATGTTATTTCTTACCATGTGGCATCATAGCATCATAAGAAATGATTTCGCCTTAAATTCCCAAAAGCGGGGATGAATTTATGCAATTTCAAAAATTTCCAAAATTAGCAAAAATGTTTTTTCAATATTTCTTTAGAAAAACCTTTATTATCATCCACAATCTGCTCACTTTCAAATAAATTGAGGATATATTGTTGGCCTATTTGTGTTTCCATTGATGTCATATGTTGAAGTCATGTAGTCATGAGTCTATATGTCAAGTCTTGAGTCTATTGTATATTTGTTGAAGGTTGTCATACTGATGTAACTTGTTGTAATAAGTCTCAGAAGGTCTATAGGAGAGGTGTCATGAGGTAACAAGGTCTCACCTGAAGCTACACTACACTTGTACTATAGGTCTAGTTGATGATGTGCATGATGCCTTGTTGAAGTTATGCAGTTGGGTTCCCGATGTCAAGATAAGTTTGTAAGGATGGTTTACAAGTCATTTCACTCCCCTAAAGATTTGTGGAAATTTTAAGGGTTGGATCCTTGTTTCAAGTCATGCTCTACCCCAGTCACATGGAAGGAGGCTCATTAGAGTGACTCGAACAATCCAGTGGCATGGAGGACAGGCTCATGTGAGTGACCAATTCTTCCAGTTGGTTTTGTCTAGGCCTGTGTGTGTGATTGAGGGATTATGAGTTTATCTCTAAATTTCCTGCGCTCCTTTGGAAATTAGTTTGTTTTTGGTGGAATCTAGTGTCAGAATTTTCTAGAAAAAAGGTCGAAATAAGTCATGGGGCCTCTAGAAGATGGTTAAAGTTGAAATCATTAAAGGGAAAGTGGAAGTGGTGGTTTAATATGGTCAAGATGTCAATCTCAATCATTTCTTAAGTGTGTGAAAAAATTTGTGTGAGCTCCATCATCTGAAACATTAATTGACTTAACCATCTCCAAATTCTACAAATATGAGAATGAAAGAAGCTCATTTGTTGGTTCGAAAGAAGGGTGTGTGAGGGAGTGTGCGTGATTTGTAAGTGCACAACCAGTGAGTTTTGCTGTGATTTCATAATTTCAAAATTGTAGTGTGATTTAGAGAACAATATTCAGGAAAATTTCACAGTAGTGTGCAGTGATTGAAAATCAGTTTAGTGAGTATGTGTGGAGAAAATTGTTCTCTCAATTGGAGTGTGGATTGTGGATGCATGATCTTTTCTATTTGTTGCATGTTTTGTTTATGCAACAATATTCTCATTTCTAAATCATATCATTTTATAGTAGAATTGTTTGTGCTTCGAGTGGGGGCATCAAGCTGAGTGCATGTTATTTGTCTATTGTAGGAGTGGGTGCTCCAAGTTGGTTGTGGCCAACATTTCTCGTTCATTCAAGGGGTGGGTACTCCATTGCTAGTGGGTGCTAGCTGATGTAATGTAATGAGAAAATTTTGAAGCAATAGATAATAAGAAGAAGCAGTAAATAGTTCGGTGGTTTTTTCCCTTGAGGGGTTTTTTTCCACTTAAAATCTAAATGTCTGTATGTGATGGTTATTTGTGTTTTTCATGTGCTTGATTATGTTGTATATTTCTGAAGTTAATTTCTCAAGAAGTTTTATTTGCAATTTTATTTATTTATTTTTTTAATACTGATTTACCCCTCATCTCCTCTCTCCCCCGCCCCCCGCCACCCCCCCTCTCTTAGTATTACTTATGTCTAACAATCAGTATCAGAGTTAGATCCTTTGCTATAGA
This sequence comes from Pinus tabuliformis, assembly GCA_031772625.1. Classification (NCBI taxonomy): domain Eukaryota; kingdom Viridiplantae; phylum Streptophyta; class Pinopsida; order Pinales; family Pinaceae; genus Pinus; species Pinus tabuliformis. The sequence goes on along the minus strand of CM062809.1, from coordinate 1,000,051,628 downwards.
TTGACCACTGAAAGAAGAATTCAAGAAGGGACAATGGTTGTCCATGATGTGAAAGATCCATTTTTTTATGGTGAAAACTACAACTTATGGAAGATGAGAATGGAGGGGCACCTCATGAGTTTAGGTTTTGATGTTTTCTCTATTGTGGTGACTGGTTATATTGTTCTTGATGTTCTTCCTTGAGACCGTGATGGAAATAATATTTTTCAAAATAATGCAAAAGCCAGAAATGCCATTATTGAAACACTTAGTGAGACTTAGCTAATAAAAGTCATGCATTGTAAATTATCCAAAGAAGTTTCGGAAAAAATTGAGAATAGATATGAAGGTGATGAGAAGGTGAAGAAAGAAAAGTTCCAACCCTATAGGATGAGGTTTGAGAGCTTGAAAAAGAAAGAAGATGAAACTATTGCAGAATATTTCTGAAAGATTGAATCAGTAACAAATATGATCAAGAGCATAGATGAAAATTTTGAAGACGAAATCATTATTGAGAAAATATATAGGTCCTTACCAACAAGATTTAATCCAAAGGTTTCTTCTATTGAAAACATTTCATATTTGAGCACTCTCACTATGGAGCAATTGCTTGGAATTCTTATAGCTTATGAGATGTGAATTGTTCAACAGAAATATGAATCTAGTGAAGCTGCTTTCCAAGCCTCCAAGAAGGTCAAGGGTATTACCAAAAGCTCAAGAAACTTCCAAAGAAAATCAAGGAAGAGGAAGAATACTCTAGTAGTTAATATGATGAAGAATTTGCTGAGTTTGACAATAAATTGAAGAAGGTTACTAGAAGGTATGAAGCTATGCTTCCTTTCAAGTATTTTGAATGTAGAAAAGTTGGACATTTTGCTACAAAATGTATGCACAAAAGATTCAGTAAAAATGATATGAAGAGCAAGGATAAAACCCAGGAATTTCAAAAAGCTAATGTTCAAAAGAGATGGAGTTGATACTCCAAAGAAGAGAGTGATATTTTAGATGAAAGCATTGAGAAATATTCATCAAAAGTAGAGGAAGAGAACAATGAATGTGTTCTTATGGATCTTGAGTACAAAGATGAATCAGATCTAGAAGATGGAGAGATTGATTATGAAGGTGAGCTCATTTTTGCATTTGATCAGTTGTACAAAGCTAGAAACAAAAATAAGGAGCTGAAAGGGGAAATACACAAACTAAAGGGGAATACACCCCCTTTGGTGGTTGATTCTTTGAAGATCCACTGGGATGAGATTGATAAATTCAAGGAAAGTTTGTTGCAACAAATTGTGGTTCTACAAAATAATATGGCTGAGTTAGAGAAAGAAAATGAACATTTGAAGTAGAATGTTGGAGGAGCTCCTATTGCATGCACTCATGAAGAAGACATCATCTACTTAAAGAGAGAATTGGAAGAAGCAAAAATGAGAGAAAATGTTCTTACCAATCACGTGGAGGAATGGAAAGAAAATTGTCACAAACTTAAAGCAGAAATTATTGCTTTAGGGGCCAATCTTTCAAAAGTAGAAACTAAAGCATGTTTAAATCAGATTTTTATCAAGGGATCTGAAACCTTGCAAAATATTCTCAACATGCAAAGGTCACTGGAGGACAAAAATGGTTTGGGATACAAGTCTCCTCTACAAAATGCTAATGATCGGCCAAGTACCAGTTATGCAAATGCATTGGAAGGTAAAGAAAATCAATCAAATATTGTTGCAACTAACAAGAATGTGCAAAAGAATGAAGCTGAAAGAAAATCAACATAAAATCAACAAGTGAAACAATCAAGATCACTCCTCCATCATGGCGACAAAAAGTTAGGTATCCTACTCAATTTAATGGTTACTATTTTGCACGTAATAATTTTTCACACAAAGCCATAAGTTGTAGATTGAAGATGTTTCCTAGAAGAAATGTTGATAGATCAAGAATTTCTCAAGGGCCAAATGTTTTGCATGCTAATGGAAATACTTATTTTTCTCCACTACTAAATCAAATCAAGTGTTTCATATGCAATAACTTTGGTCACAAAGCTAGTGAGTGCAAATCTAGCCTTCTAAATTCTTCCATGCATCATACTAAAGAGAAATCTAATCAATAGAAAGTTGAGAAAAGATAGAAGAAGAAGGTTGAAAATTGTGAGCTTTCTTTGATATCTTGTCATCATCATGAGCAATGACTGATTTATAGTGGTTGTTCCAAGCATATGACTGGTGATAAGAGAAAATTCTTGTAGCTAATAGAGTATGAGAAAGGTGATGTCATTTTTGGAAATGATGCAGCAGTTTCCATTAGAGGCAAAAGAACAATTAGATTGGACAAGAAGACCAAAGCTCAATATGTGCTTTATGTTGAGGGTTTCAAGCACAATCTCCATAGTGTTAGTCAGATGTGTGATAATGGGCATGAGGTGATTTTCAGATCTAAAGAGTGTGATATCAAAAATTCTAAATCAAGAATGATAGTGGCAAGGCCATTAAAAGTGACAACAACATGTATATTTTTAATAACACTAGATATAGTTACTGCATGAGAAAATATAAGAATCTTGGCTATGGCATAGAATATTGGGAGAAATTTTAATATCTTAGAGAGCAGATGGGCATTGTGCCTTTTCGAAGGTATTGAGGAGTTTTTCATGGAGGTTGTTGTTGTCATATGGCTGTGACCAAGAGCACTTTCAACCGTAAAATTTGGAGAATGGGTGGTGATTGGTTGGTTGCATGCTATTCAAGGCATTATGAATTGTTTGCTTGCTTATTCTTGCTTCATTTCAAGATGGGTTGCTTCTTCATGTATATTGCTTCTTCAAGATGGTGTGGACTTATATATATTTAGAGGGAGAATGTTTAGCAACTTAGGGGGAATATTTGTTGCACCTCTTCAGGGGAGGATCTCATATTTTTCTATGTATCACATTGTTGTTATGTATTTTATATTCCCATGTAAATATTATATACTTTTTTTATTAATAATTAAATGCAATATATTAATTATGCATCTTAAATATTATTTATTTATTTAAATTCTATATAAAAATAAGATAAAAAAAATTATAACGAGATTTTGTTTATTTATTTTAATGTTATATATAAAATAAGATTAAAAATTATAAAGAAATTTTATGAATGGTCCAAAGGGCATAAAGTTATAAAATTTCTAGAATTATAATAGGGAAATTAACACAATTAAATTTTACCATCTTTATCATATATTGGTGTAATTTAATTAAATAATATTTTGGTCCTGATATAATTTTGGGTATGTTTGTGAATTTCAGTTATTTAAAATGTATTTTTGAATACATAAATAAATTTAATGTTTAAAAAAAAATTGGGATTAGAATTTAATTAAACTCGCACTTAGAATTCCAAAAGGTATCTATTAGATTTGGAGCAAAATTGAGTGAAATTTATTTTCTTTAGAAAAAAACAAAAATATTTATGAATATAATACTTTATTTGGATATAGTAACTACTATCATAGATTTATCTTAAGCCCAGATGTGTTAAAGGTTGAGATGGATCAAATCTCCTATGGTGCAAATTTTTTTAGAGTGCAAAACTTAAAAAAATGTTTACATGTCTAGAGATTTGATGCTTCTTAATGCTTGATTGATCATGCTTAAGATGGATTTTCGGTTAAAATATTTAAAGTAGTCTCATTATTCTACATTTTGGCCTTTTTGATGTGCGTAGATCCATCTAAAACACACATTTAGCAAGCATTGAGAGGAATCAAATAATGTAAACTCTTTTTCAAGTTTCTCACTAGAAAAGAAGCTTATACCTCAAGAGATTTGATCCCTCTAAGCTAGATTTGTGATTAAGAGAGGAATCAAACACTGTAAACCTTTTCTCAAGTTTCTCACTAAAAAAGAGACTTATACCTCTAAAGATTTGATCCCTCTAAGCTAGATCTTTGATTAAAATGGATCTTAAGTTATAAATCATTTTTAGATTATATTATCCACTAATCCTCTGCATATACAAATCTTATATCAATATAAATATAACAAATTTTTGAAATCTCACATCTAACTTTATATTAATTTAAAATGATTTTAACCCTTTTTTATCTTTCCTTAATATTATTAAAATATCTTAATTTTTTTTAAATATTATTTAAAAAATATATATTTATTAAAAAAAACATAATAATTCAACATCTTGAGGACATTCATGCATGAGGACAAAGACTTTTCTTGCCCTAACATAAAATAGGTTGAGTAAAAAAACATAATAATTCACCATCTTGAGGACATTCATGCATGAGGACAAAGACTTTTCTTGCCATAACATAAAATAGGTTGAGTAATTATATATTTCGAATTATGCGTAATTCAAACCAGGAATCACTAACAGAAATAGGCTAATTCAAATAAGGAATCACTAATAGAAATAGGCTAATTTTAACTTTGTAGAGATTAAGTTATTTGTAAGTTTTTAAAATTTACAAATTGGATTATTATTTAATTTTGGAGTCGTCTAACGAGGCAGAGGAATTGCCCGGACGGTTAAAAGTGGCTGGAATTCGGGCAAAAAAATTCAAAAAATCTTGTAAAGGAAGTATTTGAATTGTGTTTTTGATGGTGGAAATGGATTCAGCACCATCAAAAACGTTTAAGACACCTAAAATTTTGAAGTTTAACAACTATAACTTGGATTTACAAAAATACTTACCGGATTTTCTCTAAATATGACCGTAATTTCCATAACTTTCTGGGCAACTCCTCCGCCTGGTTAGACTACGCGTTTAATTTTATATATAAGAAAATATTTTATTTTTTATTTTTATTAATTAAATTAAATATTTATTTTGGATAAATGTACTCCGATTTTCTCCTTTGTTAAGGAAAATTTCCCATGTATTTAACTTTTTTAAGAGTCAAAAGTCAATACACTCTTTTCTCTGTAATTTCCCATTGGAAACGCCCGCCTAGTTTTCCACGATGGAGTGGGTAGGTTGACACACAGAGAAAAGGTAAGTATGGGGAAATTGTAGAATCGCATTCCTATCAATTCACTCGTACAGCGTTACCCTTACGCCCACGGTGTGTCGTACCGTTGTAGTCTTCAGCCATAGGGAAACAAAATTGAAATGGTAATGAGTGGTAAAATGTTAAATGGGAAAATTGAAGTCTTATTTGTTGGTGTAAGATTTGAAAAGCCAACTGAAAAGTATAGAATGGATCGATGTTTATTCTTTTTAAGTAACGATTTTTTTAATGCTTTTTAAAACCTGATAACAAGGATCCACCGGACACGCTAGGTTTAAGAACAAGGGATCACATGCTAATTTCTTCTTCTAAAAATGATTAAGATGTATTATCTATTAGCTTTCCTGCTTTTTGTCTATTTTGTTTTGGTTTAGCTTAGTCAAGTGGATCATGTTTTTACGATGTATTCAGGTCTTAGTTTTCCATATGTCGAATTCTTTTTGTCTATTTTGTTTTGGTTTAGCTTAGTCAAGTGGATCATGTTTTTACGATGTATTCAGGTCTTAGTTTTCCATATGTCGAATTTGGTGTAGCACTTTGTTTTGTGAATTTTTACAACCGTGAATATCTGGAGAAACGTTGGCTTATTAGTGTCATGGAAGGTGATTTGAGAAAGAGTAAAATCCTCAAAGTGTAATCTAGGACCACTGCGCAATTCTACTTTTTTTATAATAAAAAGTATCAGTTTACAAGAAGGAAAAAAAAATAAGAAATTCAAAAATACAATGGTTACACATGGAAATCACTATTTTAATTTACATGGTCAAATATATCTTAATTTATAGCTATTATTTATATTTTTATATATTTATATTTAGTTACATTTAGTAACTAAATTTATTAAGTTTTTGTATATTTATTAATTATATCTTCTAAAAAATCATGATTATGAATATGAATCATCATTATTATTTTTTTAAATTGATAGTTTTATTGCCTCAGAATGTCTTCAAAATTGAGTACAATATCTAGCCATGAAGTGCTTGCTCATAATAACTTGTAGGTGGTCTGAATCTGCCTCGAGGGAAACCGTATTTTTAACCACCTACTCATTAAAAGTAGTCTCGAAAAAAAAACATTCTTAGTATATCCTGATAGGCCAAAACATAACTACAATACAAGATAACCTGAATTGTTCCAACCAATTAAGAGTTTGAGGAAGTAACAGGTGCTAGGTCCTTGGCACTAGAACTAGGAGGAGTAGGAAGATCATATTCACAATAAAGGTGGCCTTCCAGATGTGCTAGCCTTGCATCCAGTCTATCTAGAAAGAAACATTGATTTCTCAAAGCTCTTTTAATGTCCTCTAGGGAGGAAAATTCAATATATCTCTCATCTTGTTTGTCTTTTAATACCCTACCAAGAAATTCCTTCATCTGGAAATGTAATACTATAGAATTGAGATATTATTTCCTTCGTCCCCTAGTGTGACCAAGGTCGGGAACCTAGTTAGGGACCTCTTCTAAAATATTTGAATCAAAAAAGGCTTGACATTTTGCATCAACCAAGGACTATAGGCTACAAATTTCATGATGAGTTTCAGGGGTAACAACAACAACAACAAAAAAGTCCCAACAACTTCCTTTGCATGTTATTGAGCCCAATTTTGGCCCTAGGGGCCCCGACCACCACCTCCCCTACGACTGCGCATACGCTATCTTGGTGGCATGTCACACAGGTATATCACTCTCCTAGGGTTCTAACAAAGGAGTGCAGAGGCAGGGGAAGGTAAGATTTACCAAGCTAGGTCAAGCCCACTAACAGAACACTACAAACTTCCCACAGAGCCAAGACATAAAGCAGAGAAAGGAACAATATGGGGAACGATAATCACACTGCATAGTTTACAAGAATTTAAACTATTCCTTGTAACCCCCCAAAAATGGAGCTGATACCACACTCAAACACATGAAATTACACCGCAAGGATAGTTACCCCTATACTACACAAATTATTCAACCCGAAAGGAGAACAAAGAAGAGCCAATACCAAGGTGGCCAAGACATAATCAACATTTTTGAGCCTACTAGTAAACAGGGTCTTCGACCACCCTCTAGTGTAAGATCCCAACAAAATAAAAATCAGACCTACGAGGCTAAACCACTCAATTCCATACCAATTAACAAGAAAATAGAGTAATAGAAACTGTACTGTAATCTGGGCAGTTGTGGACAATGGAGTTGGGAAATCCTGCATCTCTACCCCTTTGCCATTTTTTTCTCCACCTCTGTAGCTCCCCTAATATTCACAGCCACCTCATAAACCTTGTTTTCACACAGCTAGATAATGCCTTACAACCATAAGATGGCATTTTCACACTTCCACAAAATACAACTTGAGCAATTTGTTCCGCTTCCAAACCAAACACACAATAAATAGAAAAATCCTCACCCTTTCCCTCCTGCAATGTCAAATCCCTATTAGTGACAAGATTAGCATTGTTGTAATGGCTTCCTGCCTTTGAATATTGTTATATTGGCTTTGTGCCTTGTAAACTCTTAAGTGAGTATACTTAAGAAAAAAATAAAATCAATTAATTAATAAAAACATAACTAAAATTAATTTAAAAAAAAAGAAGATAAAAATAAATTAAATTAAATTAATTACAATATAATAAATTTCATTGAATAAATTTAATATTTTTATTTATTTTTAGTTTTTATTACTTTTTCTTATTGAGTGGACATTATGTTTTTTTATGATTATTTTTGGATTTAATACTTCATTTTAAGAACACTATAACATTTCTTCATATTGAGTTCGCATTTAAATGTTCAAAATTATACAAAGAAAAAGATAACTCTAATGATATGTACATGAGAATGATAGGAGACAAACTAGTTTATCAAGAAGCTATAACAAAAGGCACTATACAATATATATATTGATTTTTGTTAGCAATATTATTTATGATGTTATATAAACATTTCATTAACTTCAAAATTTTCTTATTTAGTATGTTTGGTTAATGTTGTGTTAGGTTGTCTTTTTTATTTATCATGTTAATTACATTATTGGCCCCATCTTGAATATATGCACATATGAATCTAGAAGAAGTTTAAACATCAAATTTTTAGCTTTTTGAAGCAATTATCACCAAATTAAATGATGTAATTGTTGGTGAAATGTAATTTTTCATTATTCAAATTATAATTTTAAATGTATAGATGAAATATTGAATTCACTTGAAATATATATTACAATCCCAATAATTCTTTTAAATTTTTAGCTGAATTTATAAAATGATAAAAAAATATGAAATAGATTAAAAATTGATTGTTGAAACTACTTGTTTAACTCTATTTTAAACTAATGACTAGATATATTTATTTTTAATTGAGATTTGTTTTAATTTTTGTTTTTCATTTTGTAGATGCCTCAATTGATGGTGGAGTAGTAGTAATTAAGCATGGAATTCTTATGAATGTTGTTTATTACCATGTGGCATCATAACATCATAAGAAATGATTTCGTCTTAAATTCCCAAAAGTTGGGATGAATTTATGCAATTCTAAAAATTTCTAACATTAGCAAAAATGTTTTCTCTATCTTTCTTTAGAAAAACCTTTATTATCATCTATAATCTTCTCCTTAGGACATACTGTTGGCCTATTTGTGTTGTCATTGATGTCACCCGTTGAAGTCATGTACTCATGAGTCTATATGTTAAGTCTTGAGTCTGTTGTATACTTGTTGAAGGTTGTCATGTTGATGTAACTTGATGTAATAACTATCAAAAGGTCTGTAGGAGATGTGTCATGAGGTAACAAGGCCTCACTTGAAGTTGAGCTACACTTGTACTAGAGATGTAGTTGATGATGTGTGTGATGTCTTGTTGAAGTTATGCAGCTGGGTTCCTGATGTCAAGATGAGTTTGGAAGGATGGTTTACAGGTCATTTCACTCCCCTGAAGCTCTGCGGCAAGTTTAAGGGTTGGATCCTTATTTTAAGCCATATTTTGCCCCAGTTGCATGAAATGAGGTTCATCAGAGCGACTGGAACAATCTAGTCGCATGGAGGACAGGCTCATGCGAGCGACCAAATCTTCCAGTCAGTTTTGTCTAGGCCTTTGCGTGTGACCAAGGGATTACATGTATATCTCCGGGTTTCTCACGCTCCTCTGGAAATTAATATTTTTTTGGTAGAGTCTAGTGTCAAAATTTTCCAGAAAAAATGTCGAAATAAGTCGTGCGACCTCTAGAAGGCGGTTAAAGTTGAAATCATCAAAGGGCTAGTAGAAGGAGTGGGTTGATATGGCCATGATGTCAATCTCAGTCATTTCTGAAGTGTGTGAAAATGTTTTGTGTGAGCTCCATCATATGAAAAATTAATTGACTTAACCATGTATAGATTCTACAAATATGAGAAGTGTTATCACTCCTCCGGATCTCCAAGGCTGAGGAAGAGTCCAGCTGAGGTAACCGCAAACCAATCTTTTGACTTGGTAGCTAGCCCTACCAGGCCGGAGAGGGCTCTCTCCAAAGAATCACAGCTAAGAGGGCTAGATGGATTAGGGTTTTAGGCTAGGTATAAAGTGCACAGGTTCTTTTGATTTGATGTTGGGTTGCTGGATGAGGATTAGGTCAAAGAAGCTAGGTCAGGGCAAAGAAGATATGATTGCATACATTCAAAGAGGCAGGGTAGGTAGAAAACCTAACACTTTAAGGTGATTTGGTGAGATGGCTTAAGACTGGTGAGGAGCTAAGAAGAGCGTGAAACACATGAATTCTTCATAAACTGAAGAGATGATTACAAACTGTGAATGTTTCCCCAAAATAGAGCATGGAAACTCATGAATTTTGTTCATCAACTTGAAAACTATCACAAAATAGACATGAAATGATTGTTGGAATTAAAAACACATTCAAACATATGAGAAAATAGAAGAAACAATTTTAAATATTCATACCACAAGTATCCCAAGGAAATAGCTGCAACTCATCTATTAATACTGGCCAAAATCTGATACAATAGTGTCTCTGATCACTAGTACAACATCCAACTGAGTCCAACCTGTGAAATGACTGAAAAAGTACATGATATAGGCCTCAAACAAACTCCTCCCAACCATCAGGGGTCGAATCCATGAGAGGAGAAGCAGTTCCACCAAAATATGAACTGATAGCTAGAGTGTAGGGTGGTCAAAGTGACTCATCCCTAATTACAATGAACGGATTCATTACACCTCATAGAGTCTATTTACCTAATGTATTTACCCTAGGTAATAGTAAAAATACCATAATTACATTTACATGATCAATTACATTAGTAAAAAGTTGATTTCCCAAGGGGAAAATCAAATCTGGAGAACAACAGTGAAAAATTAGGCAACTGGTGAAACGCGCAGCGCTAGTGTCAAACACGCAGGGCCATATTTAGACCCACGTTTTACTACCTTCCCGGTGTCCAAATTGAGCTCAGGATAGCTAGTTGGAAATCTTATCCTGTCTAGTTTCCAGATCTACCTTTAGTTTGCACAATGGAATTAATTTGACCCTCCAAAAATGGATTCTCCCAAGACTGGTCAAACGCACAGCGCCAGAAGGAAACACGCAACGCCAAAAGCAAAAACGCAGCGCCAACGTCAAATCGACGTTTGAGTACCTTCCTGAAGTCCAAATTAAGACCATAATAGCTCCTTGGAAAGATCTCTCTCTGGGCTACACAATGGACCTATCAAGCACTGAAAATAATCCAGTATAGCATGTAGGTTTTAACCCCGTACAGAAATTACCTGCATACGAATTCTAAAACACAGAAAATAAACAATGTGAGAGCATAACACATAAAACACATATACACAGAGATTTTCCCCTGGATACTAGATTGATTTTTCATTATGTTCCTTTCAATGTTACAATACATATTTATACATGCCGAAGGATCCAATATCACGGACCAAAATCCATCGCATCCAAAACCATGGACCGAAAACCATCACATCCAAAACCATGTGCGAAAACCATGCACAAACCCATAGGTAGGTCCGCCCAACCTAATATAGGGTCCAAAAAAAATTTCTCGGGGTGCTGCCCCAAACACTGTAGAGGGGGGCTACCCGCCCCCCTCAAATCCCCCGGACAGGGGGGGCTGCTTCCCCACTCAAACCTCCCGGACAGGGGGGGATGCCACCCCCCCTATAACCCCCAGTTTACTACGTAAGCTAGTTGTGGAAAGAATATAACATAGACCAACATTCTCCTACTTGTTGTTTTCTTTCCACAGGGGGCCACAAGAGAGCTTAGTCATTTATCCAACCCTACAACGCCCATTGTTTCTCTACACCAAGAGAACTTCTCAGAACTCACATATTTTGTCAATGCATCTGCAATATTCTTCAAAGTATCCACCTTTACCAGCAACACCTTTTTGTCTTCTATCATATCCATCACAAAGTGATACTGAACATCAATGTGCTTTGTCTTTGAATGATAAGCAGGGTTCTTTGCTAAGAAAATTGCACTTTGGCTATCACAGTTTATCCTTATAGCTCCCTGTACTAACCCCATACATGAACACAATCTCTGCAACCAAACTGCTTCCTTGCTTGCATGAGTGGCTGCGATGTATTTTGCCTCTATAATTGATAATGCCACTACATATTGTTTCTTACTCATCTAGCTGACTGCAGCTCCAAATAGGCTAAAAACATACCCACTTGTAGATCTTCTTTGATCTAGATCTCCAGCTCAGTCTACATCAACAAAGCCACGAATATCCAACACTCTGTTCAATCCTTGTCTTCCTTGGTAGCACAAACCATAATCACTAGTGCCACACAAATACCTGAAAATCCGCTTCACTGCTGTCGAATGCTCCTTTCCTGGTTTTGACATAAACCTGCTCAATACTCCCACTGCATGTGCAATGTCTAGTCTAGTACAGACCATTGCATACATCAGGCTATCGACTGCACTTGCACATGGAACACAGGACATGTCCTCTTACTCTTCTTGTGTCTTGGGACACTGTTCAACAGATAACTTCACACCTACAGGAATAGGAACCTTCACTGGTTTACTATCCTGCATATTAAACCTCTGCAATATTGTCTAGACATACTTCCTCTGGTTTAACCAAAGCTTCCTCTTTGCCTGATCTCTTTTAATTTCCATGCCCAGAATATAGTTTGCAGCACCAAGATCTTTCATGTCGAATTTGGAGGACAATTGGGTCTTCAAATCCTGGATAATTTCTTTGTCATTTCGAACCAGCAACATATCATCCACATACAAGACCAGATAAATAACACGGTCACCAATTAATTTAAAATACACACAGTGATCTGCCTTGCTTCTGGTGAAGCCAAGTCCTCGTATAAATGTATCAAATTTATGATTCCACATCCTTGGTGACTGTTTTATCCCATACAAAGACTTCTTTAACTTGCATACCAGTTCTTTCTTACCCTTCACCGCAAAGCCTTCAGGTTGCTTCATGTAGATCTCCTCTTCCAGATCCCCGTGAAAAAATGTTGTCTTCACATCCATCTGTTCTACCTCAAAATCAAAAGTAGCAGCAACAGATAGAAGTAATCTAATAAAAGCTACCTTCGCAACAGGAGAAAAAATATCACCAAAGTCAATTCTCGGCACCTGGGAATAACCTTTTGCTACCAACAGAGCTTTGTATTTCTCCACCTTTCCTTCTGCATTTGTCTTCTTCTTGAACACCCATTTGTTTCCAATGGGTTTCCTTCTAGCCGGCAACTCCTCCAGATCCCAAGCCTCATTTTTGTGCAAAGATGCCATTTCATCAACCATGGCCTCTTTCTAGAGTTTTCCATCCTCTGAATCTACTGCTTCCTTCACAATTCTGGGATCATCATCAGTAATAGATAAAGCAAAATTTGAACAGAAAGTATATGGACTATACCTTTCTGGTTGCCTTCTTTCTCGAATTGATCTTCTCACACCCGGAGTTTGTGGCTTTTCATCTTTTAATTCCTCCTCTGCTGTAGAGTCCGATTCTTCCTCCTTAAACTCAAACTCTATCTTCTCAACTTCCTTTGTTTGGACTTCATGTTTAATAACACATTTCACCTCTCTGAACACCACATCTCGGTTGTACACAACCTTCCTTGTTACTGGGTTCCAAAGCTTATAGCCTTTTAAACCATCCTTATACCCAATAAAGTTTCATTTTTCAGATTTACTATCCAACTTGGTTCTTTTCTCCTTTGGAACATGTACATATGCATCACATCCAAATACCCTCAGATGTGAAAGAGAGGGTTTCTTACCAGTCCATACCTCTTGTGGAGTCTTATTCTCCAACACTGATGAAGGTGATCTGTTGACCAAGTAACATGTTGTCTCCACTGCCTTTGCCTAGAATTCTTGTCCTAACCCGACGCCACTGAGCATGCTTCTTTCCCTTTCCATCAACGTCTTTTCCATTCTTTCTGCAACTCCATTTTGCTCAGGTGTGTATGGAGTAGTCTTCTGCCGTGCTATATCACACTTCTTATAGAATTCTTCAAATTCCTTGCTGCAAAACTCTCCACCGTTATCTGACCTCAACACCTTTATCTTCTTCTCTGTCTGGTTTTCCACCAGAGCCTTAAATTCTTTAAACCTGTCAAATAATTCATATTTCTTCTTGAGGAAATATATCCATGTATTCCTTGAGAAGTCATCTATAAATGATACATAGTACACAGACTTACCCAGTGATGGAACCTTCACAGGTCCAAACACATCACTGTGCACAAGCTCTAATATTTGTTTCGCCCTCTTACCACCAAAGGGGAAACTCACCCGATTCTGCTTCCCATATACACAATTTCCACATAAATCAAAATCCAAAGAGCTATTACTCATACCTTCTACCATACCTTTACCATGAAGTATTTGAAGGCCCTTCTCTCCAATATGTCCAAGCCTTTGATGCCACAACATGGTCTTCTCTCTAGAGACCACTAGATTTTCTGCTCCACTTTCAGGAATCACAGAACTGTTGCACCCATCAACAACAATGCTACCTTGCAACTTGTACAGAGTTCCAATCCAAACTCCCCGCATCAATACCAGTGCTCCCCGAACCACTTGCAGGTATCGTTCTTGAACACTGTTTTTACACCTGCATCATCCAGCTTGCTTACATAAATCAGATTTCTGGCCAATGCAGGAATATGCAGAACACCCAGAAGTGTTCTAACCCTTCCACCTTGCAACTTCAACTTTAATTTTCTGTGACCAACGATTCTAGCCTTCCTATCATCCCCTAAGAAGACATCACCACCATCGTATTTCTCATACTTTCAGAACCACTTTCTATGGGGAGTGAAGTGGAAGGATGCACCTAATTCAATCAACCATGCCTCATGATCTACATGTGTACTTGAAGAAGCCAAGTACACATCCCCACCTTCATCATAGGTGGTTTTTGCCTCTGCAGAAGGAGCATCATCAGATCCCTTTCCTTTGTTAGGAGCTTTAGATTTACAGTCCCATTTGTAGCGCCCTTCCTTTCCGCATTTCCAGCACACTACCTTTACAGGTTTTCCTGGAGATTTAGATCTCCCACTCGATGACTTATTTTTGTTTCTGTTCTAGGACCGTCCTCGTACAGACAAGGCATCACCATTCTAGCTCTCCATATTTTTCCGTCTCATCTCCTCCACAGTGCTTAAAAAGATTTTGGAAACGTTGAATCCATTTATCCATTCAAAAATAGATTTAAACAATGAAAATTTAGACATGGTGCATGTGTAGAGAGAGGGAACCAATATAGATATTGTTACTTCTAAGTTCAAAGAAAAAATGTGGTGTGAGAAAGATTTAGCGGCTAAAAGAAAATTAAGTTATTATAAGAAGGGCATCAACCCCACCCTAGAAGATCAAAAGTATCTCTCTATTTTAACTAGCTCAAAGAAGAAAATTAATATAGCAAAGATTAGAACGAATTCTCATGAGCTCCATAGTGAAACAGGTCGTTGGGCAGTGCCTAAAATGCCATGGATGGAAAGGATTTGCCATATATGTGAGATTAGGAACATCGAGGATGAAAACCACTTCCTTTTAGAGTGCCCAGTGTACAACCACATTAGATCTCAGTTTCACAATCTTTGTTACAACATTGACCTTCCTAGCCTTTTACAATGTCAAAATTATAGGGAGCTCGGGAGGCTTCTGTCCAAGCTTTTTGAGCATAAGAATAAAATCTTAAATCAAAATAAATAATTTGTTTCTTTAGGTCCAATAGACCAATGTTTGGTCTCAGCGGACGTTAACCACCATCATCATCATCATCATCATCATCATCATCATCATCATCATCATCAGATCCATTGTAACCATGGATATATCAAACAACAAGACGATGAAATCTTTTGATAAAAAAAAATTTCTTTCAAGTTTTGCACTCTAAAAGAGATTTGCACATCAAAAAATTCGAACCTTTCAACATTTGTTACATATGTGGTTAAGATGAAAATATGCTAGTATTAGATAAAAAAAAACGTGTGAAATAATATGTAGAAAAAGAGAAAAAATATTATCACTCAAGAGATAGATTTGAATGTGTAAATTAGTAGTAATATGACTCATTAATTCAAATCTAGAGAAAAGTAGAGTGTGTATACACCTTTGCAAATTTTATTACCTCACAAACTAAGTCTCATACACCCAATTAATATGACATGATCATAACCACAAAATTAGAAAAAAAAAATCAAATAAAAAGAAAACAAATAATAAAAATAATTATAAATTATATAAATTAATTAAAATGAAATATATTAATTATATATCCTAAATATTATTCCATACAAAAAAAATAGGATAAAAAATTATAAAGAGATTTTATTAATGGTGGAAAGCCAATAAAGTTGTAAAAAACAATTGACATAATAAAATTATTTATATTATATAATTTTTATCAATAATTAAATGAAATATTAAGATAAAAAAAAGTATAATGAGATTTTATTTATTTATTTTAATGTTACCTACAAAATAAGATAAAAAGAATTATAACTAAATTTTATGAATGGCACAAAGGGCAATTTTTTTTTCTTTTTTGGTATAAGTTATAATAGGGAAACTAACACAATTAAATGTATATCATTTTTGTTAATTAATAAATAGTTTGGTTATGATAAAAATTTTGATATGTTTGTGAATTTTAGTTATTAAAAATGTATTTTTTAATGCATAAATGAATTTAATGTCTTCAAATATTTTTGGGATTAAAATTCAATTAAATTTTCACTTAGAATTCCATAAGGTATCTATTAGAAGTGGAGTAAAATTGAGTGGATTTTTTTTCTTCATAAAAAATCAAAACATTTATTAATTAGACTATTTTATTTGAACATAGTAACTACCAACATAGATTCATCTTAAGCCAAGATCTATTAAAGGCCAAGATGGATCAAATCTCCTATGGTGCAAATTTCTTTTAGAGTGCAAAACTTGGAAAAATGTTTGCATGTCTAGAACTTTGATGTTTCCTAATACTTGATTGATCATCCTAAAGATGGATTATGGTTAAAACATTTAAGGTAGTCTCATTATTCTACAGTTTTGTCATTTTTCATGTGTGTGTAGATCCATCTGAAACACACATTTAGCAAGCAATGAGAGGAATCAAACAGTGTCAACTTTTTCTCAAGTTTCTCACTAGAAAATAGGCTTATACCTCAAGAGATTTGATCCCTCTAAGCTAGATCTGTGATTAAGAGAGGAATCAAATAATATAAACTTTTTTTCAAGTTTCTCACTAGAAAAGAGGCCTATACCTCAAGAGATTTGATCCCTCTAACCTAGATCTGTGATTAAGATAGATCTTAAGTTATAAATTGTTTCTAGATTATATTCTCCAATAATCTTTTGCATATAAACCTCTTATGAATTTTTTAAATCTCACATCTAAATTTAAAGGGAAAAGGGAAGTATCTGGAAATTCTAGAATCACATTCAGTCGTACAGCGTTATCCCTACGCCCACAATGGAGTGGGTGGGTGGATACGCCGATTTTCTCCTTTGTTATGGAGTCAAGTCAATACACTCCTTTGTTATGGAGTCAAGTCAATACGCCGATTTTGTCCTTTGTTATGGAGTCAAGTCAATACACTCCTTTGTTATGGAGTCTAGTCAATACACTCCTTTTGTTATGGAAAATTTCCCATATATTTAATTCTTCTTTGGAGTCAAGTCAATACACTCCTTTCTCTGTAATTACCTTACAATTCCCTTCACTTTATTTAATTCTTCTTTGGAGTCAAGTCAATACACTCCTTTCTCTGTAATTACCTTACAATTCCCTTCACTTTAATTGCCTTTGGAAACGGCCGCCTACTTTTCCACGATGGAAAGAAAAGGAAAGTATGGAGAAACTGTAGCTATCAATTCACTCGTACAGCGTTACCCCTACGCCCACGTTGGGTGGTAATGGTAATGAGTGGTAAGACGATTTGTTCTCTGTGGGTGGGTTGACACACAGAGAAAAGGAAAGTATCGGGTAACCCCTACGCCCACGGTGTGTGGTAGTCTTCAACCAGCAGGGAAAAAAGGTGAAATAAAAGTGAAATGGTGATGAGCGGTAAAATGTTAAATGGTAAAATTGAAGTCTTATTTGTTGGTCGTAAGATTTGAAAAGCCAACCGAAAAATATAGAATGAACAAGAAGTTTATATTTTTTAAGTAATGGCGTTTAATGCTTAATATTTAGTATTGAATCTTATCGTATCATTTATTTATTTAATAAGATGATATAATAATATATATGAATATCTGTAATAATTAATATTTTTAATTGAAATATATATAAAATAAAATAGATAAAGTAATATGTTTTTAATTTATGTAGTAAGTGTGTTTATTTTAAAATAGTGTTTTAAAAAATTTAATTTAATTATTAAATAAAGGTTAGAAATTTAGTTTTAAATATTATAATTAAATTATTTTAGAAATTTTATTATATTATTTTTTAATAGTATTTGTTTTAGAATTTTTAATAATAAATTTTAAATTTCTATTTAATTTTTGTATTTATCTTTGCATTGTTTATTTGGCCCTATACATATATGCAAAAATATATGTATTTAGAGGAAAATATCTTATGGATACTAACTTACAAAACAATTTGCATCTAGAGAGATTTGATTCCTCTTAATGCTTAGTCATAAATTAAAATGGATCTATGCTAGCTCTTAATAATATTCTTTATATTTATATAAATTTCACATTTCTATATATAGAAATATTTTTATTTGATTAAAATCTTAATAATATTTATAGTTATATATGTTATATTTTTTGTTGACATGTTTTATAATTTTTATAATGTAATTTCTAATGTGATGTGCACATTATCTATCTATAGACAATTTGTCTGCAATGGTGGTGTTGATATGACACACCTTCGAATGTGATGTACATTTATGAAGACGGGGGCACAGCCAGCCCCCTGCATGCATTCACATGCAAGACCTTGGATGACTTCGGCTCATTATAAGCCTCTCCTAGTGATATCTTGTGGAGCAATTAGTGGTGGATTAAGAGCAGGAGGCGAGGCTAGGTCCTCAACCTCCCTATGTGTGCTTTTTGTTCTAGTCAGTGGTGAAGTGGTGAATGGTGCTTTATGTTTTGGTTTGGGTCTATGGTAGTGACAACGAAGATAGGGCTATATGGCCTACGAAGGTGTTGGTGGAAAGAGTGGAGTATCTTTAGTGATGGGGTCTCTGGTTTGGTGCTTGGAACCCTGGCACATGGCGGGATGGTGTGGGCTTCACTTTCAGCCCCCTGTGTTGGAATTCACGTTGATTCCTTTCATTATCTAGCATTTTCTTTTGACTTAAGTACTCAGGTCGGGTCTGAGGTTGTAGGTCTAATTTCTTTGTGATGGGGGTTTGGTTTAAGTATATTTATTTGGACTGGGAAGTCTCGGTAGCTTGTTTGCATCTTTCGCTAGAGGGCCTCCTTGCATTTGTAATGTCTAGTTTTGTTGCTAAATTTTGTGTTAATCTTAACGAGCGTCATCCGGTGAATTATAAGGTTCGAGTTAGAGGGTTGCTTTAGTCTTGACTTCCTAGGTGTCTGAGAGTTTTTCGTGACCTAGGTTCACTGTACTATGTGTGTTTTGGAATATGTTTAATAGTGTTGGGGAAAGGGCCCTTTTTAGAGGCTTCCGTGACTATTATACAACACCCAGGTCATTCCCTCGAGTATGGGGTTTCTATCACAGGTTTCTGAGATGATCTAGTGGGTTGGAGCTCTAGCTCTATTGTGGATGTTTGGTTTTATTTATTTTTATTTTGCATGAAGAGGTATTCACGCTAGTAGCTCCAGGTGTGCCCTCTCGGTTTTAGACATGTCTCCTAGGAAGAAAATGCGTTGTAGGTTTGGGGGAGGGGGCAGAGAGGAGTGAGGATTTTTTATCATGACTAAGCTGCCACATACTGTAATGTAGTTCTACCAAAACTAAGGAAAGAGATATGTAAATTCAAAACTCAAGTTGGGGTGGACAGACAATCCCACTTTGATTCAGAAATCTTGGAGGACATGTCTACTTCAGTTCCTGACCCTGGGCACACTAGAAGAAGAAACAAGCAATATCTAAACTCTATGGCCTTGCATTGGCAAATGAAAACCCTGTCGGAGCTTCTCCTGAAGGTCAAGCAGATGGAGTTGTATAATGTCTTTTCCACCCTATAAGATATCAAGAGAATGCTCATAAATCAATGCTTCTAGTTAGATAGAGTTGATGCATGTCTTGCTCAAGTTGAGGGGCATATTCTATGCGAACTTGATAACAAGGATCCACTAGACTCGCTAGGTTTAAGTGCAAGGGCTCCTACGCTATTTTCTTCCACTGAAAATGATTAAAATGTATTGTCTGTTAGCTTTCTTTCATTTTTGTCGATTTACTTTTGGTTCAACTTAGTTAAGTGGGCTTATGATTTTACGATGTACATACAGGTCTTAGTTTTCAAGTGGGCTTATACTAGCATAGATTGATCTATCCTAGTTATAGTAACGACCAGAGCTTTGCTGATCTTTTTCTTGATGGGACCATGTAGACTAAGTTTAATGCACCTGAAGGCACCAATTTAGTGGCTTTGGACCTAAGTACCATGAGCAAAGGGCAAGCATGGGTAAATGGAAATCATATTGGGTGTTATTTTGTTTCATTGAAGACTCCCATTGATGCCTGCTCTAATGTATGCGATTACATTGGCACTTATCACTCATCTAAATGTGACATGAACTGTGGAGAACCCACTCAAAAATGGTAACCATTAATTAGCAAAACCATTAGAAATATTCATTCCTAGATAAATCTTCTTTGTAGATTTCGTAGTACTATACCTCCTGGAGTATGAGGTAAAACTATGTTTGGTGAGTACAACTCTGTAAAATTAACAGGGTAGGTCAATCGTTACCTGAGGGGGAACCTTGGGCCTAGTAGACATAAACCAGGGGATGTCTGTCAGTGGAGTAGCCTTAGTAGGCATTGGCCAGGATTTTGTTGTAACTATGTTGCGTACAAGAGGGTTTACTTAAGGGAAAATTCTCCTTACACTGCCTTATCTGTGCTAGCCTAAGAAAGTTGCTCATTCTCCTTTGATAATTTTAGCGAATTTTTACCTGCTCTAGAAAAAAAATCATACTGATACTAAACAGAATAACTACCTCAATCAGGTACCATGATCCTTGCTCATGGTTGTACCCAACAAAGAATGTATTAGTTCTCCTAGAGGAAGTAGGTGGTGATCCTTCTAGAATTTCATTCGGGACAAGATATGTTGACACTGTTTGCGCCCATGTGTCTCAAGCTCATCCTACTGTCAGCTCATTGACATTGCCAGAGCTTCATTTCCAATGTTCTTCAGGGCAACGCATATCATCCATAAGCTTTGCAAGATTTGGAAATCCAAGTGGGTCCTGCACAAATTTCATCAAGGGCTCTTGCCATGCAGTGGATTCAACTTTCATTGTAGAAAAGGTATGCAATTATTTAATACACTATTCTGATTGAGGGAGATAACTGAAGGTCTGCTAACATAATTTTTTTGTGCAGGTATGTCTTGGGAAAGAGACATGTTCCATATCTGCTTCTGAAGATTTGTTTGGAATCTCCTATGCTGACAATCTCAAGTCTTTTGTAGTTGAGGGAGTTTGCAAATATTGATCAACACATCTGCTAGGCATATTGCCAAATAAATATGTAAAAATATAGCACTCGCTTTAGATAATTTTATATATGGAAGCCTACAAAAATGAGCAATGACACGATTGAATACATAAAAGTGTATACACAAAGCTTAACATCTCCATAGAGTCCCAAGTTCAAAAACTAACATAAAAGAAACATATTGGAGGGAAAAAATTCCTGAAGTTTCAGATTACACTATACCTCAAATCCTTCCTTCTTTAGAATGATTATGACATCGTTGAAGGTGGTTAGATGCATCATGACCTTTTTATTTAATCAAATTAGCTTTAATAAGTCAAATGTTATTTTATTATGATAATACCTTCCATTCATGAAAGTCAATTTATATTCCTTTTAACAACAATCTAACAAGGTATATAGCCTATTCTTGGGTTTCTATGTCATCCTCATCAAATGTCAAATCTTCTTGATATGAATATAGACTTCTTAAGAATGGGATTAATGGACAAACGGTCGTTTATCAGATCTGAGTCACTTTTGGCTTGTTATGGGTGCTATTATGTGGATTCATTTCATTATCTAAATGACTTTTCCTGTTAGATTATATTGTATTTTCGAGAAAGTCCAATTTCTTTCTGTATCATTTGTTGCCTGCTAATTTCATCCAGTTGAACTGCATAGTGCACCCTTTAAATGTGCGCGACATTATTATTTCCTTCCAACAAGTCAAACAAATCCACCCTTTGTTGAATTGAGGCTTTTGTGATCCATAGCATTTATTAAGTAGAGTTTCGGCGTAAATAACATGAAGAAAACCTTTGTCGATGCATTTCGAACCAACTAGTGTGGTTCATCGTCAGGACAAGTTGAATGAACCAAGGGATCCACCAGCTACTGATCTTCTAGCCATCATCTCTATTGAGATTGTTAGGCCTTCTTTCAATTTCAATAGCTTCGCTGAATTTACGGTGATGGAACTACGCAACCTTCTTCTGTTAGGTCCCTATACTACTAATGTAACCCCTTATTGTTATTATTACAGCCCCCTTATTATATTGTTGTGCCCATGTAGTCCCGATATTGTTATTATTGTGCCCCATAGAAGCCCACTATTGTTACTACTATGCCCTTACATTATTATTGTTATGTCGGATCTGATTATATTATGACCCCTTAGAATCCTCTATATAGAAAGGAGATCTTGTCATTTGTATCATCCAAGAATTGTTCATTTGTGTAATGTAAAGGAGGTTTCCCCCTCGAAGAGGCTTATTTCTAAGGCGATGATCTATCTTCTCTATCGTTTTGTGAGCTGGTTTCATAACATCTTTAGTTCGATCTCAAAAGGAAACTTGTCACTGGATTTCTTTACCTTTTACATTTTTGACTTAGCAGAAAGTCTAAAGGCTATATATATCTATATCTATATATATATATATCTATATATATATATATATATATATATATATATATATATATATATATATATATATATATATATATAATTGATACTATATTTAGTAAAAATGAATTCAAAATTCCGTAGAGGAAAAAAAAAATTAGTTTGGGTCGATCTCAAGAGGAAACTTGTCACTGGAATTCTTTAAATTTTACATTTTTGACTTAGCAGAAAGTCTAAAGGTTTTATTTATATATATATATATATATATATATATATATATATATATATAAGTGATACTATGTTCAGTAAAAATGAATTCAACATTTAGAAAAAAAAAAAAAAAAAAACATTAGTTTTATTATAGCTTCATCATTGAGGAGGAAAGTCTGATATTCATGTCTTCTCCTATATCTTCAATGGACACTTCTAAACAAATAATGCTCCACTTCTTTGGAAAATGGTGTTAACACCCAGGTTGTTCCCTATGACTCCCAAGGGAATACGGCCGGGGTAACCACTAACCAATCTTTGGATCACAGTTTCTAGCCAAACTGTAATCAGAGAGGGCTCTCTCTTTATGATTTGTCTCTGTTATGATGGTGTTTTAGGCTAGCTATTATGCTCAGATTTTGGTTTATGTTTTGGTTGAAGGATTTCTTTCAGGTCTTAAGATGTAGTGTTTAGGGAGTGAAATATCATTGGGCAATGGAGTCTGGAGTTGTGAAATGATTTGATATGCAGGATTGGTGGTGTTCAAACTGCAGGGCCTATTGTGTATCTTAGACAAACAAATTTAGCTTAAATGGTGATGTATGTCAACCAATAGAAAGCAATTAAGAATTTTCTATTAAGCTGGTGAGGTGAAAGTGTAACACGCTGCACAGGAGCAAAACTTGAATTCCTGTGACAAAGGTCACTGTGAAAGATGTATTCTGTAAGTGCAGCAATTAAGAATTACACTTATCAAGATTGCATCTGAAGAAGACATTCATTAACAACACAGATTGAACCCAGGGTATTCACTGAATAAATCCTGAAAGTTATTCTTTTTCCCTGTTGCTAAATATTTAAAGTTAGATAACATATGGATTTTAACAAACAAAATACATAACAGAGAGAGGTACAGAGACTTATTGTATGGTGAAATACACAGGAATCCAGCAGTTTCCAACAGACACCAGTACGCATTCAACACTTCAGAAATCCGAGAAATTCCATCACTTTCTTTATTAACTTCTGAAAGGATTACAACATAAGAACTTCTTCAGGAGAAATCAACAACAACCCTTACAATCTCATGCGAAGGGGACTTTATAGGAATGCTTATACAAAATATCTCAGGCATTGAGTCATCTGAGAGAGAAAATATCTTCATAAATTCGTACAGAAAGTAGAAAAGAAGTTATTACAACTTTGAATGCAGCATAAATGCTCTTTAAGTCTGTCAGAGGATAATTTGACCTTTGGAGGTCATTGAGTCGGTCGAACCGCTTTGCTTTAACGCTGAAAAATGTGTCTTTACTTTTGGCTGCGCTGTGTATTCTCGGCTCTGCCACCTGTGGTTTTCTATTTCTGCTTTGTTGGCCGATACATCTGCTGAGTTGGCTCAGCTTTAATCTTTGCTGCATGCTGATTTTGTTGAACTGTGCTTTGCATAACAATTCATATCTTAAGAACAAAATTTGGTGGATGGCCCGTTGTTTACAAGATTTTCTGTATTGCATTTGTCCACCAGTCTTGCGTAGGGAGTTGATGCCTAAGAATGGCATCCATTGTCTCCTCTGCTTCGGTATATTTATAAAAATTGGGAGCCACCCCAAACAGGTGATTGATCTCATTCATTATAAAAAATAGATTCTCTACTCTGTTATAGAGAGTCTGTCCCGTGGCTGGCCCTGTTTCCTCTGAGGTGCTGGGCTTCTCATTGATCTGACTAGTGGCAAATGTGTTGACCCTTTTGGCATACTGGTCATGTGTGAACAATCTCCCTGCGCTGTTCAGTAAGCTAGGGAGCCCTCTGTTTTCTAACACCTGAAACCTTTCCAAAAACCTGTTCACCTCAGTCTGCATATCCTGGGTCCTTCTTTCCAATGTCTGCACTAAGTTTCTCAGTGTGAGAACCCTTTTGACCATTTGGATAGTCTCAGTTCTGTTTGTAATTCCCATGGTAGCTAACTGAGAACTTGTTTTATGGTTAAGTACGTTGATCATTCTGGTGGCCACTTCAGGCATATTGCTCAATAAAGCTCTTGATCTGTGAACCTCCTTCTGTGCCTTTGGGATGAGCTCTAGTTGCTCATGGATAGTTTCAATATATTGCCATTTCTCATTGATAGATTGACCAATGTTAGCCCACAACACTATTTTTAGCTCAGCCACCACCTTATCTAACTTGAGCTCATTCTCTAGCTCTTTTATTCTGTTTTTGAGGGCTTTCACCTCCCTGTCCTTCTCTGCCACAGTTTGTTTGGATTTATCATACCTGTCATTGACTTTGGCTAACTTTTCCCTGGTCTCATTTAACTCTGTCATTTGAGCTTCGAGGATTTGGATTTCATTCTTCAGCTTTTGCATATCCAGGCTTTGGGCCTGCTCTATAGTTGTTGGCGCTGCTGAAGTAGATGTTGATGTCTGTTCAGTCTGTTGAGGAGGAGGAGCAGTGATAGGAGCAGTTTCCTCAAGATTGATGATCTGAGGAGGAGGCTGAGAGGTCTGACCCTCTTCTCTTTGTTTCAATGCTGCTTGCAGGGCTGCTTGTGTAGTCTCAGATTCTCCCAATTTCTCTTGTGCCTGAACAAGCTGTTTATAAATGGAAATCAACAAGGCTGTGGTATCCTGCTCATGCCTTTGTTGGGCTACCTCATCTGTCTGAGGGTGAATGGTAGCTGGGAGTTTGATTTTCTTCCTCAAGGCAGCCATGTCAGCATCCCTCAACTTCAAGATTTCCTGTATTCCTTTAATATCTTTGGGATCATGCCCAATTTCAATGATTATGTCTTCCAAGGACCTTATTCTGTTGTCCTTCGCCTGGGATGATGCCCTCTCCAATTCCAGCTGAGAGGCTGTGGCATTAAGGCTGCTCTCTAGCTTGTAATTTTCTAATGTTTTGTCTGCCAAGGAGGCATACACCATCTCACCAGTCTGTTTGTGCAGTTCAATTTTATCCATTGGGTGTATGTCTTTGGCCAGGACCTCCAGGTTGGTCCTGAGGTAATCTGAGGCAGATTGGGGATGCAGTGTTGTGGGCATAAAATGACTCATGATCATTTTGCCTTCACTTACATCAAAGGCAGACATGAGTCTTTGCTGATTGGTGGGAGCCATGTTTAACAGATGATTGTACAGCTGTATCTTGATAGGATCACTCCTCCTTTTGATGTCTATAAATTGTTGTTTGATGCTTACTTGTCCTTCTTTTTGCTGGCTGGAGGAGCTGACCTCCCCTCCCATAGTCCTGTCCTGTTCCTGCTGGAAGGAACTGGCTGAGGCTTCTCTGCTGGGTGGGCCCATGCCCAATGCTTGTCTTATTGCTATGTCATCCTCCGAAAAGTCATTCAATCTTTGTCTTTTCTCTCCCTGGTTGATAGATGAAGTGAGAGGAGTTTCTCTATCCCTTTTTCTGCTTAAGTCCTCCTTCTGTGGAGTTTGGAGGACCGAGGCGTCAGTGGTGACTTCTGGCCTAGGAGGCACTATGTTCTGAGCCTGTTGCTCAGTGGAAGTTGGAGTATAAACTACTCTTTCCTGCTGTAAGGGCTGCTGTCTGTCATGTTGCCCTTCTTCTTGCTGCAATTCTTGTTGCTGTTGTTGCTCTGCCTGCTGCTGCCTTTCTTTATCTGCCTGCTCTTGAGTCACTGGAGGTGACTGCTCCTTCTCTTGATGTGGTTTCTCTGTCTCCATTTCCTTTTCTTTGCCTTTGCTGGATATATTTTCAGTGGCCTTGGTAGTTTGCTGTTTGGCAGTTGAGGAGGATGCAGCTGCTCCCGCTTGTGTGCTTGGAAGTGTGAATACCTGTGAACAAAGTTCAAGGTCAGCCATCTTCCTTAGATTCCTTAGTGCCCTCCGGTTTAGATCTTCTTGTGACATGGGCTCTTCTAAGGTCCCTCTCCTCCATTTGTCTTGGTTAGCATATTTTTCAATGTGAGGGATGCTATGATGATCATAGGCAGACAACTTATATTTGAGCCTCCTCATTGTTATGAAATGATTAGGGTCATAGGGTGTCCATGGGAAACTGGTTTGAAGGCCAAAGGACTCAAGCATTCTATCTGCTTCCTTCCATCCTTGCTCCCTCTCGTTATAGATAAAATGGCCAAGTTGGCTTTTCACCTTCAACTGTGCTTTTTTTCCTTTTCCTGAAAAGTGAAGCACATCAACCCGGCCAAATTGCCTAAAGTACTCTAGGGCAAATAGCCTCATAGGCACATACTTAGGTAATCTGAATGGAGGAAAATCACACCCATATATCCTGATGACGGTGTGGTTTTGGTAGAAGTACCAATCCCCAATGCTGTAAGCTTTGGATAGCTGAAGAATTCTCTGCATGTCATCAGTGAGTCTCGGAGGAGGTGAGCTCATCAGCATTGCCATAGCTGGATGGATGAACAGATCTATGAATTCACAGTAAGTATATGGAGACTCAGGTGTAGTGTGGAAGACAGAGGACCAATAGACCACTGATCTGGGATTGCCTTGGGCATCCACTCTTTTGATTGAAAAATGAAATTTCTCATGTTGATGGTACAAGATCAAATGGTAAATGTAGGAGGCGTATCTGAACATCCTATCTCTCCTCAAATTCATCAATTGCTCATGAATCTTGTCCGATATGTAGGTGGCATAGTCATAGCAGATTGGTGACTTGCCAGGAGCAAACATAAGCATCATTACCAGCACAGTTGCATCAATATGCTCAATTGAACTATATCCCAAGATGGGACAAATCATATCTGCAAGGTCTCTGCCCAGCTCATTGAGATATACATGACCAATTGGAGGGTACATCACAATGTCAGAGTTAATGTATAACTGATTAAGTTTGATAATTTGAGCATCTGTCAGTTTAGCCCCTTGTTTTATCAGGTTCACTAGTGACAAAGGGACCAACTTCTTCTGAGGGTTGAAGCAAAGCATGTCTCTGATAGCTTGAGGGGTAACATAGAAAAGTACTGAACCAGATGGGTCAACAATAGCCCTTTGAGAAGCATCATAATATTCAGCACAAAGGTGGATTAGTTCAGGGAACTGGTTGACCTGAGGGAGCTTAAAAATAGGGAGGAAAGAGTCCCATATGCCCAATATATCTGTCCCATTTTCATGCTTGGCTTTCAACTCATTCAACAGATGAATGTGGAATTTGCTGCTCATAAACATTTCTTCTGTAATTTGGTAATCCATATCTGCCAAGGCTTGCCATTCCAAGTTCCTTTGAGGGGCATTCAGAGGCTGAACATTTAGTACTACAGGTGTCTCCATTGCAAAAGAGGATTTTGAATTGAGTGCAAAGTGGTTTTAATTGAGCAGGACAGTGCAGAGGAATGTCTCTTTACCAGGGAGGTGAATTTATCAGGAACAGAGAGTAGTTCTAGTAAATAGCAATTGAAATACTATTTGCAGTGCAAATGGGACAAATGTTTGGCCTCACTCTGTCTCTCTCAGTAGTTAAATTCAGTTTGAATGAGTCTGCTGCGGTTGCATGAACAGAGCTTGGTTTTTCAATGAAAATGCAGGCAAACAAGGCTCGGCTAGTATTGTTCGAGTTCACAACTGTCAAAGGGGCAGGTGCAAGGATTTCTGCCGGTGAATTCAAGAGTTTTTTCTGTTATAAGCTCTTTTGAGGGAAATAACAGACAAAGCAGGTACGTGAAGGATTTATAGCGGAAAATACCTGGTGAGGAGTAGGCAATGGTCACGGATGACTGTGGAAATGGCGTGCCGCCGGTCTCCTGGTCAGGTTCTGCAGGTTGGTGGACTTTGGACGTGAAAATCGCATGCAGGCGCAACAAAGTCTTTTATAAGAAAATGGGAAAAAACACGAAATTTCACCATATTATTGGTTTTTTGGACTTTTGGCGCGTTTTTCTGCTGACGTCAGCATGACGTCATAGGTGGGGTCAGGGCCGGCTGACGTCATAGGTGAGGTGGCGGGCTCTGATTGGTCCATGGGGATGGTGAAGTGGCAGGACAGATCGGCAGACGGTCGGGCGCAACGGTTGACGTGACGGCGTGGTGGCAGTGACGTGGGATGATGTGGAGGTGACGTAGTATAGGCGGAATAACCGAAACCGGAAACAGCCAGCGGTTTCATATCGCACCGCTTATGGTACGGGGAGGTATCTGTCAGACATACCTCCGATGAGCTGTGGTGGAGACGCGTGGATTCCGAGTGACGTAACCTTTTTACGGACATCGGAAGATATCCTTCGGATGTGAGACCCGCTCCGATATCAACGATGACCGTCGGATTTGGAGGGCTCGATCCAACGGCTGTCGGGGCAGTGATGTGATCGGTGGATACGGCAAAGGCGCGACATTATTTAATATTTATTTTCGGAATGCGCGCTTAGGCGGAGGATCATCGGGGTATGGTGTTTAGTAAGGTTTTTCAATATATTTCGAAAAAACAAATACGCGCCGAAACTTTGGTTAATCACAAAAAATGGGTTTTTGTGTATTATTTGGCAATTTAGAGCGGGTAAGGGTAAAGTAAGGTTTTTACAAGGTTCATGTTTGCAAATGGGGTGCAATGGGTTAAAAATGGATTCAGAAAGGGGGAGGAGGGTTAGGGTTAGGTTCATCAACATGACCAGGTGTCATTTGATCCCTTTTTTAGAGAACATATGGCTATAATGCCAAGGGGAGGGATATTTATACAAAATTTGGGGTTTATACACCATGGTGTTAATATTAGTAGGGGAAAGGTGATATAGGGGATTTATATAGTAAAGTTAGAGTTAATATGGATGGGGGGGAATGAAGGGAGAAAATACTAAGTTTATTTGTGAAACACTTAGCTTAGGGAGTAAATCAAAATGAAAAGAATTTTTAGACAAGAAATGTGGCTTCTAAAAAGATTAAGAACCACCATGAAACCATAATTCTTCCATGAATCTGAAGTGATGAGGGAATGTTAGTAAATGACATGAAAAGGGGAAAAAGAGAGGTTAGGCATGCCCCTTTGCTTGCTGCAACTTGATGAAGAAGAACCCCTTCTTAATTTCATTAACTCTGCTTTGGTAAACAAAGTCAACACACCTGCAATGGTAAGGATAACCTTTCTGCAACCCCAACTACTTACCCAGCTACTTGCCTAGCATTTTTTATTTCTTCTTGGAGGGTGCACTTGGACTTGCAGACCCTTACCTGCCTTTTCTTTTCTTTGGCTTTTTCTTTTGTTTTTTCTATCTACTTCTACCCTTATTTCTTCCAAGGTCCCAGATTAAGCTGTTGGGAGCCTTTTCTTCTCTACCTGAACTACTTGTCTGCCAAGATTAAACAGTTTGGATAGACTTCTTTCTCTAATCTACAACTAAAAATTTAAACCATGGAATGATCCAGATTAGACTGTTGGACCATCCATCAAAATTTTAAGTCCATACCAAGCTATAAGCACAGATTGGATTCTCTTGGGAATATGTGATCTTTGAATCATCAAAGCAGAGCATATTTGGACCTTTCATAGCCAATCATGAAATATGAAACCTATTGGTATAGGTAGCTAAAAAATGGCATTGTCGATTCACATCGTTATTATCTACTTCATCCTCTAGATGCAACTACTAAGATATTTGCAATCTCTTTGGACTAAACGTCATTGACCCACAAGTTACTACTTGTTTGGAGGGGCTTAGGTATTTAGCATAACTGAAGATCAAGAAGGAAGAAGATGTAACATATTGCAAATTTCTATTAGACATTGTGTAAAGAAGCCCTCCTACTTACAGAAGAATACACCCAAAGTTAGAATCAGAATAAAACGCTGAGGAGAAAGCATGTATACCCTTCAAAAGAAATACATATCAACGCTTTCAGCAGCTCCTTCATGCATTATTACTAAAGGTCCCAAGCTCCAAAGGTCTACCAGCAATGGGTATGAAGCAGCTGGAGGGGAAAGTGCCGATGATAGTGACCGATCCTCAACAAGATTCCACAAACCACCATGGAATAAACTGCTTTTCAATTCTGCTTATATTGGAAAAAAGAAAACTGCTAAGCCATTACCCTTCTAGACAAGTCTGCTGCCATACAATGTGAGTAAACTAAAACAACAGCAGGTCAGACAACAGAGCGAAGAATGCAACCAACCATTGGGAAAGGTGTAATGAGAAATATTCCTGAAGGATGTTGAAACTATATTTTGAATATATCTCAAGCATCACCTATGCATAACTCCATGGCTATGAAAATGAGCTACTGCTTTGCACAGTTGATACATGCAGCTCTATTAGCAAAGTCCAATATATTCATCATGTCAAAAAATTGCCAGCATCAACTGTATGAGGAAACACAAAAAACGTTAACCATCTAAATATAGCTACTCTAAAAAAATGCAAACAAAAAAAGACCCCAGTTCAAAACTTAGCCAAATGGAATGGCTCATTCTTCCATCTTGACACCGAAACTAGAATGATAAACTAGAATGGCTCCTTTATCATGTACCTACCTGTACATAGAAGCTGAAACTAGAATTCAAATAAGCA
The DNA here is from genome assembly GCA_031772625.1 of Pinus tabuliformis. Taxonomy (NCBI): domain Eukaryota; kingdom Viridiplantae; phylum Streptophyta; class Pinopsida; order Pinales; family Pinaceae; genus Pinus; species Pinus tabuliformis. Next base: position 1,000,020,424 of record CM062809.1, on the reverse strand, counting down.
AGGGAGCCTACTAAAGGTGCATTGATATATGTAGAAGGTTCTAATTGTTGGTAACCATTTCGGTCATCAGGAAATCGATCAATGCTCATAATCTACATAATGCAATAAAGACAACCACAAAAATCTGTATTTTATTATTATATCTTATATCATATAGAAACATGTAAATATCCTAATATCAACATCATGATCATTTGACAACCTAAATAGCTCAGATTCTCTATTAGCAATGTCCAATATATTCATCATGTCAAAAAAATTGCCAGCATCAACCGTATGAGAAAACACAAAAAAAACATTAACCATCTCGACATCTTATTTAGATTTTCTCATTCCCATGTTGTGATTGTTCCTCAATTTATGCCTTACGGCGTTTCCTTTGCAACATTTGGTTCAAATGCTAGTTATACATCTTAAATATTATTTATTTATTTAGTTAAATGGCATATAAAAGGTTATAATTGGATTTTATGAATGGTTCAAGGTGCATAAAGTTATAAAAATTCAAGAATTATAACCTATAAAGTAAAACAATTAAATGTATAACATTTTTACGATTTTATGATAATAAGAATTTCATAGGTGTATTTAATTCATAAATATTTTGCTCATGATATAATTTTGAGAAAGATTTTGATTTTTAGTTACTTCAAATGTAGTTTTTTAATGTAGAAATGAATTTAATGTCTTTAAAAATATTTGGGATTAAAATTCACATAAAGTTACACTTAGAATTCTAAAAGATATAGAGTGGGAGTAAAATTGAGTAGAATTTTTTATTTTTTATTTTTATTTTTATTTTTCAGAAAAAGACCAAAATATTTATTAATTAGACTATTTTATTTGGATATAGTAACTACTAACATTGATTCATTTTAAGTCTGGATCTACCAAGGGTCGAGATGGATCAAATCTCCTAAGGTGCAAATTTCTTTTATAGTGCAAAATTTGGAAAAATAGAGCTTTCATGCTTCTTAATGGTCGAGAGATCCATTCTTAAGATGGTTTTTGGTTAAAACATTTAAAGTAATTTCATTATTCTACATTTGGCCATTTTTAGTGTGTGTAGATCCATTTTTATCACAAATTTAGCAAGTGTTGAGCGGAATCAAACCTCTCAAGGTATAAACCTTTTTCCAAGTTTTTTGGTAAAAAAAAGGTTTATACCTCAAGAGATATGATCCTCTAAGCTAGACGCGTGATTAAAATGAATTTTAGCTTATAAATTACTTTTAAATCATATTCTCCACTAAAATCTTACATATTCAAATCTTATATCAATATAATGTAATATTAAATGAGAGTTTTTAAATTATAAATTTGTATTAATTTAAAATAATTTTAACCTTTTCATTTTTCCTTAATCTTTTTAATATTATTAAAAACAAATTATTTTATTATTAAAAAAAAAATCTTAAAATTAGAATTTTAGATTATAAATTACTTTTAAATCACATTATCCACTAAAATATTACATATGCAAATCTTGTATCAATATAATATAATATCAAATGAGAGTTTTTAAATTATAATTTGTATTAATTTAAAATAATTTTAACCTTTTCATTTTTCCTTCATTTTTTAAATATTAAAAATAAATTATTTTATTATTAAACTCAGTTCGGCAGAGGCAGAGTACATGGTTGCAAGACAAGAAGCATGTGAGGCTATCTGGATGAGGAAGATCTTGGTTGGTTTGTTTGGTTAGTAGATGGATTTGACAGTGATTTATTTTGATAATTAGAGTTGTATCAATCTCTCTAAAAATCCAGTCTTTCATGATCGATCCAAGCATATTTATATCTGGTATCATCATCTAAGAGATTGTGTATTGAGGCAGATCATGTTGTTAGATTACATTCCCACACAGGAGCAAGATGCTGACATCTTGACAAAGGCATTGTCAAGATGTAAATTCGAGTTTCACAGAGGCAAGATCGAGGTAGTTGATAATCCATTTCTTATTGAGATAGAGTGTTGAGAAATGGAAACAAGAAATTACAGTTTAATTTGTCCTTGAATTAAACTATGAATTAAATTTGAATTATATTCTCATAGCAGCTTAAAACAGTTAAATTAGGTTTATTAAACTTACTTAACTTAGGAAATTCAAGTTGGAAAACTTTTGGAAGTCATGTATATGTTCTTTATACTTTGTAGGAGTCCAGTGCGAGCTAATTACGAATTGTAACATAGAAGACTTAGTTTCATGAGCTAGTTCAGTTAAATTAGTTCTCAAACTGATTTAGAGAACTAATAGTGAGTTAACAGTCAGTGGTGACAGTAATGAAATCCACCAATTCTAGTCTAGTTAACTAAATATTTACTCATCAGAAATCCATGCACGTCGATTATGAGAAAGACTGAGTTGATACTAGAGTGCAGGGACAATGTACTATTTGTTTTAGATTTTTCTAAGTTGCACTGATAGTGCATGTAATCAGGAACTGATCCTTGAGGGATTGCATATTTTTAGAGGGTTTATTTCCCTTTAAATACAAGTTATCCTTCATAGGAATCACACATTGGAATAAAGACTTGGAGAGCTTGTGAATTGGCTAAGCTTTGGCCTTGAGCTTGCTTATGAGTTGGAGATTGAATTTGTTGAGTGTTGGGATTGTTCTTGAGAGAACAAGCATTGTAATTTCATCTTGATTTTTTGGATTAATACAAAACAAATAGTGGGGTTTTGAGCTGTGGCTTTCCCCTGATATTTATTGTGTTATGTGCCCTTGATTCTCTTCCTCTATTAATTATTATTTTCTCGATGTTTATGGGCTTCCACTGTAAAGAGTAAAAGTGTAACATGTAAAACCTTCACAACTTGCAAATATCAATACTAGTTAAAAACCTTTTTTTTTTATCCTTGCATATATTATAAATTAACTATTCACAAGAACTATTAACCAGGATTGATTAATCCCTTAGCATAGCAACATGGTTTTAGGGTGACATCCATAAGTAGATATTTATTGATTGTAAACACATTTATGAGTTATTAACAACTATACTGATACGCACTTGACCCAGTTCATAATTGTCATTAAATGGTTAGATATGCTTACGCCGGTCTTCATATAATTCACCTACTCATTATATCATTAAACACTTAAGGTTATAATAGTTTTATGAAATGTAATAATATGGATTTTATGTCTCTCATATCTGAGAGACCCGTTCAGGTGTACACACTCTCCCACAAACACTTGGCAATGATCCTGCGGCCAGATCACCGGGGTTGATTCGAGGGCTGAATTCATTCCACCACGATTTAGGGTAACTACTTGTTGGGTATGTCGATGTTGGTGGTCATTTGCCTCTTCCGAAAGATGGAGATTCCTCTGCAACCCGTCTCTGAGTGTCGGTGTTTTGCAAAGGGTCGGCCTTTAGATAGGCTACTATCGATACTCCTACGGAGGCTTAACACTTACCTTGGCTTGAGTATTTTGAAAGTTTTTGGTCTTCTCTCACCATTTATCCCTCACGTCTCTTCGGTAACAGGTGGTTCTATGTACTACCGAGGGCGAATAATGTTCCATTCGGCTAGCTGGGTTGAAGAATGTGCCGAGTCTGCTCAACTTTCCATCTTATGGAAATCAGGTAAAGGTTTCCCTCCTACCACATGCTTTTTCCATAATTTCTCTTCTTCTATTTTAGGTTGGTTTCTAAAAAATTGTGATTCTCCTTGTACAGGCCGAGCTGTTCTACAACATTTTCCCTTACTATAAAGATGAAGGATCTTGATCATATGAATAGCCCTCCTGCTCTAGGTTGGCATCTCCATGTTTTTATGCTTTAAGCATGTGTTACCTTATCAACCATGGTTGAAGACTACAAATCCGCAAGGAGGGTTCCCCCTCATTAACAACAACTATTTTTGTTCTTGGCATGATAAGGGTTTAGCACCTAGGATTTGAATCCTTTGAGAAATGAGACTTTTTGCAGATACCGTCCCACAGTATGCACTATATAGTTTTATTTTATATGATAAGATATAGTGACCAGAGAGAGATTTACTCAGATTTAATCCCTTTTTTTTACGACACTTAAACTTATAAGAAGCTTTTTGTAATAAGTACTGTGACTTTTTTCTAATTCTCGTATACCATTAAATGTTCAACCCAGAAATCCCCTCGCTCTGGTTTTCAATTGTTTTAGATTCACCTGCAGTTTTGTTACAAGAAGGGGGTCGCCTGAATAAAGTTCTTTGTTATTGATTTTTCCATGTGATAGGTTGACCCCCATGGCTCGGAAATACACAAAACAAATCTTTGTTGCTTTTTTTGTTTATAGCAAAATTGTTTTGTTCGCTAATTTAAATTTACTCACAGGAAATTTTGTATTTGTCCTGTAATGTTTACTTATTTAAATTTACTCGTATAACTTACACATTATTTACCAATTCAATTTCTTCATTGATAATTTTGATATTATTCACGAAATGGTCTTTTACTGAAGTCACATTTAGAATTTAAATTGTGGTTCTGTGAACAATTATATTCCAGTGACTGGTTAATTTACTATTGTAAGCCTTCCAGTAGCAATATTGTTGCACACTATTTTTGCATTTTAACAGGTGACCTTGGCTTAAAGTCAACCGGAATTTCTCCTTTAAGTAATTATCTATAAGGACTCTTTCATGTAAATAACTTGTCAATGTCAGTTGTCCTTTGTTCAAATTCGACCTTTCCTTCTTCATAGAGGATTGCAAAGTAAATTTCCTTTGCTTTGGTGAAAATCGAGAAGGAATTTTCACTACCTCCTGTTAAATTGAATATAGTTGACCTATGGCTACACTAACATAATCCCTTTTCTTTCCACTCGAAATAATATTCATCCTGTTTGGTCATCGAGAGAGCCCTTCCTCTCTTACTCAGAAGAGGTAGTGGCCCAACACTATGGTTTTATGGTTACCGACAAGAACTCATACTGACTTAGAACCTATGATTTTCATTCTTTATAATTATAAATAACCATTATTCGTTTCCATACATTCTAACTTTTCTTTTTGAAGACTTTTATCACACAAAGGAGAATTTTGTTATTTCTACTAATACCAAAACTTTATCACAACATGTAATCCTACTGTTCATATATCCATAATACATATATTCCTTTGCTCTGCTCATTTATCTTTAGCCTAGTTATCAAATGTAAATATTCAAATACTGCATAACTAGTTATAGTATTCACATTATCAAAATAGAGATACTTATCCATTGCCCATAAATCCACAAATTCCACAAGACCATCTCTGTTCCTCCCAACCTTGAGGTAGGCAATGATGTCCTTTCCTCTCCCAGAGCTTCCACTCTGGAACAGTTAACAACAGTTAAGAAATCAATGAGTCATTAAACCTTAGAACTTTCATCTAGTATAATGTTTTCATGTATGGGAGTTCTCCACTGGCTCTAGTCCAACTTTAGATCTACTCTCAGGTAGCGTCCTGCCGAAATACAATATAGCTTTCTCTTTTCCTTCTTGGCACTTTTGCCAAACAGTGGAAAAAGTCCCTCCCTTCCTTCTCACAAAGATTTCCTTTTATCTCTAGAGAATGAGAGTAACTATTGTAATTGTCCCGGTGGTTAAGTTCGTTTCAGATTAGTCATGAGGAATTTTCAAGATTTCATAATCAACTTTAATAAAATTTTCATTGGCTTCCACAAGCTCAATTACCATAGTCTTAAGTAAAATTGTAAATGTAATTTTGTCAATAGTTTAGTTCCTTTCGGGGTGTTACATCTTCCCCCCTTAGCAAAACACTGTCCTCGGTGTTTCTCCTCACTCATAAACAAATCCGAGTATGCTTGGCACATAAGACCTTTGTCTTCCCAAGTGGCTTCCTCAACGTGGCTCCTCTCCAATCGAGAATATGCAGAGGTTCCACCAGAAACTCTATGTCTGGTTCGACCTGTCAACACACCAGACTTGATATTAATTTATATAACTTCCAATCCAATATAACACATTTCAGAACTAATTCATACTTACTTGTATATCATGCGAGTTAATAATGTGTCGAGAATCATACACATACTTTTTTAACAAAGAGACATGAAATACATTATGTACTCTCATATGGCTTGGAAGGGCAAGCTGATAGGCTACTAGCCCTATCCTTTCCAAACCCTGAAAAGGTCCACAATAGCGGGGTGCTAATTTTGCACGGATACCCTATTGTAGGGTACTCTTCCTGGGTTTGATTCGAACATAAATATGGTTTCCTATTGGAAATTCCTTATCAGTTCTTCTTTTACGAGTTAGTAGCATCATTATAACCCACATCTTTTATTTACCCAATGATTTCACCGACCAACAAAGACCACTTCAAGTAGTTTTATTATAAATTTCAATCCACAAAGGTATTAGCTATGTTTGCACTACCTACTAATCAATAGGAATGATATGTTTAGCACTACTATGCCTTTATCTTCATTCAAATGCTGATGCATACTAGTTTTAATCAAATAATATTTAGGATGGTTTCCTTCCTTTACCCTTAGTATAAAACGTTGTACACGATTTGCTTCCATGTATATTCATTTTTATTTTTTGAACATGTGTATGCCTATTACTATATTATATAGTTGTTTCTATATATTAGTTCCTTAACATGTTATTCACCATTCCTATTCATTATTAGTATTAATCACCATGTAAGAACACAAGTATATATATACATTTTCAACCCGATTACATGCATCATCAATTGCTATTTATGTTTTTCGGCATGCTTTATCAACATGTATCCCATCTCAACAGGGACTAACATCTTCTAGCTAATAAGAGTTCATCAATAATGACCATATATAATTTTTTTTTACTCATCCCCTGGTTATGCCATTCTACAAGACTTCACTTTATGGTCCCACTAAAATTTGACCATGGAAATATAAGTACATTTGCACTAGTTGCACAAGATCACTAATATTTCATAATCATTTACTATTTTTTCCTTTCCTGACAGATTGTAGCTAATGCACTATCGTCTTAAGTAGCATTATTATGTTGAAATATGGCAAAAAGAATATTCTGATTTAATTTGTCCTTGAATTAAATTGTGCATTAAAATTGAATTTAGTCTTAACAGCTACTTGGAAATAATTAATTAATTAGTTGGATAAATTCAAGTTAGAAGTCTTTCTGAAGACATGCAAGAGTTATCCCTTAAATTAAGGAGATAAGATTAGAGTTATATTCGAGTTTTAATTAGTTAACTCAATTTATTGAGTTCAGTCTAGTTAAATTAGTTCCAAACTATTTGAGGAATTAATAGTGAGTTAACAGTCACTTGATGCATTAATGCACTCAATTAGTGCTACTCCAATTAACTAAAGATTCCCTCATAAAAAACTCATGCATGTCTATTCTGAGAAAGACTCAGTTGAGATTAATGTTCAAGGACACTGTACTATCAATTGCATGTGTTTTCTCATAGAGAAAACTCATGCATTAGTCAAGGATTCATCCTTGAGGATTGCGCAGTTTTGAAGGCTTGATTTCCACTTGGTAATAGGCTAATCATCCATAAGGAATAGTGCAAGGAAATAGGGGCTTGGAGGGTGGAGAGGAAGGCTGGAGAGAAGCCAAGCTTGCCTGTGAGCATCTGTGACGATTGTACTGAGGGTTGGATAGCTGTGAGAGCTAAGACTTTGTATAATTCCTATGTATTTCCACCACATATGATAATACAATAGTGTTGGCTGTGGAGCCTGATTATCTTTTGTATTCAAAGGTTTTAGCTGGATGTATACCTAGGAAGACTATACACCCCTCCACGCGGGGGGTGCCGTGGGGTGCCGGGGGGGCTAATTCCCCCCAGCTGGGCGGTCCGGGGCCAATGCCCCCGAAGCTAGAAATAGATGTAAAATTGTCTTGTAAAAGTATAGTAATTTCTAGTCAATCTGGGCCGTTCATTAGGTGGATGATCTGACGGTAGAAGTTATGTTTAACTTAGGGTTTTTTGCCCTAGAAGGTAACCCCTCACTATATATGAGGGAATTGTATTGCGTCTATGTATATTTGTATTCTGAGTGAGGAAGAGAGAGGAGATTGATAGCGAAGAGGGTGTTACGGTGGATCTGTTGTAGGTTGTATCTCTTCAGTTTGCTGGATAATATAAAAAGAAGGACTAGTTGTTTCTCCGTGGATGTAGCCCAAATTGGGTGAACCACGTATATCTGTGTCTCGCTCTCTTGTTTTATGCATTTTTCTGTGTTTATATTTCTGCAATATTTTATGTGTTCCATTGCTCTATAATATATAATTTTCTAACAACTGGTATCAGAGCCGAAGGTCTATTTGGTTGATAAACTCGTAGGAGAGAAGGGTTTTTGGTTCGAGTGGGAGCAATGGCGGAAGATGGTAGGTTTAGGGTCGAAAAATTCAACGACCAAAACTACCAGCTGTGGAAGATGCAGATGGAAGATTATTTGCATCAAAGAGATCTGTACCTACCATTGGGTGGAAAGACAAAGAAGCTGACGAGTATGACAGACACAGAATAGGATATTCTCGACAGAAAGGCACCTCGAACAATAAGGTTGTGCCTAGCGGCGTCGATAGCATTTAATATTTCAAAAGAAACAACAACAGAGGGTTTAATGTCACCACTGGCCAAACTATATGAAAAACCCTCGGCCTCAAATAAGGTATTTATTATGAAGCGTTTATTTAATATGAAGACGTTAGAAGGTGGATCTGTTGTAGACCATTTAAATGATTTTAATAGAGTTACAAGTCAGTTAAGTTCTGTAGGGGTAAATATTGATGATGAAGTTAGGGTTCTATTATTACTATGCTCATTGCCAGAAAGTTGTAATGGTTTAGTTATGGCCATTAGTAACTCTGTCTCTGGATCTAGTACTTTAAAGTTTGATGATGTTTTCGGTGCAATCCTTAGCGAGAAAATACGACGGAAAAGCTCTAGTGAGACATCAAGTAATGCTTTGACTACAGAGACTAGGAGAAGAAAAATGGAAAGAGGAAAGAGCCCAGGATATCACAGTAAGTCAAGAAAAGGCAGATCCAAGTCTAGATCAGGGATAGTGTGCTGGAAATGCGGGAAGAAAGGACACCTGAAGAAAGATTGCAAGTCTTGGAAGGGAAAATAAGGAGATGCGCAGCAAGAAACTAACCATGAAGCGAATGTAATAGGTGATGTGTTGCAAGATGCTTTGATTCTTTCATTAGAAAATATTATTGATGCCTGGGTGGTAGATTTAGGGGCCTCATTTCATGCCACACCTGATAAGAAACATTTTCATGATTATGTTCAAGGAGATTTTGGACAGGTTCGATTGGGTGATGATAAACCCTGTAAAATTGTTGGAATGGGTACAGTTTTCATAAAATAGTAGAATGGAAATCAATGGATATTGAAGGAGGTAAGGCATGTTCCAGATTTGAATAGAAATCTGATTTCAATAGGGCAGCTGGGAGGTGAAGGTTGTGTAACTACTTTCACAGATAAAACCTGGAAGGTCACTAAAGGATCCCTAATAATAGCGAAAGGAGGAAAGGTTGGTACATTGTATTTATGCAATGGTATTTCTAATTTTGTTAATGCTTTAACCTCTACGGGAGAAGATACATAATTGTGGCATCATAGGCTCAGGCACATGAGTGAGAAGGGGATGCAGATTCTTCACTCAAGAAATGTATTGACAGGTTTGAAGCATGTTGATTTAAAATTCTGTGAAAATTGTGTTTATGGAAAACAGAAGAGAGTCAAATTCCTTAGAGTTGGGAAATAAAAGAAGAGAAAAAAATTAGAGCTTGTGCATACATATGTATGGGGACCTGCTCAGGTATCATTTTTCGGTGGCTCTCGTTATTATGTTACTTTATTGATGATGCAACTAGAAAAACTTGGATTTATTATATTAGGAATAAATCTGATGTATTTTATACTTTCAAGAAATGGAAAGCTTTGGTTGAGATTGAGATAGGAAAGAAATTGAAGTGTCTCAGATTAGACAATGGAGGTGAATATTGCAGGAAAGAGTTTGATAGGTACTATTCAGAGCATGGAATTTGTAGAGAGAAGATAGTTCCAAGAACACCACAAGAAAATGGTGTGTCAGAAAGGATGAACAGGACAATCATGGAGCGTGCAAGGTGCATGAGATTGCATGCAGGATTTCCTTTACAATTTTGGGAAGATGTTGTAGATACTGATGTTTATCTAATAAACATAGGGCCTTCAAGTTCCTTGGATGGTGGTATTCCAGAGGAGGCATGGACAGGTAAAAAGGTAAACTACTCATGTTTAAAGACTTTTGGTTGTGAAGCCTTTGTCCACATTAACAAAGAAAATAGAACAAAGCTTTAGGCAAAATCAAAGAAATGTACCTTTATTGGAAATGGTGTTAATAATTTTGGTTATCGCTTATATGATTATGAAAATCACAAAATTATTAGGAGCAGAGATGTAATATTCAATGAAAGGTCTTGTATAAGAATCAGTTGCAGGAAAATAAACAGGAAAAAGAAAATAGAGAATACACAGTGCTTGACGATATCACAGGAAAAGTGATGATGCCTGAAAATCATAATGATGAACAACTAGAACAACAACCACAACAACAACAATCACCTCAAACACTTGAAAGTGGTGTTAGAAGATCTAACAGGATAAGTAGACCCCCTGAACAATAATCTCCTTCATTATATTATGTATTGTTCATTGATTCTGGTGAACCAGAATGTTATGAAGAAGCAGTGCAGGTAGAAACCAGGAAGAAGTGGGAGCAAGCTGTGAAATAAGAGATGGATTCCTTAGCACATAACCAGACTTGGGACTTAGTCAGGTTGCCTGCAGGTAAAACAACATTGCAGAATAAATGGGTTTACAAGTTGAAGGAAGAAGATGGAGGAAAATAGAGGTACAAAGCTAGACTTGTGGTGAAGGGTTTGCACAGAAGAAAGGTATTGATTTTGATGAAATATTTTCTCCTGTTGTTAAAATGACTTCAATTAGAACTATTTTAAGTCTAGTAGCAGTTGAAGATTTGCATCTTGAGCAGTTAGATGTAAAGACATCCTTTCTCCATGGGGATTTGGAGGAAGAGATATATATGCAGCACCCACAAGGATATGAGGTAAAAGGGAAGGAGAAACTAGTGCAAAGGTTGAAGAAGAGAATGTATGGCTTAAAACAGGCTCCAAGGCAGTGGTATCTAAAATTTGACAGGTTTATGTCTGAACAAGGTTATACCAGGTGTCACTCTTATCATTGTGTTTATCTCAAAAGGAAAAATGATGGCAGCTATATTATACTGTTATTGTATGTCGATGACATGCTTGTTGCAGGTTCTAACATGCAGGAGATCAATGTGCTCAAAAGAAAATTGGAAAACTCATTTGCAATGAAGGATTTGGGTGTTGCAAAACAAATCCTTGGTATGAGAATAACTAGAGACAGGAAGAATCACAAATTAAAATTGTCTCAAAGTGAGTACATAGAAAAGGTGTTCAAAAGGTTTAATATGCAAAATGAAAAACCAATTAGTATACCTTTGGCTAGCCATTTCAAATTAAGTAAGGAGGCGTGTCCCAAGACTCAGGAAGAAATGGCTCATATGTCTAAAGTTCCATTTGCATCAACAGTTGGAAGCTTAATGTATGCAATGGTTTGCACAAGGCTTGACATTGCACATGCAGTGGGAGTTGTAAGCAGGTACATGAACAATCTAGGAAAAGAACATTAGATGGAAGTGAAGTGGATTCTCAGGTATTTGAGAGGTACCAAAAATCAAGCATTATGCTTTGGTGGTTCAAACATTGCTCTACAGGGATATGTTGATGCAGATATGGCAGGTGACAGAGATAACAGGAGGAGCATTACAGGATATGTATTTACCGTAGGTGGAATAGTCATTAGTTCGGTTTCAAAAATCCAAAGTGTTGTTGCACATTCAACAACAGAAGCAGAGTATGTCACTGCTACAGAGGCTAGTAAAGAAATTATTTGGTTACAAAGGTTTTTGGATGAATTGGGTAAGAAGCAGGAGTTGGGCAGGTTATACAGTGATAGCCAAAGTGCCATACATCTTGCAAAGAACTCTGCATTTCATTCCAAGACTAAACATATACAACTCAAGTACCATTTCATACGGTTAGCATTGGAAGATGCACAGTTGAAGCTGGAAAAGATACACACTAGCCAGAATCCTGCAGATATGCTAACAAAATTTGTAAGCAAGGAGAAACTGAGAATCTGCTCAGTTTCAATTGGTCTTCAAGTATGATGAAGAAGATGAGAAACAACCAGGTCCAAAGTAGAGTCATTTTCTAGCAAATGAAGCAGCGATGGAGTTGCTATAATCAGTCTCCAAGTGGGAGATTGTTGGGTGTGGAGCCTAATTATCTTCTGTATTCAAAGGTTTTCAGCCGGATGTATAACCCAGGAAGACTGTACACCCCTCCACATGGGGGGGACTTGTCCCCCCTGGCTGGGGGGTCCAGGGGCCAACGGTCCCTCGACGGAGGTTTGGGGGCAGCGCCCCCGAATATAAAAATAGATGTAAAATTGCCTTGTAAAAGTCTAGTAATTTCTAGTCAATCTGGGTTGTTCATTAGGTGGACGATCTGATGGTAGAAGTTATGTTTAATTTAGGGGTTTTTTCCCTAGAAGGCAACCCCTCACTATATATGAGGGAATTGTATTGCGTCTATGTATATCTGTATCCCGAGTGAGGAAGAGAGAGGAGATTGAGAGCGAAGAGCGTGTTACAGTGGATCTGTTGTAGGTTGTATCTCTTCAATTTGCTGGATAATATAATAAAAGAAGTATTGGTTGTTTCTCTGTGGATGTAGCCCAAACTGAGTGAACCACGTATATCTATGTCTCTCTTGTTTTATGCGTTTTTTCTGTGTTTATATTTTTGCAATATTTTATGTGTTCCATTACTCTGTAATATATAATTTTCTAAAAAATAGTGTGGGGTTTTTATCTGAGACTTTCCCCAAAGTATTTTCATGTGAATTGTGCCATTGATTCTTCTTCTTCTGGTTATATTGTTCAGCTCGATCTTTAAGCTTTTTCAAATTGATAGTAGAAGTAGGTTATAGTATTATGCTTTGATTTATATTGCATTATCGGGTTAAACTATCACAGGTTTTTTAGATGGTATCAAAGATGTGAATAGTATACTGAGAAGAGAATTCAAAGTTTGAAGTTCGCTATTGCAGTTGCAAATCAAATTCATATCATACTTCAAGGTTGGCCAATGGCGTTATATGGCTTGAGACTCAAGTATGCCTTAGAAGGTAGCTTGAATTACATAGCATGGAAAGATAGAATGGAGGCTGTATTAGAAGACAATGGCTTGAAGGAATTCATTGATCAAGAAATCACAAAGCCAGCTTCAACTAATGCACAAGAGTTGGCTGAGTGGAAGAAGTGTGTGGTGAAGGCGAGATGGATCGTCCTTGAGGGAGTTAGAGACCATATTGTCTCGAGTCTCCATGGAAAGGATAATCCATTTTCAATGTGGAAGACATTGAAGGACCTCTACCAGAAGAGTAGCGACCAAAGGAAATTGGCGCTCAAGGATAAGCTTTGAAGAATCAAGATGGATAAGGGTGATACTATTTCCACATATCTGAACAAGCTCACCACCTATAGAGATGAGCTTGGCAATGTGGGAATAACTACTGCCGATGATTATATTGTGAGCCTCGTTCTCCTTGGCCTTCCAAAGAGTTGGAATAGCTACCAGGACTCTGTGAATGAAAGGGAGAAATTTTCAGATTGGGAACGACTGTGGTCGAATCTTTTTGCAGGAGGAGATCAAGAGGAGCACACGAGATGGTTCTTCATCCAAGAATGATGATGAAGACAATTTGGCCTTAGCAAGGCAAGGAAAGGGAAGGGGAAGGCTTCCCATTTCAAATCAAATTCTTCTCATGGAGGGAAGAAGGGTGACATGTCTAAAGTAATATGCTTTACTTGTCACAAGATCATACATTATGTGTCTAATTTCCCATCGAAGAATTCCAAGAAGGGATCCTCATAAGGATCGAAAGGTGGGGCAATAGTATCTCAGTTCGCAATGGACTTTACCATCATCACATGCATGGTGTCATCGATGATGCGTTGTGTTTGGTATCTTGACAATGGAGCCTCATTCCACATGACCGGTGATAAAAATTTATTCAGTTCCTTGGAAGAGAAAGACCTCAAGATGTGCATAGAGATGGGTGATGATGGAAGGTATAGTGTTTCAGGAGTGGGCACGGTTGCTTTTCAATTAGTGCTACTCTAGTTAACTGAAGATTCCCTCATCAGAAACTCATGCATGTCTATCCAGGGAAAGACCCAGTTGAGATTAATGTTCAAGGATAGTGTACTATTAGATGCATGTGTTTTCTCATGGAGAAAACTCATGCATGCAGTCAAGGATTCATCCTTGAGGATTGTACAGTTTTGAAGGCTTGATTTCTACTTGGTAATATGTTAATCATCCATAAGGAACATCACAAAGAAATAGTATCTTGGAGGGTAGGGAGGAAGGCTAGAGAGAAGCCAAGATTTCTTGTGAGCATCTGTGAGGATTTCACTGAGAGTTGGCTCGCTGTGAGAGCTAAGGTTTTGTATAATTCTTATGTATTTCCACCATGTATGATAATACAATAGTGTGGGGTTTTTATCTGAGACTTTCCCCAAAGTATTTTCATGTGTATTGTGCCATTGATTCTTCTTCTTTTGGTTATATTGTTCAGCTCAATCTTTAAGCTTCCGCAAATTGATAGTAGAAATAGGTTGTAGTATTCTGCTTTGATTTATATTGCATTATCGGGTTAACCTATCACATATTTTCTACATATTATGCTTTCACTATAGTTCAAGTGTGCAAAATTTAAGATATCTTTTATTTATTTCCAAATTATCTACTTTGTTTGAATATCTTTAATTTGGCTCTTTTCATCATTCAACAATACATGTTGTTATCGTAAGTTATACGTAATTTTTCTCTTGTATATACTCATGGAATTATATATATATATATATATATATATATATATATATATATATATATATATATATATATATATATATATATATTTTCCCACTAATTTCCTTGTTATATATCATATCTTAGTATATGATTTACCTCAATTATCAGCAGAGTACTTTACAACAGTTAGCATACGATTTCTAGTGGAGTATCAATAATTAATAGTTTTGTCTTCTATAGGAGTAGTCACTTATTCTGTGTGACCACTCACATGGTAGTCATCTTTATGTTGGGTTCTTTTGAGTTCAAGGACAATTCCTTTACCTTGTCCAACTGATGGCTTGCAACCATTGACATATAAATGTTTAATTGTAGTTATTTGTTAATTTGTTTTCTTAACTTTCGTTTGAAACCACAACTTATGATAGCAACTTTATTAGCATGCCAAAACAATTATTTCAATTTGGTCTTATATTTCTGGTTTAAGTGGTCCTGGTCCTCACCACATTATTATCCACTATCCTTTTCATACAGAAGGCTTAATCCGGTTTCATGGCATAGGTTTTTTTTTTTTTTTTTCAAATATTTTCTCTCAAGGTAACTCCAAGTCTCAACCTTAAGTAATGAGATATGCTTACAATCAATACCAGATGATAAGAATCTAAAATTATCCAAATTTGGAATTGTATGGTTTCCTTACCACAACCTTCTCACAGTTCTCTTGTCATGTATCCATTTCTGTGTATACTACAAATAATTACTTAATTCTCGTGGGGTTTTGTGCCCTAGCCATGGGTCTTCTCTCTGCATTTTCCACACCCGCTATGGGCCCCAACACATATATTCGTTCTTAATTATTCATCTACCCAAACCTCACTTGTGTCTATAAAAAAAAATAACTCACAATTTCTCAAATCTCATATAGGATAACTGTCCATTTCTAATAATCATTTTACTTGATCCCACATTTCTTGAGGCATGTTAAGACAATGGAATGCAATATACCCATTTGTGGTCGTGTGTTTCTCTCACCCTTATACATATATATTTATGTATATTGTCCTTTTTAGCTTATGATATTAATCGAAATATTAAAGGAAAAAACATGAAACCAGCTATGACTTAATTAGGAGTTCTCATCAAATTTACAAATGTATCATTTGATCTTCTTATATAATGTCTTGCGGTTTTACTAAATCACCCCTGAAATTTAACGTCCCTACTACTATTGTTTACTTTATTACATCGACTTATCTCATATTATTAGTCGTTCACCACTTTAATCCATATTAAAATGAAATACTCCTCAAGGTGTTTAATGTACACCTTCATGGTCATGTGTAACATATTCCTATGCTTTCCTTTTTCTAGCTTTAGTTATTCGAGTTACAACTACCACCAATTTCAGCCAATCACAATTCTCTTACCATCCTAACCTTTTCCACTAGCAAACCAATTATAAAATAGACCCATGCCTTGGGCCAGTTCCGCCATTTCTCTTGCAACTTGCTCTAGCGCCTTTGCCAGTAGGCGTTTCAACACCCAGTAAACGTGCAAGGCCTGTTTATATAGGGTCATGCGACCCCTCGTGTTACTCGGGTCTGGGATGAGATCCCCCCACTCTTCCATTTCTGGCTCTGAGTCGTCCTCCATTACATTTTCCTCCAGCTCCTTAATTAGTCTGTGTATGTCCTCATCTGTGCCCTCTCTATACGCCCTTTCCGCCTCCTGGATGGTTTTCCTCATTGTTCTTCAGCTGCGTCTCTGTGGGGCCGTCAAAGAGGTTGTGTTATTGTTGCGGCCAGGTTGGTTAGACTGGCCCCTTCCACCACGCCCCCTTCCCCGTCCCGTCCACGCCATTTTGCCTCTTACTGTTGCCTGTGTATCCTATCCAACAGAGAAGGTTAGATTCTCTGCCATTGCCTTTGTTCTCCTCTCCTGAGTACCCATTCCCCTGAATTGGCCTTCCACACTAAAATTTCTCCCTCTGGTCAGACTGCTCTCAATCCTTCCTCCCCTTGTCCCAGATAATTGGGTAACCTTTATAGTCTTCCCCATTTCCCAGATTGTTTCTTTGTCCTCCTCAAGCGATCCCTGATCCTCTCCCTTGCAGAAATCTAGAGGGGTTTTGCCCTGGTTGCCTCAGTTTCCTCCCATTCTGTGCCCTTCCCCTGAATTTTCCTTCGACCCTCCTTCCTCCTCCTTACTGCCATCTTTAAAGGATTTAACCCCCTCTGATATACTTCTCCCTTTCTCTGCTAATCCTAGCTCTCCCTCTTCTTCCATCAGACTATCAACAATTAAGAAAATTACAGGATTCGGCTTTATGAAAACATACCCGGACCTGTGCGTTGCCTCTGGTGAAACCAGCTTATCCTTCGCTCCCGCTGTCTTCCTCCTTCGCTTCTTTGTGACCAACCTCATTACCCTCTCCTCTCTTATTTTCCTTCTATCAACTTTCCCACGTCTAATCAATCCGGCACCACAGATTTCTACTATTTCTTCCCCCACTCCCTTGTCAGCTCTATTCCTCGGGCGGCTGTCCCATCTGCATGCCTCCCCCGCGTCCTGTTTTATTATGGGAATGTTGGGAGGCCAACACTGCCATCCATTCCCCTCCACGATCCATTCCCACGTCATCTTCCCATCTCTCATCCCGATCGGGGGCCACTTGTAACTATTACCTTGAGATCGTGTCCGTATTGTTGTCATGGTTGATAATTGCTTTGAGGGACTCCCACCTTTGATCATCCGTATGCATCAGCCATATACTATCCACTTTCCCCCTTTGTTCATTACATCCCCAGTTAGCAAGGAAATCTACTGCCTTATTGCCATCTCTTCTGGTATGATTGATAATCTTATAGCTTATTCTTTTCATGAGCGCTTCCATGTCTTGAATCAGGCCTACTGTCCTCCAGCTCTGCGCTACTTTTTCCCAATCCTTTCCATTATTCAACTTTCTCAGCATTTCTATCACTATCTTTGAGTCCCCCTCTATTTCCAAATTATTGTATCCATTTCTGATCGCTATTCTTAGTCCTTGGTGAATTGCTGTTAATTCCACTTCGTTGTTGCTCATAATGCCTCCATGGTCTGCGTACACCCATCTTGTCCTTCCTTGATGGTCTCTGAAAATGCCACCAAATCCTGCTGGCCCTGGATTTCCTTTAGAGGCTCCATCGAAATTAAGTTTGATGAAGCCGTCTTGAGGGCATCTGAAGTTGGCCGGGCTGCTGACAGTCGTTACTAGATCCTTATATTTTTGGGGGTGAACCATTCCTTGTTCTAGATTGAGGTATGTCAGGATCTTACCTTCCTCCGGAGTTGTTTCCCAGTCTTCTTGATTCCAATTTTCCATTAAGATAGTTTCTCTTATGTGAGTTTGGGTTCTTTTCTAGATCAATTCCGGGGGCATTTCTTTGTCTTGAAATATCCTTTGGTTTCTCTCTTTCCATATCATCCAGATATTTAAGCCCATCGTTAAACTCCAGGCTCTTCTTACTACCAGGCTCAAGAATTGGCCACGTCCCCATTGATTGATAGTTTCTTTTATGCTTTGAGGATCTCTGTTTGTCTTACCAAATAGCTTGTTGATTTTATCCCATTGTTGCTGGGCAAAAGGGCATGAGTTTAGCAGATGTTCCTGAGTTTCCTGGGCTTGCTTGCATAAGCAACATCTAGGGGGTCCATAGATTCCATGCTTCTGAATCTGGTCCCATGTTAGGATACGGCTTTTTCCAACCAACCATAAGAACATGGTTATCTTTGGCCACCAGCGGCTCTGCCATATTTGTTTCCATATGGAAGCATTTTCCTCTTGCCCTTGCTGCATGGTTAGATGGTAGGCTTCTTTAATTGTGAAGGCTCCTGTCATAGATTTACCCCATCTTAATATATCTGGACCTATTCGAATGATTATTCTCCTAGACTTCATTTCTGTTGTGTATAGCTCTCTTTGTTCGGAATCTATGTTTCTGTCCCACACCTCTGGGTCCTTCCAAGTTCTCCAGGTTTCCTCCTGTCTTCCTTCATGCCAGTAATCTTTTACATGATTCATTCCTTCCTCCTTCGCTCTCTGACATGTATTCCTAAGGCCTTCCAATTCTTTCAATTTTTCTCTCTGCTGCCAGGCTTCATCCCAGAATTTAGCTGATTGCCCATTCCGGATTTCCTAGAATGCATGTTTGGAGATTATATCTCTGTTTTGACTGGCCAAGTTCCAAATTGTAGAGCCTCTTGGAGATTCTTCCAGTCTTAAGAGGTCTTCAATTTTAGTGGGCATGTTGTATTTTTGCATCCAGATTCTTTTCCATAGGTCTCCTCCTCCCTTCATCCATCTCCACCACAGCTTCGCTCCCATTATTTGATTCAAGGTGTATGGATCTCTTAGCCCTAGTCCCCCTTCTGCCTTATTTTTTATCAGGCCTTTCCATGATATCAAGGCCCATTTCCTCTGTTGTTGTGGTCCTCCCCAGAGGAATTTTCTGAATATCTCTGCCATTTTTGCACATGCCCCCTTTGGAACCACCATTGCCGACAGGGGGTAAATGGGAATTGCTTGTAGGACTGATCTCAGAAGCACTGCTCGTCCTGCTATGTTCAAGGTTCGAAAGGACCAATTTGCCAATCTATTCTAGAGTTTTTCTATAGTATGATGCCAATTTGCCATCCTGAGAGGATTTAGGGCTAGTTGTGTCCCTAAATACTTTGTGGGTAAATCTCCAGAGCAGAAGCCCAGAATTCTTGTCAAAAAGGATTTAACATTGCCCGGTGTGTTGAAGAAGAATGTACAAGATTTTTCCTTGTTAATTTGAGTACCTGAAGCTTCCATGAAAAGATCAAGAATCTTTTTCATTCTCTTTACTTCTCTTAGAGAGACTGCACAGAAAAGCATAATATCATCTACAAATTGCTGGTGTGTGATCGGCAGGTTGTTGCCCCAAAGTCTTAACCCTTTAATTTTCCTTTCTCTCAGATCTTTCTTGATATATCTGCCAAGTCCTTCTGCTGCTATGATAAACAAGAAAGGAGATAGAGGATCTCCTTGCCTCAACCTTCTTGTGGCATTGAACGTCGAGGTTGGAGTTCCGTTCAGGAGGATGGAGAAATTTGGTGTGGCGATCATATCTTGCACCCATTTAATCCATCTATTGTTGAAACCAAATGTTGCTAGGACTGATTTAAGATAATCCCAGTTCAGATGGTCATAAGATTTTGAGAGATCCAACTTGATCATCATTCCCGCTTCCTTTTTGATTTTCAATGAGTGCACTACTTCTTGAGAGACTACTAGGCCATCCAGTATTTGTCTTCCTTCCACAAACCCAATTTGTTCCAGAGAGATAATACTTGACAAGATTGGCTTCAGTCTCTTGGCTATCAATGTGGCAATGATCTTGTAAATTACGTTACATAAAGCTATGGGTCTAAAGCCCTGAGCAGTTTCAGGAGTTAGCATTTTTGGGAATGAGAGACAAGAGGGTTGAGTTAAGACCAGGGCATACCTTCTGATTTCGATGTGATTCTTCCACTACCTCCAGAATGTCTTGTCCCAAGAATTTCCAGCCTTCTTGGTAGGAAAAATATATGTAAATTCGAAACTCAAGTTGGGGTGAACAGACAACCCCACTTTGATTCAAAAATCTTGGAGGACATGTCTACTTCAGTTCCTGACCTTAGACACACTAGAAGAAGGAAGAAGCAATATCAAAACTCTATGGCCTTGCATTGGCAAATGAAAACCCTGTCGGAGATTGTCCTAAAGGACAAACAAGTGGAATTGTATAATGTATTTTCCACCCTATAAGATATGAAGAGAATGATCATAAATCAATGCTTCTACTTGGGAAATATTGATGAATGTCTTGCTCAGGTTGAGGAGCATATTCTATGCAAACCTGAGAACAAGGATCCACTAGACTTTCTAGGTTTAAGTGCAAGGGATCCTATGCCAATTTCTTCCTCTAAAAATGATTAAAATCTATTGTCTGTTAGCTTTCCCACTTTTTGTCAATTCAGTTTTGGTTCAACTTAGTCAAGACAACTTATGCCTTTACAATGCCTTCAGGTCTTAGTTTTCTATATGTCAGATTTGGTGTAGCACTTTGTTTTGTGAATTTTTGTAACCCATGGATATCTAGAGAAATGTTGGCCTATTAGTCTCATGGTATGTGATTTGAGGAAGAGAGAAATCCTTAGAGGGTAATCTAGCACAGCTATATAAACCTAATTATTTTTATAATACAAAGTATCAGTTTACAAGAAGAAAAAATACGAAATTCAAAAATATAATGGTTACACATACAAATCATTATTTTAATTTATATAGTAAATATATCTTAATTTATAATTATTATATTTATTTATTTTTAATTACATTTATTAACTAAATTTATTAAGTTTTTATATATTTATTAATTATATGTTCTAAAATATCATGATTATGAATATGAATCAGTATTATTATTTTTTTAAATTAATAGTTTTATTGTCTCAGAATGTCTTCAAAACAAAGTACAATATCTAGCCATGCAGTGGTTGCTCATAATACCTTGTAGGCGGTCTCAATATGCCTTGAGGGAAATCGTATTTTTAACCACCTACACATTAAAAGTAGTCTTGAAAAACAAGCATTGTTAGTATATCCTGATAGACCAAAACATAGCTATAATACAAGATAACCATGTATCATTCCAACCAATTAAGATTTTGAGGAAGTATCAAGTGCTATGTCCTTGGCACTAGAACCAGTAGGAGCAGGAGGATCATATTCACACTAAAGGTGGCCTTCCAAATGTGCTAGCCTTGCATACAATCTATCCAAAAAGAAACATTGATTTATCAAAGCTTTTCTAATGTCCTTTAGGGAGGAAAATTCAATATATCTCTCATTGTGTTTGTATTTTAACACCCTACCAAGCAATTCCTTCATTTAGTAATGTAATATTATAGAATTGAGATATTTTTCCCTTCGTCCCTTGGTGTGACCAAGGTCGGGAACCTAGTTAGAGACCTCTTCTAAAATATTTGAATCAGAAAAGGCTTGACATTTTGCATCAACCAAGGGCTCTAGGTTACAAATTTCATGATGAGTCTCAGGGGCAACAACAACAACAAAAAGTCCCAACAACTTCCTTTGCATGTTATTGAGCCCAATTCCCTAGGGGCCCTGACCACCACCTCCCCTACGACTGCGCATACGATATCTTGGCAGCATATCACATAGGTATAACACTCTCCTAGGGTTCTAGCAAAGGAGTGCAGAGGCAGGGGAAGGTAAGAAATACCAATCTAGGTCAAGCCCACTAACATAACACTACAAACTGACCACAGAGCCAAGACAAAAAGTGGAGAAAGGAACAAGTCAGGGAACGATAATCACACTACATAGTTTAGAATAATTTAAACTATTGCCTATAACACCCAAAAAATGGAGCTGATACCACACTCAAACATAGGAAATTACACTGCAATGTTAGTTACCCCTCTACTACTTAAATTATTTAGGTCGAAAGGAGAACACAAGAGAGCCAATACCAAGGTGTCCAAGACATAATCGACATTTTCAAGCCTACTAGTAAATAGGGTCTTCGATCACCCTCTAGTGTGAGATCCCAACATAAAAAAAACCAGGCCTACAAGGCTAAACCACTCAATTCCATACCAATTAACAAGGAAAGAGAGTAATGACAGGTGTACTATAATTTGACCAGATGTGGACAATGGAGCTGGGAAATCCTGCATCTCTGCCCCTTTACCATTTTTCTCTATGCCTCTTCAACTCCACTAAAATTCATAGCCACCTCATAAACCTTGTTTTCACACATCCAGATAATGCCTGATAACCACAAGATGGCATTATTACACTTCCACAAAATGAAACTTGAGAAATTTGTTCCACTTCCAAATCAAACACACAACAAATAGAAAAATCCTCACCCTTTCCCTCTTACAGTGGTAACTTAGGCTTTCCTCCCAACATAGGCATTGTCGCTCCTCCTTTTCATGAATGCACAACCTATCCATCTCTATCTCATGAACCATATTTAAGTTTGTTGCAAGTTCTCGCATGCTTGTACATGCATGGAGTGAACCAACCCCCCGCCCTCCAATTCACAAATGCGCAACTCCTTGATAGAGTGGTGGGCTTGCCCCTCGAGCCTTCTATTCGTCTCATTTCCCACCCCTATTAGGGAATTATTTAAAAAACAATTAGTATGACATGCATGTTATTATTTTTCCTTTAAAAAACACTTGTAATTTTATTAATAAAAACAAAATTACAATGTCAAATCCTTATTAGTAACAAAATTAGCATTCTTGTAATATTGTTATATTGGCTTTGTGCATTAGAAACTCGTAAATGAATATACTTAAGAAAATAAAATAAAATAAATAAAATAATAAAAAATAACTAAAATTAATTTAAAAATAAAAGTAAAAATAAAATAATTTAATTACAATATAATAAATTAAATTAAATTAATTTAATATTTTCATTTATTTTTAGTCTTTATTATTATTTTTAATTGAGCGGACATTATGTTTTTTTATGAACATTTTAGGATTTAGTACATTTTAAGAACACCAAAACATTTCTCCAAATAGAGTTCACATTTAAATGTTTAAATTTATACAAAGAAAAAGATAAGTCTAATGATATGTATATGAGAATGATGGGAGACAAACTAGTTTATCAAGAAGATATAACAAAAGGAAATATACATTCTAATTTAGTAACCGGAGAACCCACAGTAAAAACCATTTTTCATCAACGTTTCAAATCCCAACAGGTATCCATCATCAAGACTTCATGATATAAACCATAGAAGTCTTAAATCCAGAAAGGGTGAAGATATAAACCACAAAAGTCTTAAATCCAGATAGGGTGAAGATATAAACCACAGAAATCTTAAATCCAAAATCATTTCCCTATGCGGAGGGGATACATGGAGTGAAATCATTTTACTCGAAAAATTTAGGGTGAAGACTAAGTTAGAAGATATTAACCACAGAAGTCTTAAATCCAGAATCATTTCCCTATGCGGAGGGGATACATGGAGTGAAATCATTTTACTCGAAAAATTTAGGGTGAAGATATAAACCACAGAAGTCTTAAATCGAGAGGCAATATATATTATATATTGATTTTTGTTAGCAATATGACTTGTGATTTTATATAAACATTTCATTAACTCCAAAATTTTCTTATTTAATATGTTTGGTTAAGGTTGTGTTAGGTTGTTCTTTTTATTTATCAGGTTAATTACATTATTGGCCTAGTCTTGAATGTATGCAAATCTGAATCTAAAACAAGTTTAAACATCAAATTTTTAGATTTTTTAAACAATTATTACCAAATTAAATGATGTAATTGTTGGTGAAATTGTAATTTTTTATTATTCAAATTATAATTTTAAATGTATAGAACCCCATAAAAAAAAATTGAATTCACTTGAAATATGCATTACAATTCCAATAATTCTTTTAAATTTTTAGTTGGATAAAAAAAATGATAGAAGATATGAAATATATTAAAAATTGATTGTTGGAACTACTTGTTTAACTTTATTTTAAACTAATGATATCTATTTTTAATTGAGGTTTATTTTAATTTCCGTTTTTCATTTTGTAGATCCTTCAATTGATGGTGGAGTTTTTGTAATTAAGCATGTCATTTTTATGAATGTTATTTCTTACCATGCAACATCATAGTATCATAAGAAATGATTTCATCTTAAATTCCCAAAAGTGGGGATGAATTTATGCAATTCCAAAAATTTCCAAAATTAGCAAAAATGTTTTTTCAATCTTTCTTTAGAAAAACCTTTATTATCATCTACAATCCGCTCACTTTCAAATAAATTGAGGACATATTGTTGGCCTATTTGTGTTTCCATTGATGTCATATGTTGAAGTCATGTAGTCATGAGTCTATATGTCAAGTCTTGAGTCTGATGTATATTTGTTGAAGGTTGTCATACTGATGTAACTTGTTGTAATAAGTCTCATAAGGTCTATAGGAGAGGTGTCATGAGGTAACAAGGTCTCACCTGAAGCTGCGCTACACTTGTACTATAGGTCTAGTTGATGATGTGTGTGATGTCTTGTTGAAGTTATGCAGTTGGGTTCCCGATGTCAAGATGAGTTTGTAAGGATGGTTTATAAGTCATTTCACTCCCCTAAAGCTTTGTGGAAATTTTAAGGGTTGGATCCTTGTTTCAAGCCATGCTCTGCCCCAGTCACATGGAAGGAGGCTCATCAGAGTGACTGGAAAAATCCAGTTGCATGGAGGACAGGCTCATGTGAGTGACCAATTCTTCCAACCGGTTTTGTCTAGGCCTATGCGTGCGATCAAGGGATTATGAGTTTATCTCTGAATTTCTCGCGCTCCTTTGGAAATTAGTTTGTTTTTGGTGGAGTCTAGTGTCAGAATTTTCCAGAAAAAGGTCGAAATAAGTCATGGGGCCTCTAGAAGGTGGTTAAAGTTGAAATCATCAAAGGGCTAGTGGAAGTGGTGGTTTAATATGGTCAAGATGTCAATCTCAATCATTTCTTAAGTGTGTGAAAAAATTTGTGTGAGCTCCATCATCTGAAAAATTAATTGACTTAACCATCTCCAAATTCTACAAATATGAGAATGAAAGAAGCTCATTTTTTGGTTCGAAAGAAGGGTGTGTGAGGGAGTGTGCATGATTTGTAAGTGGACAACTAGTGAGTTTTGTAGTGAGTTCAGAATTTCGAAATTGTAGTGTAATTCAAAGAATAATATTCAGGAAAATTTCAGAGTAGTGTGTAGTGATTGAAAATCAGTTTAGTGAGTATGTATGGAGAGAATTGTTCTCTCAATTGGAGTGTGGATTGTGGATGCATGATTTTGTCTATTTGTTGCATGTTCTATTTATGCAACAATATTCTCATTTATGAATCATATCATTTTAGAGTAGAATTGTTTGTGCTTGGAGTGGGGGCTTCAAGATGAGTGCATGTTATTTTTCTATTGTAGGAGTGGGTGCTCCAAGTTGGTTGTGGCCAACATTTCTCGTTCATTCAAGGGGTGGGTACTCCATTGCTAGTGGGTGCTAGTTGATGTAATGTAATGAGAAAATTTTGAAGCAATAGATAATAAGAAGAAGCAGTAAATAGTTCAGTGGTTTTTTCCCTCGAGGGGGTTTTTTCCACCTAAAATCTAAGTGTCTATATGTGATGGTTATTTGTGTTTTTCATGTGCTTGATTATGTTGTATATTTCTGAAGTTAATTTCTCAAGAAGTTTTATTTGCAAAAAATATTTTTATATTTTCGTAATATTGATTCACCCCTCATCTCCCCCCTCTCTTAGTATTACTTATGTCTAACAATCGGTATCAGAGTTAGATCCTTTGCTGTAGATTGACCACTGAAAGAAGAATTCAAGAAGGGACAATGGTTGGCCATGATGTGAAAGTTCCATTTTTTATGGTGAAAACTACAGCTTACGGAAGATGAGAATGGAGGGGCACCTCATGAGTTTAGGTGTTGATGTTTTCTCTAATGTGGTGACTGGTTATAGTGTACCTGATGTTCTTCCTTGAGACCCTGATAGAAATAATATTTTTCAAAACAATGCAAAAGCCAGAAATTCCATTATTGTAGGACTTAGTAAGACTTAGCTAATAAAAGTCACGGATTGAAAATTAGCTAAAGAAGTTTCGGAAAAACTTGAGAATAGCTATGAAGGTGATGAGAAGGTGAAGAAAGCAAAGTTCCAACCCTATAGGATGAGGTTTGAGAGCTTCAAAAACAAAGAAGATGAACCTATTGTAGAATATTTCTGAAAGATTGAATCAGTAACAAATTTGATCAAGAGCATAGATGAAAATTTTGAAGATAAAATCATTATTGAGAAAATATCTAGGTCCTTACCAACAAGATTTAATTCAAAGGTTTCTTCCATTGAAGGCATGTCATATTTGAGCACTCTCAGTATGGAGCAATTTCTTGGAGTTCTTATAGATTATGAGATGTGAATTGTTCAAAAGAAATATGAATCTAGTGAAGCTACTTTCAAAGCCCCCAAGAATGTCAAGGGTATTACCAAAAAGCTCAAGAAACTTCCAAAGAAAATCAAGGAAGAGGAAGAATACTCTAGTAGTGAATATTATGAAGAATTTGCTCAGTTTGACAATAAATTGAAGAAAGGTAATGGAAGGTATGAAGGTATGCTTCCTTTCAAGTATTTCGAATGTAGAAAAGTTGGACATTTTGTCTACAAAATGTACACACAAAAGAAGTAAAAATGATATGAAGAGCAAGTATAAAACCCAGGAACTTCAAAAATCTAAAGTTCAAAAGAGATGGAGTTATTACACCAAAGAAGAGAGTGATATTTTAGATGAAAGCATTGAGAAATATTCATCAGGAGCAGAGGAAGAAAACAATGAATGTGTTCTTATGGATCTTGAGTACAAAGATGAATCAGATCTAGAAGATGGAGAGAATGATTATGAAGGTGATCTCATTTTTTCATTTGATGAGTTGTATAAGGCTAGAAACAAAAATAAGGACCTGAAAGGGGAAATCCGCAAACTAAAGGGGAATACACCCCCTTTGGTGGTTGATTCTTTGAAGATCCACTGGGATGAGATTGATAAATTCAAGGAAAGTTTGCTGCAACAAATTGTGGTTCTAAATAATATGGCTGAGTTGGAGAAAGAAAATGAACATTTGAAGTAGAATGTTGGAGGAGCTCCTATTGCATGCACTCATGAAGAAGACATCATCTACTTAAAGAGAGAATTGGAAGAAGAAAAAATAAGAGAAAATGTTCTCACCAATCATGTGGAAGAATGGAAAGAAAATTTCACAAACTTAAAGCAAAAATTATTGCTTTAGGGGCCAATCTTTCAAAAGTAGAAACTAAAGCATGTTTAAATCAAAAATTTATCAAGGGATCTGAAACCTTGCAAAATGTTCTCAACATGCAAAGGTCATTGGAGGAAAAAAATGGTTTGGGATATAAGTCTCCTCTACAAAATGCTAATGATCAGCCAAGTACCAATTATGCGGATGCATTGGAAGGTAAAGAAAATCAATCAAATATTGTTGCAACTAACAAGAATGTGCAAAAGAATGAAGCTGAAAGAAAATCAACATAAAATCAACAAGTGAAACAATCAAGATCACTCCTCCATCATGGCGACAAAAAGTTAGGTATCCCACTCAATTTAATGGTTACTATCTTGTATGTAATAATTTTTCACACAAAACCATAAGTTGTAGATTGAAGATGTTTCCTAGAAGAAATGTTGATAGATCAATAATTTCTCAAGGGCCAAATATTTTGCATGCTAATGGAAATAATTATTTTTCTCCACTAATGAATGAGATCAAGTGTTTCATATGCAATAACTTTGGTCACAAAGCTAGTGAGTGCAAATCTAGCCTTCTAAATTCTTCCATGCATCATACTAAAGAGAAATCTAATCAACAGAAAGTTGAGAAAAGATAGAAGAAAAAGGTTGAAAATTGTGAGCTTTCTTTGATAGCTCATGATCAGCATGAGAAATGGCTGATTTATAGTGGTTGTTCCAAGCAGATGACCGGTGATAAGAGAAAATTCTTGCAGCTAAAAGAGTATGAGAAAGGTGATGTCAGTTTTGGAAATGATGCAACAGTTTCCATTAGAGGCAAAAGAACAATTAGATTGGACAAGAAGACCAAAGCTCAAAATGTGCTTTATGTTGATGGTTTGAAGCACAATCTCCATAGTGTTAGTCAGATGTGTGATAATGGGCATGAGGTGATTTTCAGATCTAAAGAGTGTGATATCAAAAATTCTAAATCAAGAATGATAGTGGCAAAGGCCATTAAAAGTGACAACAACATGTATATTTTTTATGACACTAGATACAGTTACTGCATGAGAAAATATAAGAATCTTGGCTATGGCATAGAATATTGGGAGCAATTTTAATATCTTAGAGAGCAGATGGGTGTTGTGCCTTTTCGAAGGTATTGAGGAGTTTTTCATGGAGTTTGTTGTTGTCATATGGCTACCACCAAGAGCACTTTCAGCTGTAAAATTTGGAAAATGGGTGGTGATTGTTTGGCTGCATGCTATTCAATGCATTATAAATTGTTTGCTTGCTTCTTCTTGCTTCATTTCAAGATGGGTTGCTTCTTCATGTATATTGCTTCTTCAAGATGGTGTGGCCTTATATATATTTAGTGGGAGAATGTTCAGCAACTTAGGGGGAATATTTGTTGCACCTCTTCAGGGGGGGATCTCATTTTTTTCTATGTATCACATTGTTGTTATGTATTTTATCTTCCAATGTAAATATTATATAATTTTTTATTAATAATTAAATGCAATATATTAATTATACATCTTAAATATTATTTATTTATTTAAATTCTATATAAAAATAACATATAAAAAAATTATAACGAGATTTTATTTATTTATTTAATGTTATATACAAAATAAGATAAAAAATTATAAAGAAATTTTATGAATGGTCCAAAGGGCATAAAGTTATAAAATTTCTAGAATTATAATAGGGAAATTAACACAATTAAATTTATACCATCTTTATCATATATAGGTGTAGTTTAATTAAATAATATTTTGGTCCTCATATAATTTTGGGTATGTTTGTAAATTTCAGTTATTTAAAATGAAATTTTTAATACATAAATAAATTTAATGCTTAAAAAAAATGGGATTAGAATTCAATTAAAATTACACTTAGAATTCTAGAAGGTATCTATTAGAGTTGGAGCAAAATTGAGTGAAATTTATTTTCTTTAGAAAAAACAAAAATATTTATGAATATAATACTTTATTTGGATATAGTAACTACTAGCATAGATTTATCTTAAGCCTAGATCTATTAAAGGTTGAGATAGATCAAATTTCCTATGGTGCAAATTTTTTTTAGAGTGCAAAACCTAAAAAAATGTTTACATGTCTAGAGATTTGATGCTTGCTAATGCTTGATTGATCATGCTTAAGATGGATTTTGGTTAAAACATTTAAAGTGGTCTCATTATTCTACATTTTGGCCTTTTTCATGTGTGTGTAGATCCATCTAAAACACACATTTAGCAAGCATTGAGAGGAATCAAACAATGTAATTTTTTTTCAAGTTTCTCACTAGAAAAGAGGCTTATACCTCAAGAGATTTGATCCCTCTAAACTAAATTTGTGATTAAGAGAGGAATCAAACAGTGTAAACCTTTTCTCAAGTTTCTCACTAAAAAAGAGGCTTATACCTTAAGGGATTTGATCCATCTAAGCTAAATCTTTGATTAAAATAGATCTTAGGTTATATATCATTTTTAAATTATATTCTCCTCTAATCTTTTGCATATACAAATATTATATTAATTAAATATAACAAATTTTTGAAATCTCACATCTAACTTTGTATTAATTTAAAATGATTTTAACCTTTTTTATCTTTCCTTAATATTATTAAAAAAATCTTGATTTTTTCTTAATATTATTAAAAAAAAAAATCATAAAATTATATTTATTAACAAAAAAATTTAATAATTCACCATCGTGAGGACATTCATGCATGACTACAAAGGCTTTTCTTGCCATAATAATAACATTTTAAGGTAATAGTTTAAAAATACTCTGGATTAATTAAATTAGATATTTATTTGGCGTTGTCTAACGAGGCGGAGGAATTGCCCAGACGATCAAAAGTGGCCGGAATCCGGGTAAAAGAAATTCAAAAAATTTTGTAGAGACAGTGCTTGAATCATGTTTTTCATGGTGGAAATGGATTCAACACCATCAAAAACGTCCAAGACACCCGAAATTTTGAAGTTTAATAACTATAACTTGGATTTACAAAAATCATTGCCGGATTTTCTCCAAATATGCCCGGAATTTCCATAGCTTTCCAGGCAATTCCTCCGGCTAGTTAGACTACGTGAATGGGGAAAGGCATTGTCTAACGAAGTGGAGGAATTGCCCGGATGGTCAAAAGTGGCTCGAATCCAGGTAAAAAAATTTCAAAAAATCTTGTAGAGACAATGCTTGAATCATGTTTTTGATGGTGGAAGTGGATTGAACACCATAAAAAACGTCTAGGACACCTAAAATTTTGAAGTTTAACAACTATAACTTGGATTTACAAATATCGTTGCGTAGAATCACATTCCTATCGATTCACTTGTACAACGTTACTCCTACGCCCACGGTGTGTCGTACCATTGTAGTCTTCAACTAGAGAGAAATAAAATTGAAATGGTAATGCGTGGTAAAATGTTAAATTGCAAAATTGAAGTCTTATTTGTCGGTTGTAAGATTTGAAAAGGCAACTAAAAAGTATACAATGACCGACCGATGTTTATACTTTTTAAGTAATGATTTTTAACGTTGTTTACTTTAAAATAGAGTTTTTAAAATTTAAAATTAATTATTAAACACATGGTAGAAATCTAGTTTTAAATATTATAAATAAATTAATTTTTTATATTATTTATTTTAGAAATTTTATTATATTAGTTTTAGAATTATTTTTTTGAATTTTTAATAATAAAATTTAAATTTTTATTTAATTTTTGTATTTATGTTTGTATTGTTTATTTGGTCTTCATACATATATATAAAAGGTTTTATATTTAGAAATGAAAATATCTGATGGGTACTCAAGTACAAAAAAATTTGCATTTAGAGAGATTTGATTGCTCTCAATACTTAGTTAGAAATTAAAATGGATCTATGCTAGCTCTTAATAATATTCTTTATATTTATATAAATTTCATATTTCTATATATAGAAAATATATTTATTTTATTTTAATAAAATCTTAATAATACTTATAGTTATATATGTTATATTTTTGGTTGACATGTTTTATAATTTTTATAATTTACTTTTTAATGTGATAATCACAATATGTGTGTGTGTGTGTGTATTTATTAATTTAATTTGTCCGCAATGGTGGTGTTAATGTGAGTAATGAGACGACTTCAAGGGTTGTGCACGCCACCCTCAAATGTGGTGTACATTTATGAAGAGGGGGGCACGACCAACCCCCTGCATACATTCACATGCATTCATATGCAAGACCTTAGATGGCCTTGGCTCATTATAAACCTCTCCAAACAATGTCTTGCGAAGCAATTAGTGGTGGATTGAGAGCAGGAGGCGAGGCTAGGTCCTCAACCTCCCTATGGGTGCTTTTTGTTCCAGTTAGTGGTGAATGGTGCTTTGTGTTCTGGTTTGGGTCTGTTGTAGTGATGACGAATATAGGGCTCCCTGGCCCACGAGGGTCTTGGTGGCAAGAGTGGAGTATCTTTAGCAATGAGGTCTCTCATTTGGAGCTTGGAACCCTAACATTCTGCGAGCTGGTGTGGGCTTCACTTTCAGCCCCTTGCATTGGAATTCATGTTGATTCCTTCCATTATTTGGCATTTTATTTTGACTTAAGTATTGGGGTAGGGTTTGAGGATATAGGTCTAATTTCTTTGTGATGGGGGGTTTGGTTTAATTCTATTTATCTAGATTGGGAAGTTTTGGCAGCCTATCTACATCTTTTGCTCGGGGGTCTCCTTACATTTCTAATTGCTAGGTCTGTTGCTAAATTTCGTGTTAGTCTTAATGACCATCGTCTAGTGAATTATAAGGTTTGGGCTTGATGGTTGCTTTGGTCTTGGCTTCCTAGGTGTCTGAGAGTTTTTCGTGACCTGGGTTTACTGTACTATGTGTGTTTTGGAATATGTTTAATAGTGTTGGGGAAGGGGTCCTTTTTAGAGGCTTCTATGACTATTATACAACACTCGGGTGATTCCCTCGAGTATGGGGTTTCTATCACAAGTTTCCGAGATGATTTAGTGGGTTGATGCTCTGGCTCTATTGTGGATGTCAGGTTTTATTTATTGTTTTTTTTGCAAGAAGAGGTATTAACACTAGTAGCTCAAGGTGTGCCCTCTCGGTTTTAGACATGTCGCCTAGGAAGAAAATGTGTTGTAGGGGTGGGGGAGGGGGCAGAGAGGAGTGAGGATTTTTTCTCATGACTAAGCTGCCACATACTTTAATGTATTTCTACCAGAAATAAGGAAAGGGATATGTAAATTGGAAAATCAGGCTGGGGTGGAAAGATAATCCCACTATGATTCAAAAATCTTGGAGCACATGTCTACTTCGATTCCTGACCCTGGGCACACTAGGGGAAGGAAGAAGCAATATCTAAACTCTATGGCCTTGCATTGGAAAATGAAAACCCTATTGGGGCTTGTCCAGAAGGACAAGCATGTGGAGTTGTATAATGTCTTTTCCACCCTATAAGAATTTATCAAGAGAATGCTCAGAAATCAATCTTCTACTTGTACAAAATTGATGCATGTCTTTCTCATGTTGAGGGGCATATTCTATGTGAACCCAATAACAAGGATCCACCAGACTCTCTAGGTTTAAGAACAAGGGATCCCATGCCAATTTCTTCTTCTGAAAATGATTAAAATGTATTGTCTGTTAGCTTTCCTGCTTTTTTCCTACACAATTTTGGTTCAGCCTAGTCAAGTGGGATTATGCTTTTATGATGTATTCAGGTCTTAGTTTTCTATATGTCGGATTTGGTGTAGCGTTGTGTTTTGTGAATTTTTATAACCATGAATATCTAGAGAAATGTTGGCCTATTAGTCTCATGGTAGGTGATTTGAGGAAGAGTAAAATCCTCAAAGTGTAATCTAGCACAACTATGTAATCCTAGTTTTTTTTATAATACAAAGTATCAGTTTACAAGAAAAAAATACGAAATTCAAAAATATAATGGTTACATATAGAAATCATTATTTTAATTTATATGGTCAAATATATCTTTATTTATATTTTTTATATGTTTATTTTTAATTACATTTATTAACTAAATTTATTAAGTTTTTATATATTTATTAATTATATGTTCTCAAAAATCATGATTATGAATATGAATCATCATTAATTTTTTTTTTTTAAATTAGTAGCTTTATTGCCTCGGAATGTCTTCAAAACTGAGTACAATATTTGGCCATGCAGTGCCTACTCATAATACGTTGTAGGTGGTCTCAATCTACCTCGAGGGAAACCATGTTTTTAACCACCTACTCATTAAAAGTAGTCTAAAGAAAACATTCTTAGCATATCCTAATAGACCAAAACATAGCTATAATACAAGATAACCTGAATCGTTCCAACCAATTAAGAGATTGAGGAAGTAATAGGGGCTAGTCCCTTGGTAGTGGAACCAGGAGGAGCAGGAGGATCATATTCACAGTAAAGATGGCCTTCCAGATGTGCTAGCCTTGTATCTAGTATATCCAAAAAGAAACATTGATTTCTCAAAGCTCTTTTAATGTCCTCTAAGGAGGAAAATTCAATATATCTCTCATCTTGTTTGTCTTTTAACACCCTACCAAGAAATTCCTTCATCTGGCAATGTAATACTATAGAATTGAGATATTGTTTCCTTCGTCCCCTAGTGTGACCAAGGTCGGGAACCTAGTTAGAGACCTCTTCTAAAATATTTGAATTAGAAAAGGCTTGACATTTTGCATCAACCAAGGACTCTAGGTTACAAATTTCATGATGAGTTTTAGGGGTAACAACAACAACAAAAAAGTCCCAACAACTTCCTTTTCATGTTATTGAGCCCAATTCTAGCCTTAGGGGCCCCGACCACCACCTCCCCTATGACTGCGGATACGCTATCTTGGTGGCATGTCACAAAGTTATATCATTCTCCTAGGGTTCGAACAAAGGAGTGTAGAGGTAGGGGAAGGTAAGAAATACCAAGCTAGGTCAAGCACACTAACAGAACACTACAAAATTCCCATAGAGCCAAGACACAAAGCAGAGAAAGAAACAAGACAGGGAACGATAATCACACTACATCGTTTACAAGAATTTAAAGTATTCCCTATAACCACCCAAAAATGGAGCCGATACCACACTCAAACACATGAAATTACACTGCAAGGTTAGTTACCCCTCTGCTACACAAATTATTCAGGTCAAAAGGAGAACACAGGAGAGCCAATACCAAGGTGGCCAAGACATAATCAACATTTTCGAGCCTACTAGTAAACATGGTCTTCGACCACCCTCTAGTGTAAGATCCCAACAAAATAAAAATCATACCTACGAGGCTAAACCACTAAATTCCATACCAATTAACAAGAAAAGAGAGTAATAGTAGGTGTACTGTAATTTGGGCAGTTGTGGACAATGGAGCTGGGAAATCCTGCATCTCTGCCCCTTTGCCATTTTTTTCTCCACCTCTGTAGCTCCCCTAATATTCACATCCACCTCATAAACCTTGTTTTCACACAGCTAGATAATGCCTTACATCCACAAGATGGATTTTTCACACTTCCACAAAATACAACTTGAGTGATTTGTTCTGCTTCCAAACCAAACACACGACAAATAGAAAAATCCTCACCCTTTCCCTCCTGCAATGTCAAATCCCTATTAGTGACAAGATTAACATTTTTGCATTTTTTTAATGGCTTGCTGCCTGTGAATATTTTTGTATTGGCTTTGTGCCTTGTAAACCTTTAAGTGAGTATACTTAAGAAAATAAAATAAAATAAAATTAATTAATTAATTAAGAAAAAATAACCAAAATTAATTAAAAAAACATAAAAACAAAACAAAATAAAATTGATTAATTGCAATATAATAAATTTAATTGAATAAATTGAATATTTTTATTTATTTTTAGTTTTTATTATTTTTTTATTGAGTGGACATTATGTTTTTTTTTATGATTATTTTTGGATTTACTACTTCATTTTAAGAAAACTACAACATTTCTCCCTATTGAGTTTACAAAGAAAAAGATAATTCTAATGATATGTACATGAGAATGATGGGAGACAAACTAGTTTATCAAGAAGCTATAACAAAATGCACTATACATTATATATTGATTTTTGTTAGCAATATTATTTATGATTTTATATAAACATTTCATTAACTCCAAAATTTTCTTATTTAATATGTTTAGTTAATGTTGTGTTAGGTTGCCTTTTTTATTTATCATGTTAATTACATTATTGGCCTAGTCTTGAATATATGAAAATATGAATCTAGAACAAGTTTAAACATCAAATTTTTTAGCTTTTTGAAGCAATTATCACCAAATTAAATGATGTAATTGTTGGTGAAATTGTAATTTTTCATTATTCAAATTATAATTTAAATGTATAGATGGATTGAGCCCCATAAAAAGAAAAACATTGAATTCACTTGAAATATGCATTACAATTCCAATAATTCTTTTAAATTTTTAGTTGGATTTAAAAAATGATAAAAAAATATGAAATAGGTTAAAAATTGTTTGTTGAAACTAATTGTTTAACTTTATTTTAAGCTAATGATTAGGTATATTTATTTTTAATTTAGATTTGTTTTAATTTTTGTTTTTCATTTTGTGGAGTTGCAGTTATTAAGCATGGCATTCTTATGAATGTTGTTTATTACCATGCGGCATCTTAGAATCATAAGAAATGATTTTGTCTTAAATTCCCAAAAGTTGGGATGAATTAATGCAATTCTAAAATTGTTCAAAATTAGCAAAAATCTTTTTTCAATCTTTCTTTAGGAAAACCTTTATTATCATCTACAATATGCTCCTTAGGACACATTGTTGGTCTATTTGTGTTGCCATTGATGTCCCCCTGTTGAAATCATGTACTCATGAGTCTATATGTCAAGTCTTGAGTCTGTTGTATACTTGTTGAAGGTTTTCATGTTGATGTAACTTGTTGTAA
Source organism: Pinus tabuliformis (assembly GCA_031772625.1). Lineage (NCBI taxonomy): Eukaryota > Viridiplantae > Streptophyta > Pinopsida > Pinales > Pinaceae > Pinus > Pinus tabuliformis. Next base: position 999,983,700 of record CM062809.1, on the reverse strand, counting down.
TAAGTATCAGAAGGTCTGTAGGAGAGGTGTCATGAGGTAACAAGGCCTCACTTGAAGCTGAGCTACACTTGTACTAGAGGTTTGGTTGATGATGTGTGTGATGTCTTGTTGAAGTTATGCAACTGTGTCCCTAATGTCAAGATGAGTTTGGAAGGATGGTTTACAGGTCATTTCACTACCCAGAAGCTCTGTGGAAAGTTTGAGGGTTGGATCCTTATTGCAAGCCATGCTTTTCCCCAGTTGCATGGAAGGAGGTTCATCAGAGTGATTGGAACAATCCAATCGCATGGAGGACAGACTCATGCGAGCAACCAACTCTTCCAGTTAGTTTTGTCTAGGCCTGTGAATTCGACCAAGGGATTACGACTTTATCTCCAGGTTTCTCATGCTCCTCTGGAAATTAATATTTTTTTTGGCGAAGTCTAGTGTCAAAATTTTCTAGAAAAAGGTCGAAATAAGTCGTGGGGCCTTTAGAAGGCGGTTAAAGTTGAAATCATCAAAGGGCTAGTGGAAGCAGGGGTTTGATATGGTCATGATGTCAATCTCAATCATTTCTGAAGTTTATGAAAAGGTTTTGTGTGAGCTCCATCATCTAAAGAATTAATTGACTTAACCATATGTAGATTCTACAAATATGAGAAGGAAAGAAGCTCATTTGTTGGTTCAGAAGAAGGGTGTGCGAAGGAGTGTGCTTGAGTTGAAAGTGTACAACTAATGAGTTTTGTAGTGAGTTCATAATTTCAGAATTGCAGTGTGCTTCAAAGAATAATCATTAGGGGAAATTTAGGTCTAAAACGGGTATCGTAAGGAAATTACTAGAAATTGCACCAAATGTTGCAATGTAAACGTCGTAAGTCAGTAGCATATGAAAAAATAGCAGAGTTTAAGAGTGAATCCTCAAATTATATTCTTCGAGGGAACACCCACTGTTTTAGAGTGGATGTTTACATATCCTTCTGAAGGAGTAATTCATACTAGACATTCCCCATTAGTTCAACTTCCAAAAGCATGTCATTGTAGTATTTGATTCCCAAAAGCAATGCATTGTCATTTATAAAGGCACCAAAGACACAAACAAGACATATATCTTAACTTATTAGCATTAAATGAAAATTTGATAAGGTGTTGTCAGAAATAGTTAAGTGTGAAAAGATAGGTGAAAAGGATCGAGTTACTTACTTAGAGATGCATATGTATCAAGTGGCTTGTAGTTGAACAACATTAACGTAATATCTTGCCTTGTTGGGTGATTAGACACTTTAGCGCCTCCTGTTTTGTGACCAACTTAGTGTGAAAACATAGGGGAAAAGGATTGTGTTACTTACTTAGAGATGCATATGTATCAAGTAGCTTGTAGTTGAACAACATTAACGTAATATCCTACCTTGTTGGGTGATCAGGTACTTTAGCGGCTCCGGTGATCAAGTATTTTAGTGCCTCATGTTTTGTGACCAGCTTCACATAGGGGAAAATTATTGAGTTACTTACTTAGAGATGCATATGTATCAAGTGGCTTGTAGTTGAAAAACATTAACATAATATCCCACCTTGTTGGGTGATCAGGGACTTTAGTGCCCACTGTTTTGTGACTAGCTTCTTCCTTCCTGTTGGCAAAGTGGGTGATCAGGTACTTTAGTGCCTCCTCTTTTGTGACCAACTTCTACCTCTTGTTTTGTGACCAACTTCTTCCTTCCTTGAAAAGTGTATGGGGTTATCCACATCCCCACATGGTTAGAATGGTTCCTATTGCTATGTTGTTGGCATTTACATGCACATGGGATTCCATCTTCAGATCTAGAAGGACCCAAATTGGTGCCTTCCAGTCACAAGTGGGAGTACAATACAAATACTGATACATGCTGGTCGGGAACTCATGGTTATACGACACAAAAACAACCTCTCCAAAGTGTGATAATTCTCAAGGATAGCCTCGCCCACCCTCGTTGAGTCTCAACTCTTGCTAAGGCATAATTTTTTTGTATATTTGGTTTGAATTGGAAAATGTGATAACTTTGACAAACATTAATAACAAATGAGTCATCTTACAAATTCACATAGTAACTTACAAATTCATGAAAACAAGTTACAAATTCACCATAGTATAAGTTAGATGTATGCTAACTTTGACAAACATTAATAACAAATGAGTCATCAAAAATAGAATAGAAATTTCTAGTGTAGATTACTCAAACAAGTTACAAATTCACCATAATAAGTTACAAATTCACCTTAGTATAAGTTAGATGTATGCTAACTTTGACAAAGATTAATAAAAAATGAGTCATCAAAAATAGAATAGAAATTTAGATATAAAATAGTATAAGAAGAAAATAATAATAATAATTTCAAATAATTTTGAATTTCTAATTCAATTCTATCTTCTCTTATGATGATATTTTTTCTATAGATTTTTTCTTTTGTAAGCTGAGGTGGTACTCTTTCTATTACTGGATAGAAAATAAAACATTACATCATATCAAAAATCTTGCAGACCCGCCCACATCGGGAAACCGGGTGACTAATCCATCTATAGTTTTTTATAGCCGCCCAAAAGTAAAAGGCCCAAAGTCTGATAATCTTAGCCAAATAAACAAGGCAGTCTTGAGATTTCCTATTACTACTAGTCTGCAGAAAATACATATCTCTATTTACGTCATGCAAAAAACTATAACCAAAAAGACTATTAGATCTTCTAAACATATCTCATGTCAAACAGTGTCCATTGCCGGTTGCTGACTTGCTCCTTTCTCTGCATCTTGCTGGTCTCCCTTCAGCAGCTGATGAATTGCGTCCAGCTTCTCCTCTTGCCTCTCCATCGCAATGCGGATAAAGCTTAATTCCCTACGCATGTCCGGGTTTCCCTGGGCCAGCTCAACCATCTCCTTAGCCACTTGCTCTAGAGCCTTTGCCAGCAGCCCCTTCATAACCCAATATATGTGCAAAGATTGTTTAAACAGTGACATTCTCCCCCTTGTATGCCCTGGATCATGAAGCAGGAACTCCCACTCCTCCATGTCCTCTTCAGATTGATCTTGAAGAGACTCCTCCTCCAGATACTGCATAATTCTTCTCACTGCTGGGTTGGAGTTACGCTGGTAGGCCCTTTCTGCCCGCCGGACCCTGTGATTCACCGTCCTCCTTGCCTTTTTAGCCGGATTCTTGTCTTGCCTGGAGTTCTCTCCTTCTTCCTGCGTCCTCCTATTCTGTCTCTGGCCCCTTTTCCTGTTCAAGTCCACGCCTCTGCCGGGGCCCCTCTCTCGTTTTCTCATACCATAACGTCGAAACTTAACCTCCTGCGGAGCAGGGTAATTCTCTTCCGTCTGTTGGTGCTTGTCGTCTGCTGCCCTGTCCTGAGAGAAAGACCGCACATTCCCCTCGCCCTGTGGAAGCTCTTCCTCCGACTCATCCTCGATGTCCCAGACCTTGATTGGCTGGTCATCCTTCATAATTCCTTTTCCTTTCCTGCTCTTATTCTCATCAGCTGCATTATACTGCTCCTCTGTCTCCCTAGCTTTCTGTCTTGTTTCCATACTGCCCGCGGGACTGGCGTAGAGAGATCTCGGGTTCTCGGAAGCTTTTACCTTTAGATGTTGATTCTCAGCAGCAATGTCCGCACTTCTCCAAATTGGGAAACAGCTAAGTAAGTGATCTCCCATCCCCATTTTGGTATATATCGATTTCCTATCCTTATCGTATGCCCTTGGTTCAGTTTTCGTTTGTCGCCGGTAGCTTTCCGGGATGACGATTCCCCTGGCCATCATTCCTTGATTAATTCCCGCTGTCAAAGGATCTGACAGACCGCTCCGACCTCCTCTAATGTCTCGCTCATTTATTGTTTCACCTCGGATGTCTTCCCGGGCCGTTCTCCACGCCCGCCGCCACTGTACTAGCCTGTGTCTTATGATCATATCTTTTCTTTGTCCCATCTGATTTGGGATCATTAATCGGGACCTCCACGTCCTCTCATTGCTCCAGCTCATTGATCCTCGTGTTCCCACTTGTAGCTTGATCATAGTCTGATTTAATTATTTCTGCTAGGTCCTTCCACTCCCTGTGCCCGCGGACTGCTCTCCATTGATTATCCACCGTGCTGCCCCGAACTTTACAGCCCCAGTTTGCCATGAAATCGGCCGCCTGGTTTCCTTTCCTTCTAACGTGGTTTATAATTTTGTAATTAATTCTTTTCAGAAGATCTGCAATTTCCTGGATAATTCCTGCCGTACGCCAACTATTTGTGACCTTCTCCCAATCCCGACCATTGCTAAGCTTTTTCAGAGTCTCGACCGCAATCTGAGAGTCTCCAACAATTTCTAAATTGGTGTAACCGTTTCTTACAGCAATTCGCAATCCCTGGTGGAGAGCCCAGAATTTTGCCTCGTTATTAGTCATTTCTCCACCCCAGTCTGCGAAAATCCACCTTACCTGCTTGTTACTATCCCGAAAAATGCCCCCAAAATCAGCTTCTCCCGGGTTCCCCTTCGAGGCCCCGTCAAAGTTTAATTTGATAAAATTTCCACTAGGGAAGCTAAATTTATCAGGGCTTTGAGTCCGCATATCCAATTGAGAATTCTTCTTGAAGTGAACCATCTCATACTTTAGGTTTAACTTGTTCAGAATTCCCTCCTCAACCGGGTTGGCCTTCCAATCCTCTCCATCCCACTTTTCAACCAGGATTGTTTCTCGCATTAACTTGACTGCTCTTTCCCAGATTACTTCAGGCTCTTTTTCTGTATTTTGAAATACCCTGCGATTCCTCTCCTTCCATATCATCCACATTACAAACCCTAAGATGAGACTCCACGCTCTTTTGACCACTCTACACTGGAAAACCTCCTTATTCCATTGAAAGATCGTTTCATTGAATTCGCTAGGAACAATCTCGGATTTACCAAATGCTCGTTTGGTGTTCATCCACAGCGTCTTTGCGAACGGACACTTAAGCAGAAGATCATTTCTAGTCTCCGTATCAATGTTACATAGACAGCACCTCGAAGGACCATTGAAGCCTTTTTTTTGAAGTTGATCCCAGGTTAAAATCTTTTTCTTAGTTTCCAGCCAAATAAATATGGAGACTTTAGGCCACCAGTTACTTTCCCATATCATTTTCCAGTCTAGATCCTCTTCACCTCTGGTTTGGGTATCAGTTAAGAAATAAGCTTCTTTGGTGGTAAAAGAGCCCTTCATAGAATTCCCCCACCTAAGGATATCCTTACCTGTGCGGGCTTTGATTTTTCTAGATTCTGTTAGGTACCTATATCAATAGGTTTCATATTTCATGATTGGCAGATTCAAGGGCCAAATATGCTCTGCTTTGATGGTACAAAGATCCCATATTTTCAAGACAACAAGGTGTGTGAATAGGTTCATGTTTACTCAAATTTTGATGGATGGTCCAACAGCCTAACCTGGACCATGCCATGTTTAAATTTTCTGTTGTAGAATAGAGAAAGAAGTCTGTCCAAACAGTCTAATCTTGGCAGACAAGTAGCTAGGTAGAGAATTAAGGTTCCCAACTGCTTAATCTGGGGCCTTGGAAGGAATAAGGGCAGTCTTAGATAGAAAAAACAAAAGAAAAAGCCAAATAAAAGAAAAGGCAAGTAAGGGTCTGCAAGTCCAAATGCACCCTCCAAGAAGAAATAAAAAAATGCTAGGCAAGTAGCTGGGTAAGTAGTTGGGGTTGCAGAAAGGTTGTCTTTACCATTGCAGGTGTGTTAACTTTGTTTACCAAAGCAAAGTCAATGAATTAAGAAAGTGTTCTTCTTCATCAAGTTGCAGCAAGCAAAGGAGCATGTCTAATTCCCCAAATTCCCCTTCCACTCTTATTACTAACATCCCTTCATCCATGGAGATTGATGAGAAAATTCTAAGGTTTTATGATGGTTCTTGTTCATTTAAAAGCCACATTTCTTGTGTAAAATTCTTTTCGTTTTGATCTACTCCCTAAACTAAGTAAGTTTCAAATAAACTTAGTGATTTTCCCCTTCATTCTCATTTTCCCCATACTAACTCTAACTCTACTATGTAAATCCCCTATATCACCTTTTCCCTACTATAATAACACTATGGTGTATAAATCCCAGCACTATGTACATATCCTCCTCTTGACACTATAGCCAAATAAGTGGTCAAGGGAGACTTTAGTCCATCTGGGACTGTGGTCAACCCTATCTTGGAGCTGCTCTAACCTCTGGTTATGAGCAGCAACCTCTTCCCTCAGCCCTCACCATTCCTCTGCTCAAAAACACAAAAAACCCCTTTTTCCCTTGCTAAAATCACTCCTATAAACCCCTTTCTCTTATAAAACCCTTGAAAAACCCGAAAAATCCCCAAAACACATGAAAAACCCCCTTTCCTATAGTTCTCCGCTGTAAATATTTAAATGAATATTTAATTAAGGCCGGCGGGACCCCCAAACCTGCACGATCCGTCGGAGGGCCCGCCAGCCGTCGATCTTCCGCCACCCATGATCCAACGGTGGGCGGTCATTTCTATTCCCCGACCTGCCGACCTTTAGCGTCCGGGGAAAATGGTTTTCCGCCCCGTACAGGGACGCGTGTCAGATGTTGGGGTTGTTCGGAGCCCCCCTACCCAATACCACTCATCAGCAAAGGCGGTGCGGGGAACCCACTTACCGCCATTCCGATACCGCCGTCCCTTATGTCATCGTTGCGTCATCCTGACGTAGCACCTTTCACCCACCCCCGCGCCATGTGATCCTCCACGTACTCCTGCCACCTTATTCACTCGCCACCATGGCTCACACCTCAGCAGCCACGTCACCTCCGTACCCGGGCCCCGCCATGACGTCATGCTGACGTCATCGACGGAAAAGCGCCAAATGCATACTTTTTCCAAATTTAACGTTATAAACGACCAAATGAGCCGTTTTGGGTCATTTTCACGCGCAAAAGAAATAGCCGTTGTCAACCAGCTGCCGCGAAATTTGTCCCCAGCCATCAAATTCAACATTTCGACCGCTACAAGTCCAGAATTCGACGGCATTAAACCTCCACAGCCCGGCCCGCAAGCTTCCAAGCTAGTTTTTCCAGGTATTTCACCAGTTTTCCCCACTTTTGTCCATGCATTCCAATTCTCTGTAAATTCACCATTAAAAAACTGGTAAAAATCCTAAATTCAACTCTGTTTGTTACCTAAAGTAAGCCCAAGCAACCTGCATCACCCCTGAACTATAATTCGACATTAGAGCGGTCATTCCGCGGGCTGAAACCATAAAATTGTCCTCGAGGTGCTCGGCATTGTTCCCTTTTGCCGAGTACAGGCCAGCTGCATTTTTACCAAAAGAAACCTCATTACCTCTGCAACTTACCCTTGGTAGTTCACGTCCCTGAGAGGTTGCAGCAAACTGCAGAAACCAGCTTGCATTTTCACTAAGAAAAACACTTCAGACTTGGTCTGTATCGGTCCTATTACTCAAGCTTTTAAAAAGACTTTGTAAACAATTGCCATCACCTTATTTCAAATCAAGTTTTACAATGGCTGCTTCTGCATCCTCATCCCTCAGTGTAGCTCCATTGAATCCAACAAATAGAGAGCTGGAGGCCTTGCCATTGGTTGACAAGGACTGTCTTATTGAAGACTTTGAGGGAAACAAGGACTTCTTGCAAACTTTCAGTCAGTTGAGAGAGGACTATAAGGATGGTCATGGTACACATGGGATATGGGAGTCAAACCTACCATATTATTGTCTCCCAGCTGTAAATGTCTTCCCTGAAATCATTCACCTATGTGCTGAAAACTATAATGTGCAGCACAGAACTGTTAGCACTCCATATGGAAGGATCCTCTTCTACATCAATGCTGAGTCTATCAACAAAATGTTACATTTTGATCAGACAGAATTGCTAATCCCGTTTTCCATAAGCTATTTGCTAGAGACTGGTGAAAAGATGACCAGTGAGGAGATTCAAAAGGTCACCAGAGATTTCATGAGACCTGAGTGCCAGCCTACAGAGCCACCTCCCTACCTGGGTATCCATTTCAATGATATAGGCAAGCTTTTACTGGACATGATTGCCTATGTGCTGGGATACAAAAACAGTGAGCATGTGGACAAAACAATGCTAGTATTGCTATCTGCATATAGCCCTCGCCAACCCCCTGCCAGGAAATATAACTTTGCTAAATTCATTGCCAATAAGATTCATGATCAGCTGAGCAAGGTGGACAGGCAGGGGGTCTTCAGGTACTCAGCCTATATTTACCACCTATTCATGTACTACCACTCTGAAGCCTTCCCATGCTACATCAGAAGGCTGGATCACAAAGGGGAAAGAAGATCTGTTATCTTCTGGACCTCTGTCTTTCATAAGGTCACAAACTCACCCTATACCTACTGTGAATTTGTTGACCAATTTGTATACCCAGTCCCTTGCCTGTTGATGAAGTCCCCTCCTCCCAGGGTATCAAATGAGATAAAGAAAGCCCTGCAGCTTTCTAGAAAATATAAAATAGGTGACTGGTACCTATATGAGAACCATACTGTCATTAGGATCTATGGCTGTGAGCTCTGTCCATACAGGCTCCCAAAATATGTACCTATGAGGTTATTTGCCTTGGAATATTACAGGCAGTTGATTCAGTCAGACCTCACCCATTTCCACAACGCCAAAAAGAAGGCTCACCTCAAGTTCAAACACGAGTTGGGCCCCTTCATCATGAACCAAAAATAAGGGTGGGAAGAGGCAGACCTAATCCTCAAGGACAAATACAAGTTATCCTATAGTTTTCGGTGGGTCCATTATGACCCTCAAGGTTTCATCACTGCTAGAAGAAACAAGTATAGGCTTATAGGCATTAAACATTGCCAGTACTCTCACATTGAAAAATATGCCAACCTGCAAGAATGGCAGATGGACACTCTAGTTGAAAATCTAACTGAGGAAGAGAGAATGATAAAGAGTAGGAGGGAGCTTGAAAAGACTATTGACCTAGACTATGTGCAGCAGGTACCTTTCAGACCGCCTTATTCAATAGGAGAAGGGACCTCGGCTACAAAGACTGCACCATAGGCACCTTCTACATCAGCACCAGTGTTAGATAAAGGCAAGGGTATAATGGGTACAGAAGAGGAGGTAACAAAAGAAAAGTCTGCCCCTAAAGCAGAGCAACAAACAGGGCAGCAACAAGAACAGCAGCAAGGGCAAAATGTCCCTCCACAGACTCAGCTACCAGCAGCTCCAACACTGCAAATTCCACCTCCACAAAAAGAGCCAGTAACTGCCCCAATCTTACAGACCCCAGCACATGAGGAAAGGGGAACTAAAAGAGATAGAGAAGAGTCCACTCCTCTCAGTTGATCCTCCCACCAGCCAGAAGCCAAAAGGCAAAGAGCAGACTCCCCAGAGGTAGAAGACATTACTGATGATGTCTTGGAGAGTGAAAGAAAAGACAAGGAGGGCAGTCAACACACAGGTACAAGCTCCTTTCAGCAGGAGCAAACTTTACAACACGGCTTAGAGGTGTCCTCCTCTTCCCAGCTGACCAAGAAGCCCAAAAGCCCCAAGGCTTCTTTCAAACAGATAAAAGCTCAGAATGAGCTGCTAAGGGCCGAGGTCTACAAGCAATTCGTAGATGCAACACCAGCCCAGCAAGAGAGACTATTGTCGGTATATGACATTCAGCAGGAGAAATTGCTCCTGAGCCACTACAAGCCAATGGGGCCGGACCCCAAGACACCTGCAGATTTCATAAAGACAAGGGTGGAGGTCCTAGCCAGGGATATACATCCCATGGACCAGATTGAACTCCACAAGCAAACTGGAGAGATGGTCTTTGCAACCCTAGTAGAGAAGGCCACCTTGGCCCATGAGCTGAAGGAGTCCCTAAAAAACACCAACACCCAGTTGGATTTTGAGAGATTGTCATCCCAAGCCAAAGACAACAGAATAAAGTCCCTGGAGGAGATCATCATCAATCTAGGACATGATCCTAGTGATCCAACGGGTGTAAAGGCCCTCATGAAGAAAAAGGATGATGACTTGAACGCATTAAAGAAGAGGTTGAAGCTGCAGCCCACAGAGCACCCTCAAACAGCAGAACTTCAAAAGCAAAAACGGGCTGAGGACCAGCTAGACCTCCTAATGCAGCAAGACCAAAGGATTAGGGAACTGGAGAAAGAGCTGGAAGGAATATTACAGGAAAAACAAGCAGATTCCACTTCCCAAGCTCCTCCAACTACATCAACAACAGCAGCAACTTCAGGGGCAGCAGTGCCCCCTACAGCAGGAACAGCAGCAGCCTCAGATGCCAGTCCAAGTATAGAAGAATTGACCAAGGTCGTCAAAGCAATGGAGCTCCAAGCAGACGAAATAAAGAAGGCCAAGGAAAAATTGGCAGAACTGGACTCCAAGTATACCAACTCCAAAATGACTGTAGCAGAACAGGGCAGAGAAATAAAGGCCCAAAGAGACAAGATAAAGGCTTTGGAAAAGGAGCTGAATCTAGAGACAGCTATGGCTGACATAAAGAGAATACTATGGGCTAAAATTGGCCAATCCATCAAACAGCAGTGGAGGTCAATAAAAATAATGCATGAGCAGATGGATTTGATGGGCCAAGCACAAGTGGAAATTCAGAAGGCCAAGACAGTACTAGGAAAGAAAACAGAACAGGCAAACAGGATGATAGACTTCCTGAATAGACAGGAAAGGGAAGAATTGGCAGCCATAGGCATTCCCAACAGAACAGAAGCTGTCCTCTCTTCCAAGAAGGCACTAACTCTAAGAAACTACATACAAACAGTAGAGAGGAAATTTTTTGAAATGCAAGCAGATGTGGAGGAATACAAGGCCAAAATGGGAGTGCTGCAAGCAAAAGGCCTGCCCAGCTTGCTAAGTGGTGCAGGAAAGCTGATCTCCCTAGATCAAATGGCCAACAGAATGGCAACCACTATTGAAAATCAGATTATTGCATCTGGCAGTACATCTGAACCAGCAGGGCCTCCTACAGGACAGAGTTTATATGAAAAACTTGAAGGCATGTTCTTCATTGAGAATGAGGTGAATCACCTGTTTGAGACCCCTCCCAATCTTTACAGACATACAGAGGCAGAGGAAACATTGATAAAAATACGCAGGCATCAAATGCCTAAGGAGGATTGGTGGCAGTTTATGCTTCAGATTTTGCCACGGTAATTCCAGCTGTTTGGTCACTGCCAGCTCCAGGTCACTAGAGGACAAACAGCGGAAAAGGGTTAGCATTTAAAAACAGCTAAGAAGTGACTCATCACATAAGACGATGACAGCTAGCCAAGTTTTGAACAATGCATCTCCAACCGACTCTAACAGCCATAAAGACCAAATATCTTCTGACTATTTGACAGCTGAAGCATAAAGGAATTTCGGCTGCATTCACTCCTTCAGCTACTGCATTCCGGAGATTAGCATATCATAAATGAGATATTAACTCATTTCGTTGATATTTTTGATGTAAATTTTGTATATAAACTCCCCTGAGTAACTCATAAGGGGTTGGTAATTTTCTCTATGAGAACACTTGGATTGTACACTTTCAGATTGATCTAATACAAAGGGCTGGATGAGCTCAATTATTTCCTGAAATATTTGATGTCTGGAGGATGCTCCATGTGTAGATGTAGAATTCCTGTGCTGTCTGATGAAATAACAAGTTTTTTCCTTCAAACTTTGTTCCTGTTTTCTTATGTTTTTCAGATCATAATCATGTTCCACTAAGCTAGCAGTAAAGGAAAAGAATAGTACAAGATTTGTTTTACTACACCTTGCACTCAAAATTTACTGCTATGAATGTTTTGTCTTCAGGATTACTATGCACATGAATTCTTAACTGCTCATGTCTATATTGATTCAATACGTATGAAAATTGCCTGGAAATTCTTAATTGCTTCTAGGATAGTATTCCCTTTGTGTTTCTTCAGCAGTTCACTGCAGGATTCTTCATTGCCTTGCATTAACTGGATACACTCCACTCAATCTCTAAATATAAACGTTGTTCTCAGACACTAATCTGGCTTTGCAGCATCACTACAGTATCAAAGCAGCACATCAAAGACCTAAGGACCACTGACTCCATAGCCCAATGGACTAGAACATTTTGGAAATTGCATAAGAACCTGGACTGAAATTATCACCCAACTATAACCTTAAAACAAAACCGAACTCATATCTAGCCTAAGATCATTAAAAAAAAAAACAAAGATAAATCATAAAGAGAGAGCCCTCTCTGATTGCAGCTTTGCTAGAAGCTGTAATCCAAAGATTGGTTAGTGGTTACCCTGGCCATATTCCCTTAGAGTCAAAGGGAACAACCTGGGTGTTAACATAAATGGCGACTCCACTGGGGACTGCTTGAGATTTTTCAATTACTATCTATCTTCCATAGCTACTATCAAGCCTGAAATCAGTCAAGAGGCCTTTAAACTGTTTCTGTATCACATTGACAGCTTTAGGGAGGAGCTTTTTTGGGGAATCTTCATCTTAGCTTTGAAATATATATAGCCATTCCAAAAATCTTCATCCAGTCCTTGCAGATATAAAAACTTCCTGTAAAAACCTAAAAAACAGCTAGAAACTGGCTCCTAAGAAAAATCCACAGCATACTAGGGCAAATCCTGACCCTAATCCACCCATCATTGTTGATAATCCAAATACCATCCCTAGAAACATCAGGAAGCAACAAAGGCAAGATCAACCTGTAGATTTGACCTCAGATACAGATTATCCTAGCCTTTCTACTCCATTTAAGGTCCTTTTTCGGTCTATTCCAAGTTCCCCTAGTTCACCATCCACATCTCAAAGCCCTACTCCCACATCTTCATCCACTGCACTTATTCCCTTGAACCACACTCTAGGTTCAGCCTCACCTGTTACCCCTGTCACACCCACTGTTCCTATTAGCTTAGCCACCCCTGTTAACCCCCTACACCTTGTAAATATGGCAAGATATGCACCCTTGCAGTTGCCTGCCAATCCTGCGGCTTTGCCTCAGGATTACCAAACTAAGATCACTTACTTTGACTCCACTCGCCCTTACTCTGCCATCCAACATGCCAAGAGGATGCAAGATCATTTTGAAAGCTATGAAATAGATGATGACAGTGTGAGGATGAGAATCTTTGTCCAAAGCTTGACAGGTGATGTTAGAACCTGGTTCAGATCACTTGCAGCAAATACTATCACAACCCTTGATGAGCTCTATCAAGCATTCACTAGAAGATGGGAGAAAAAGAAAGATCTCTTACATATACTGGGTGAATATGAGACAATCAAGAGAGGTCCTCAAGAGACAGTGCTGGAATATTGTGCTAGATTCAACAACGTATACAATGCAATACCACAAAACCTAAGACCCCCTCCTGATTTGGCCTTATACAAATTCCCTGATGGATTTGACCCTGATATGGCATTTCAGCTAAAGGAAAGAGCCCCTGAAAGCCTAGAAGAAGCCCAAAAGGTAGCTGTTACAGTAGAAGCAAACCTAATTGCCAAAAGAAACAGGGCAAGGTTAGAAAAGAGAAGCATATATAAAGAAGAACCTACAGCCTTTGATCAGAAGTTTGATGCCATTCTCAATAGCATGAAGAGATTGGGTGATAGGGTGGAGTCGGTGGAAAGAAAAGCATCATGGGAAGCACCACAAAACAACCCCATAAGGAATCCAAATTTTAGGAGAAACCCAAACCCAAATAGTGGCAGGGCCAATGCTGATCCAGAAATCAGACCTCCATTTCAAGAAAACTTTGCTGAAACATCTACTTCAAATGAACGAGAAGATGATACCCACATCAACTTGATGGGTTTGAATGATGGGCATCAAGTTTTCCTAAGTCGAGAAGATCACAAAGAGGATGACTTTCCACAATTCCAAACCAAATCAGGTGAGTCATTTGACTTCAAACAAGGCTATGACACAGCTGTTTATGAAGTTCATAAACAGTACAAATTGAGGAGCAGAATGGTAAATATAACACAGCCTGAGAAACCAAAGTACAGGTTGTAGCCCAAAAAGGCCACAGTCACTGAACCAATTAACACAACTGATTTGCCTACAACAGAGGCAATTGTGGAAGAGATCACTGAACAAATGTCCTCAACACAACAGCCACTGGCTGCACCTTCTTTACAGCCCAATCCAGGGGACCTTCCTCAAGACATTAGGGTAAAGAACAAGGCCCAAGATCAAGGTAAGAACCAAGAGGAAAATACAGTAAACAAAGACAAGGTCGCTGCTCACAACATTAAGGTGCAAACTGAAAAGCCTTTTGATTTGGAGGCTGAAATTGGCAAACTGAAAGTGGCTGTTCCTCTCTCAGAATTGGCCAAACATGACATTTATAAACAGCAGATCAAGAAATCCCTTCAACTCACTCATAGTAAAGATAATGTCAATGTGTTGGATGACACCCCAGAATTGTTGTTTGGCCCAGAGGTTGATGGGAAAATAGCAGTCACAGGGATATTACCTTTCTATGTTAGTTTGCATGTGCATGACAAGATACTGCACAATGCAATGTTTGATTCAGGAGCCTCTCATAACCTCATGCCAAAATCAGTGATGGAGAGACTGAATCTAGACATTACAAGACCATAGAAGGACCTATTTTCATTTGACTCCAGCCAAGTTAAGTGCTTAGGTTTGATAAAAGACTTGTGTGTATCCCTTGTCCAATACCCAAACAAAAAAATCCTGATGGATGTTGTAGTTGCTGATATCCCACCCAAATATGGAATGCTGTTGTCAAGATAATGGGGGGCTAAACTCCAAGGATCATTACAGTTAGACATGTCATATGCCACAATCACAGTCTTTGGTCAACCCAAGAGACTATATAGAGAATCCCTCATGAAATATATGGTCAGCGGTGAAGAGAAACCTCAAAACTTTCCCATATATGTTGTCCATTCTGATATAGATTCATACATTCTCTTCAATAACAACTCAGGTCTAACAGACAATGATGAAACTAAGACACCGAAACCAGAGCAGGGATGTAGTGAAAAAATAGCTGCTCTAGAAGTAAAGATGATCCAAACAAGTGATGAAACTGTCCTAAAAGATGAACTAAATAAAAAACCAGAACTCCAACTCTCAATCCCAGACCATAGACAAGTTATCAGAACTCCCCTACAACAAGAAATCTTATGGTTTATGGAGTTTGACGGATCAGTCAACAAGTTAGGGGCAGGGGCTGGAATCTGGATACATAATAAACAAAACAGTCATGCAGAGGGCAGAGCTTATAGATTGAACTTCAGATGCACTAACAACATGGCTGAATATGAGGCTCTTTTACTAGGTCTCAAACTAGTAAGGTCCTTACAAGCCATAAAAATTTCAATCCTAGGAGATTCAGACCTAGTTATCCAACAAGTCAAGGGTAATTTTGTCACTAATGACAAAAGACTGAGGTCCTACAGGTCTGCTGCTGCTGAGCTATTAAAATCATTCACTGAATTTCAGATTACTAAAATTCCTAGGACTCAAAACCTTCATGCTCATAGCTTGGCCACATTTGCAAGTACATGCAAGCTACCTTTTGAACCCCACCACAGCTTCACAGCTGAGATTAAGCACAGACCATCTGTCCCAAACAATGTCAAGGATTGGCAGGTATTTGATGATGACATGCAAATAAATAACTTCTTGACTCTGCAGCAGGAATTTTCAGGAACAAGGATTGACAGTGATAGAGCAAGTCAATCACAAATACAGTGTGAAAAGGACAACAAAGCAATATCACCCAAAACAGCTAAACAAATGTTAAAACCCACAATTTTTAACAAAGACAACATACTAGAAATTCAACAAATTGATGATGAAGAAGAGACAGCTAATGATGAAGCTGAGGTGATACAATTAAAGGACAATTTTCTTCCCACTGGTTTAGCTCCATTGGAAGATATGTTTGATTCAAATGATGTTCCCAGTAAACCAAAAATGCAGCCCCTCAACACTGCCATAGAAGAGTGCAACATTGGGACTGCTGAACAGCCCAAAATCATAAAACTGTCTGCTGCCTTACCACCTGATCAAAAGCCTAAATACATTGATCTTTTCAAGGAATTTCAGGATGTCTTTGCTTGGAGTTATGAGGATTTAAAATCCTATGACACCTCTGTGATTCAACACACCATACCCCTCAAGCCAGATCAAAAGCCCTTCAAACAAAAGCTTAGGAGAATCAATCCTATGCTTCTCCCAGCAATGGAGCAAGAAGTACAGAAAATGTTTAAAGCTGGCATCATAGCACCAATCAGATTCTCTGATTGGATTTCTAACTTAGTCCCTACAAGAAAGAAGACTGGTGAAATAAGGCTCTGTGTTGACCTTAGGAACTTGAATCAAGTATCCTTGAAAGACAATTACCCCTTACCCAAGATGGATCACATTTTGCAGAGAGTAGTGGGGGCTTCCAGAATTTCTCTACTTGATGGATTCTCAGGTTTCAACCAGATCTTAGTTCACCCTGATGATCAGGACAAAACAACATTTACAACTCCATGGGGAACTTTCAAATATGTTAAAATGCCTTTTGGGTTGAAAAATGCAGGGGCTACATTCCAAAGAGCAATGGATATTGCTTTTGCCAAGGAGATTCATGACTTCCTTGTCATTTATCTAGATGACCTCACTCCTTTTTCCAAATCTGACCAAGAACATTTGAAACATCTGAGACAAATATTCATAACTTGTAGAAAATATGGAATTTCCTTAAATCCCAAGAAATCCCTGTTTGGATTGGAGGAAGGTAAGCTGTTGGGTCACATTATCTCAAAGGATGGTATTAGAATTGATCCAGACAGAATCCAAGCCATCCTACAAATGCCCCATCCAAGAAATGTGAAGGAATTACAAGCCTTCTTGGGGAAAATCAACTTTCTAAGGAGATTTATCCCAAATCTGGCCGAATTAAGTAGGTTACTCAATAACATGCTTAAAAAGGATTCAAAAGTGAAATGGTCAGTAGAAGCAAGTCAAGCATTTGAAGGTATAAAGGTGGCCCTTACCCAAACCCCAGTTCTAACAAATCCACAATTTGATAGGGAATTCATCATATTTTCCTTTGCCTCCCAACACACAATTGCTGCTGTTTTATTACAGAAAGATGACCAAGGAAATGAGAAACCCATTGCTTTCTTTAGTAAAGCTCTTAGAGATGCACCCTTGAAATACCAGATCATGGAAAAGCAAGCATATGCTTTGGTCAAAGCTATCAAAGACTTTAGGATATACATCCTATACTCCCATGTCATAGCCTATGTACCAAGCCCAATTGTGAAAGACATACTTACTCAAGAAAACTTAGAGGGTAGAAGAGGAAAATGGATTGCTAACATTTTGGAATTTGATATTGAAATAAAACCTACAAAACTGATAAAAGGGCAGGGCTTGGCTAAATTAATGTCTGAAACAAATTTCCAAGCCCTGGACATCAACCAACTGGACAGTGAACAGGAGCTGGCGACTCCAAAGATCAATGTAGCCTTTGAACAATCCCCCTGGTATTCTGATATCTGTTATGTGTTACAAAACCTGTGTGCTCCCCCAGGACTGTCCAGAACTAAATGTAGGTTTGTGAAAATGAAAGCCTCAAGATTCTGTGTTATGAATGGCAATTTGTTTTGGAAAAATCATGAGGGTATCTTACTAAACTGCTTGATTGAAAATGAAACTAACAAGATCAAGGAAGAATTCCATGCAGGTGATTGTGGTGGGCACTTATATTGGAAGTCCACTGTGGATAAAATACTGAGGGCTGGTTACTATTGGCCCACTCTGTTCTCTGATGTTAAGAATTTTACTACCTCATGCCATAAGTGTCAAATATTTGAGGGAAAAAGAAAGCTGCTGCCACTTCCCTTGAGGCCTATTGCAACAGAAAGACCTTTTCAGCAATGGGGCTTGGATTTCATTGGAGAAATTCACCCTTCATCTTCAGGCCAACATAGATGGATCCTCACAGCCACAGATTACTTTACCAAATGGGTTGAGGCCATCCCATGTAGACAAGCAAATGATTCAACAATTATTCAGTTCTTGGAGAACAACATACTGTCTAGATTTGGCTGCCCCAACAAGATAATAACAGACAATGCTGCTGCTTTTAGATCCAAGAAGATGGTCAACTTCTGCCACAAATTTCAGATTACTTTGGGCCACTCCACTGCTTACTACCCTCAAGGGAATGGTCTAGCTGAATCATCAAATAAAAGCCTGGTGAACATTATAAAGAAAGTGTTAGAAGAAAACAAGAAGAATTGGCATAAGAAACTTGTGAATGCCTTATGGGCAGATAGGCTAACAACCAAAAGGTCCATTGGGGTCAGCCCATATGAGTTAGTTTATGGACTAGAAGCCAGATTTCCTTCCTCACTGGGGGTTCCTGTCATGAAACTACTGCAAGAAAGTCAAGCTGAACCCAATGATATGCAAAGGAGAGTCAATCAAATTATCTGTTTACAGCAAACCAGAGACCAAGTTTATAACAGAGTTCAAATCCTTCAAGAGAAGCTGAAGAAAGCTTTTGATAGAAGAACCAAAGCTGAAGACTTTTTTATAGGGAACAAGGTCCTCAAATGGGATTCAAGAAGGGAAGATAAAGGTAAACATGGAAAATTTGATTCCCTTTGGAGAGGACCATTTATCATCCAAGCAGTACAAGGAAACAACACCTACTTTCTTAAGAACCTTGATGAAACTGATCTGGATGAAGGTCCTGTAAATGGCAGGATGCTGAAGCACTATTTTGATTACCTTCCATGAATATAGCCTAGTTACTCCCTTGTACATAATTTACTATATGTAGTGTTCCTTTCAGCATGTAAATAACTTAATTTCAAGGATTTTTGCAGAAGCAAGCAAGGGTTGTATTTCAGCAAGTTTTGTAAATATGACAGATGACAATTTTGATGTTTCAAAGAAGACAAAGGCCCAAATTGTACTAAAAGAGAAGTCGAAGAGCCAAGGCATTCTTACCTGCTGTTCTTGGTCTTTCATGAAGAAAAACCATCCCCATGTGGAGCCACTATTAGGTACCTATATCAATAGGTTTCATATTTCATGATTGGCAGATTTAAGGGCCAAATATGCTCTGCTTTGATGGTACAAAGATCCCATATTTTCAAGACAGCAAGGTGTGTGAATAGGTTCATGTTTACTCAAATTTTGATGGATGGTCCAACAGCCTAACCTGGACCATGCCATGTTTAAATTTTCTGTTGTAGAATAGAGAAAGAAGTCTGTCCAAACAGTCTAATCTTGGCAGACAAGTAGCTAGGTAGAGAATTAAGGTTCCCAACTGCTTAATCTGGGGCCTTGGAAGGAATAAGGGCAGTCTTAGATAGAAAAAACAAAAGAAAAAGCCAAATAAAAGAAAAGGCAAGTAAGGGTCTGCAAGTCCAAATGCACCCTCCAAGAAGAAATAAAAAATGCTAGGCAAGTAGCTGGGTAAGTAGTTGGGGTTGCAGAAAGGTTGTCTTTACCATTGCAGGTGTGTTAACTTTGTTTACCAAAGCAAAGTCAATGAATTAAGAAAGTGTTCTTCTTCATCAAGTTGCAGCAAGCAAAGGAGCATGTCTAATTCCCCAAATTCCCCTTCCACTCTTATTACTAACATCCCTTCATCCATGGAGATTGATGAGAAAATTCTAAGGTTTTATGATGGTTCTTGTTCATTTAAAAGCCACATTTCCTGTGTAAAATTCTTTTCATTTTGATCTACTCCCTAAACTAAGTAAGTTTCAAATAAACTTAGTGATTTTCCCCTTCATTCTCATTTTCCCCATACTAACTCTAACTCTACTATGTAAATCCCCTATATCACCTTTTCCCTACTATAATAACACTATGGTGTATAAATCCCAGCACTATGTACATATCCTCCTCTTGGCACTATAGCCAAATAAATGGTCAAGGGAGACTTTAGTCCATCTGGGACTGTGGTCAACCCTATCTTGGAGCTGCTCTAACCTCTGGTTATGAGCAGCAACCTCTTCCCTCAGCCCTCACCATCCCTCTGCTCAAAAACACAAAAAACCCCTTTTCCCTTGCTAAAATCACTCCTATAAACCCCTTTCTCTTATAAAACCCTTGAAAAACCCGAAAAATCCCCAAAACACATGAAAAACCCCCTTTCCTATAGTTCTCCGCTGTAAATATTTAAATGAATATTTAATTAAGGCCGGCGGGACCCCCAAACCTGCACGATCCGTCGGAGGGCCCGCCAGCCGTCGATCTTCCGCCACCCATGATCCAACGGTGGGCGGTCATTTCTGTTCCCCGACCTGCCGACCTTTAGCGTCCGGGGAAAATGGTTTTTCGCCCCGTACAGGGACGCGTGTCAGATGCTGGGGTTGTTCGGAGCCCCCCTCCCCAATACCACTCATCAGCAAAGGCGGTGCGGGGAACCCACTTACTGCCATTCCGATACCGTCGTCCCTTATGTCATCGTTGCGTCATCCTGACGTAGCACCTTTCGCCCACCCCCGCGCCATGTGATCCTCCACGTACTCCTGCCACCTTATTCACCCGCCACCGTGTCCTGCCACCCTGGCTCACACCTCAGCAGCCACGTCACCTCCGTACCCGGGCCCCGCCATGACGTCATGCTGACGTCATCGGCAGAAAAGCGCCAAATGCATACTTTTTCCAAATTTAACGTTATAAACGACCAAATGAGCCGTTTTGGGTCATTTTCACGCGCAAAAGAAGTAGCCGTTGTCAACCAGCTGCCGCGAAATTTGTCCCCAGCCATCAAATTCAACATTTCGACCGCTACAAGTCCAGAATTCGACGGCATTAAACCTCCACAGCCCGGCCCGCAAGCTTCCAAGCTAGTTTTTCCAGGTATTTCACCAGTTTTCCCCACTTTTGCCCATGCATTCCAATTCTCTGTAAATTCACCATTAAAAAACTAGTAAAAATCCTAAATTCAACTCTGTTTGTTACCTAAATTAAGCCCAAGCAACCTGCATCACCCCTGAACTATAATTCGACATTAGAGCGGTCATTCCGCGGGCTGAAACCATAAAATTGTCCTCGAGGTGCTCGGCATTGTTCCCTTTTGCCGAGTACAGGCCAGCTGCATTTTTACCAAAAGAAACCTCATTACCTCTGCAACTTACCCTTGGCAGTTCACGTCCCTGAGAGGTTGCAGCAAACTGCAGAAACCAGCTTGCATTTTCACTGAGAAAAACACTTCAGACTTGGTCTGTATTGGTCCTATTACTCAAGCTTTTAAAAAGACTTTGTAAACAATTGCCATCACCTTATTTCAAATCAAGTTTTACAATGGCTGCTTCTGCATCCTCATCCCTCAGTGTAGCTCCATTGAATCCAACAAATAGAGAGCTAGAGGCCTTGCCATTGGTTGACAAGGACTGTCTTATTGAAGACTTTGAGGGCAACAGGGACTTCTTGCAAACTTTCAGTCAGTTGAGAGAGGACTATAAGGATGGTCATGGTACACATGGGATATGGGAGTCAAACCTACCATATTATTGTCTCCCAGCTGTAAATGTCTTCCCTGAAATCATTCACCTATGTGCTGAAAACTATAATGTGCAGCACAGAACTGTTAGCACTCCATCTGGAAGGATCCTCTTCTACATCAATGCTGAGTCTATCAACAAAATGTTACATTTTGATCAGACATAATTGCTAATCCCGTTTTCCATAAGCTATTTGCTAGAGACTGGTGAAAAGATGACCAGTGAGGAGATTCAAAAGGTCACCAGAGATTTCATGAGACCTGAGTGCCAGCCTACAGAGCCACCTCCCTACCTTGGTATCCATTTCAATGATATAGGCAAGCTTTTACTGGACATGATTGCCTATGTGGTGGGATACAAAAGCAGTGAGCATGTGGACAAAACAATGCTAGTATTGCTATCTGCATATAGCCCTCGCCAACTCCCTGCCAGGAAATATAACTTTGCTAAATTCATTGCCAATAAGATTCATGATCAGCTGAGCAAGGTGGACAGGCAGGGGGTCTTCAGGTACTCAGCCTATATTTACCACCTATTCATGTACTACCACTCTGAAGCCTTCCCATGCTACATCAGAAGGCTGGATCACAAAGGGGAAAGAAGATTTGTTATCTTCTGGACCTCTGTCTTTCATAAGGTCACAAACTCACCCTATACCTACTGTGAATTTGTTGACCAATTTGTATACCCAGTCTCTTGCCTGTTGATGAAGTCCCCTCCTCCCAGGGTATCAAATGAGATAAAGAAAGCCCTGCAGCTTTCTAGAAAATATAAAATAGGTGACTGGTACCTATATGAGAACCATACTGTCATTAGGATCTATGCTTGTGAGCTCTGTCCATACAGGCTCCCAAAATATGTACCTATGAGGTTATTTGCCTTGGAATATTACAAGCAGTTGATTCAGTCAGACCTCACCCATTTCCACAGCGCCAAAAAGAAGGCTCACCTCAAGTTCAAACACGAGTTGGGCCCCTTCATCATGAACCAAAAAGAAGGGTGGGAAGAGGCAGACCTAATCCTCAAGGACAAATACAAGTTATCCTATAGTTTTCGGTGGGTCCATTATGATCCTCAAGGTTTCATCACTGCTAGAAGAAACAAGTATAGGCTTATAGGCATTAAACATTGCCAGTACTCTCACATTGAAAAATATGCCAACCTGCAAGAATGGCAGATGGACACTCTAGTTGAAAATCTAACTGAGGAAGAGAGAATGATAAAGAGTAGGAGGGAGCTTGAAAAGACTATTGACCTAGACTATGTGCAGCAGGTACCTTTCAGACCGCCTTATTCAATAGGAGAAGGGACCTCGGCTACAAAGACTGCACCACAGGCACCTTCTACATCAGCACCAGTGTTAGATAAAGGCAAGGGTATAATGGGTACAGAAGAGGAGGTAACAAAAGAAAAGTCTGCCCCTGAAGCAGAGCAGCAAACAGGGCAGCAACAAGAACAGCAGCAAGGGCAAAATGTCCCTCCACAGACTCAGCTACCAGCAGCTCCAACACTGCAAATTCCACCTCCACAAAAAGAGCTAGTGACTGCCCCAATCTTACAGACCCCAGCACATGAGGAAAGGGGAACTAAAAGAGATAGAGAAGAGTCCACTCCTCTCAGTGGATCCTCCCACCAGCCAGAAGCCAAAAGGCAAAGAGCAGACTCCCCAGAGGTAGAAGACATTACTGATGATGTCTTGGAGAGTGAAAGAAAAGACAAGGAGGGCAGTCAACACACAGGTACAAGCTCCTTTCAGCAGGAGCAAACTTTACAACACGGCTTAGAGGTGTCCTCCTCTTCCCAGCTGACCAAGAAGCCCAAAAGCCCCAAGGCTTCTTTCAAATAGATAAAAGCTCAGAATGAGCTGCTAAGGGCCGAGGTCTACAAGCAATTCGTAGATGCAACACCAGCCCAACAAGAGAGACTATTGTCGGTATATGACATTCAGCAGGAGAAATTGCTCCTGAGCCACTACAAGCCAATGGGGCCGGACCCCAAGACACCTGCAGATTTCATAAAGACAAGGGTGGAGGTCCTAGCCAGGGATATACATCCCATGGACCAGATTGAACTCCACAAGAAAACTGGAGAGATGGTCTTTGCAACCCTAGTAGAGAAGGCCACCTTGGCGCATGAGCTGAAGGAGTCCCTAAAAAACACCAACACCCAGTTGGATTTTGAGAGATTGTCATCCCAAGCCAAAGACAACAGAATAAAGTCCCTGGAGGAGATCATCATCGATCTAGGACATGATCCTAGTGATCCAACGGGTGTAAAGGCCCTCATGAAGAAAAAGGATGATGACTTGAACGCATTAAAGAAGAGGTTGAAGCTGTAGCCCACAGAGCACCCTCAAACAACAGAACTTCAAAAGCAAAAACGAGCTGAGGACCAGCTAGACCTCCTAATGCAGCAAGACCAAAGGATTAGGGAACTGGAGAAAGAGCTGGAAGGAATATTACAGGAAAAACAAGCAGATTCCACTTCCCAAGCTCCTCCAACTACATCAACAACAGCAACAACTTCAGGGGCAGCAGTGCCCCCTACAGCAGGAACAACAGCAGCCTCAGACACCAGTCCAAGTATAGAAGAATTGACCAAGGCCGTCAAAGCAATGGAGCTCCAAGCAGACGAAATAAAGAAGGCCAAGGAAAAATTGGCAGAACTGGACTCCAAGTATACCAACTCCAAAATGACTGTAGCAGAACAGGGCAGAGAAATAAAGGCCCAAAGAGACAAGATAAAGGCCTTGGAAAAGGAGCTGAATCTAGAGACAGCTATGGCTGACATAAAGAGAATACTATGGGCTAAAATTGGCCAATCCATCAAACAGCAGTGGAGGTCAATAAAAATAATGCATGAGCAGATGGATTTGATGGGCCAAGCACAAGCGGAAATTCAGAAGGCCAAGACAGTACTAGGAAAGAAAATAGAACAGGCAAACAGGATGATAGACTTCCTGAATAGACAGGAAAGGGAAGAATTGGCAGCCATAGGCATTCCCAACAGAACAGAAGCTGTCCTCTCTGCCAAGAAGGCACTAACTCTAAGAAACTACATACAAACAGTAGAGAGGAAATTTTTTGAAATGCAAGCAGATGTGGAGGAATACAAGGCCAAAATGGGAGTGCTGCAAGCAAAAGGCATGCCCAGCTTGCTAAGTGGTGCAGGAAAGCGGATCTCCCTAGATCAAATGGCCAACAGAATGGCAACCACTATTGAAAATCATATTATTGCATCTGGCAGTACATCTGAACCAGCAGGGCCTCCTACAGGACAGAGTTTATATGAAAAACTTGAAGGCATGTTCTTCATTGAGAATGAGGTGAATCACCTATTTGAGACCCCTCCCAATCTTTACAGACATACAGAGGCAGAGGAAACATTGATAAAAATGCATAGGCATCAAATGCCTAAGGAGGATTGGTGGCAGTTTATGCTTCAGATTTTGCCACGGTAATTCCAGCTGTTTGGTCACTTCCAGCTCCAGGTCACTAGAGGACAAACAGCGGAAAAGGGTTAGCATTTAAAAACAGCTAAGAAGTGACTCATCACATAAGACGATGATAGCTAGCCAAGTTTTGAACAACGCATCTCCAACCGACTCTAACAGCCATAAAGACCAAATATCTTCTGACTATTTGACAGCTGAAGCATAAAGGAATTTCGGCTGCATTCACTCCTTCAGCTACTGCATTCCGGAGATTAGCATATCATAAATGAGATATTAACTCATTTTGTTGATATTTTTGATGTAAATTTTGTATATAAACTCCCCTGAGTAACTCATAAGGGGTTGGTAATTTTCTCTATGAGAACACTTGGATTGTACACTTTCAGATTGATCTAATACAAAGCGCTGGATGAGCTCAATGATTTCCTGAAATATTTGATGTCTGGAGGATGCTCCATGTGTAGATGCAGAATTCTTGTGCTGTCTGATGAAATAACAAGTTTTTTCCTTCAAACTTTGTTCTTGTTTTCTTATGTTTTTCAGATCATAATCATGTTCCACTAAGCCAGCAGTAGAGGAAAAGAATAGTGCAAGATTTGTTTTACTACACCTTGCACTCAAAATTTACTGCTATGAATGTTTTGTCTTCAGGATTACTATACACATGAATTCTTAACTGCTCATGTCTATATTGATTCAATACGTATGAAAATTGCCTGGAAATTCTTAATTGCTTCTAGGATAGTATTCCCTTTGTACTGCAGGATTCTTCATTGCCTTGCATTAACTGGATACACTCAACTCAATCACTAAATATAAACGTTGTTCTCAGACACTAATCTGGCTCTGCAGCATCACTACAGTATCAAAGCAGCACATCAAAGACCTAAGGACCACTGACTCCATAGCCCAATGGACTAGAACATTTTGGAAATTGCATAAGAACCTGGACTGAAATTATCACCCAACTAAAACCTTAAAACAAAACCGAACTCATATCTAGCCTAAGATCATTAAAAAAAAAACAAAGATAAATCATAAAGAGAGAGCCCTCTCTGATTGCAGCTTGGCTAGAAGCTGTAATCCAAAGATTGGTTAGTGGTTACCCCGGCCGTATTCCCTTAGAGTCAAAGGGAACAACCTGGGTGTTAACAGATTCAACCTCTTTCCTGTAAGCTTCTTGATGATCTTGACTGAGCTCTCTATCCCACTCAGTCGGGTCAGTCCAAACTCTCCAGCTTCCATCTGGGTCATTAGCTTTCCAGTAGTCTCTAACACATATTCTATCTCCTGCTATTCTATCCCGAATTTGATGGAGCCTCTGAATTCGATTCATTCTTTCTTTCTGTTGCCACCTATCTTCCCAGAAGTTGGCTTCTTCTCCCCCTCGGATCTCCCAGAAGGTATGCTTTTCCACCAGATCTCTGTTTTGACGCGCAAGGTCCCATATTGCTGACCCTTTAGGAGTATCTCTCTGATGTAAAATCTCAACTGTGGAGTCAGGCATATTGTATTTGGTTTTCCATATGACTTTCCAAAGATCATTGCCTCCCCTAAGCCAGCGCCACCAGAGCTTAGCTCCCAAAACTCTATTAAGAGTTTCAGGGTCCCTCAACCCTAAACCTCCTCCCTCTTTTCTCTTAGTTACCTGGTTCCAAGAAACTAAGGCCCACTTTTTCTTCTGGTCAGTCCCTCCCCATATAAAAGTTCTAATGATCTCTCGGATCTTAGCACATACTCCTAAAGGGGCAGCCATTATCGACAAGGGATAAATGGGGATAGCTTGAAGGACCGCTTTTGCCAAAACTATCCTTCCTGCTATATTTAAGACTCTGAAGGCCCAATTTGCTACTCTGTTTCTCAGCTTATCCAGAACTCCTTGCCAGTTTCTCATCTTTTTGGAGGTAAAGTCCAATAGATTACCCAAGTATTTCGTAGGCAGTTCTCCCCTCTTGAAGCCTAATAATCTTATAAGATGAGTTTTGACCTGCTCCACTGTATTAAATATGAATATACAGGATTTATCTCTGTTAATTTCCAGACCCGAAGCCTCAGCAAATAAGTCCAGAATTTTTTTAAGCTGTCTTACTTCTTTAACCGTTGGTTCCCCGAATAGCATTATATCATCAACAAATTGTTGATGAGTTAAAGGCAGATTATTTCCCCAGAGCTGTAAACCTTTGATTCTGTTTGCTTCTCTTTCTTTTTTAATAAATCGACCCAGACCTTCGGCTGCTAGGATGAACAGAAACGGGGATAATGGATCGCCTTGTCTAATCCCTCTAGAAGCATTAAAAGTTTTAGAGGGAGTACCATTAACCAAAATAGAGAAATTTGGAGAGGAAATCAAGCTATGTATCCATCGAATCCATCTCCTGTTAAAACCAAAACTTCCCAACACTTCTTCCAAATAATTCCAATTAAGCCGGTCATAAGCCTTCGACAAGTCCAACTTGATCATCATACCCTTTTGCTTCTTTGTTTTTAAAGAGTGAATAACTTCTTGAGTTACAACCAGCCCATCAAGGATCTGTCTACCTTCAACAAAACCTGTTTTTTCAGCAGATATTAACTTGCCCAGAAGGGGTTTTAATCTCTTGGCAATCAGGGATGTTATAATCTTGTAAATAACATTACACAAGGCTATGGGTCTAAAACCATTAGCATCTTCTAAATTATCCCCCTTTGGAATTAAAGCATAAAAGGTAGAGTTAATGGCAGGCCATACCTTTTGGTTCATCCTGGACTCTTCAATCAAATCGAGGATCTCTTTTCCCAGGAAGTGCCATCCCGCCTGGTAGAAATCAACTGTGAAGCCATCCGGGCCTGGAGCAGTGCCTTTCTTCATTGCTTTCACCGTTTCCTCTACCTCCTCTAAGGTCATTGCTCTCATTAACGCCATATTTTGGTCCTCTGTGACTAAACGAGGAATAGCTGAGCAGATCTCCTGAATTGCTCTCGATCTATCCATTTGAGGCTCAGTTAGAATTCCTTTATGGTGATCGATTAGGACTTGTTCTATCTCAGCTTGTTCCACCACTCGATTCCCATTCCTATCTTTGATGGATAGAATCCTATTGCTCTGTCTGTGTTTGATCATAGCCTGATGGAAGAATTTAGTATTCCTCTCCCCCTCCCTTAACCACTTTATTCTTGACTTTTGCCTCCAGAGAACTTCCTCCTGCTTTCGTCTTTCTTCTAGCTTTCCAAGGACTACACCTTCTTCTCTAATGCTTTCCTCAGATCTGCCTTCCACTATCATTTTTTGTTGAATAGATTCCATTTCTCCCTCCAGCTTTTGTTTTTCTTCCATAATGTTGCCAAATTCTTCCTTATTCCATTTTTTAATTCTACCTTTCAGCTCTTTCAGCTTCAACTGGAATGTATGCATTTTTCCTTTGCCTTGCACTGTACTTTGCATCCACCATTCTTCAACTTTCTTCATGAATTCTGGGTCCCTTAACCAGAAGGCTTCAAATCGGAAAGGTCTTTTTCCACGGTTCCTTTTAATATCTACCTCGAGTCTAATCGGCCAATGATCAGAACCTAGGGATGGAATGATTTTTGCTTCAACAAAAACATCCTTATTCATGATAGCTTCTGAAACTAGGAAGCGATCAAGTCTTGAGGCAATTTGATTTTTGCCCCCCCTCCTGTTGTTCCAAGTGTGTATCCCGTTGATGGTCTGGATATCTACTAATCTTAAATCCTCTATCATTTCATTAAACTTATCCATAAAGTGGTCCACCCTCCTTATCCCACCTTTTTTCTCTTCTAAGGATCTGATTAGATTGAAATCACCTCCTATGATCCAAGCAACTTCTGGGTATAATCTTCTGATGGTTTTCAGACTATTTATAAAGTTTTCCTTTTCCCCTGGGGAAGGGGGACCATACACCCCTGAGATGACCACCTGTTCCTTCGTACCTACTATCCTACCCAGGCCAGTAAGGACTCTACTCATGCTGGTCCAACTTTCTAAAATGATGTCATTAGGATTCCACAAAATTGCTATGCCTCCCGCAGCGCCGATAGCGTCTTGCCCCATAACTTCGTATTGCAGTTTATTTTTGTCCAATATTCTTTCAAGCTGTTGAACAGTAATTTTTGTCTCCTGTAAAATCATAATGCTAGGCTTCTCCTTTTTCAATTTTTCTTTCAGATATCTCTGTTTACCTTTACTATTCAGGCCCCTAATATTCCAACTGATAACAATCATTTAAAACTTTTGGTAGGAAGGGAAGAATACCTCTGACAGAGGTATCACTTTACCTGAGTTTATCAACGTCTCTCCCACAGTCTGGATGGTTTCACTCATCGTTTTTCGACCTCTTTTCCTACTATTTTTGCCAGAGCCGTCCATTCCCGCTTGTCCATTCCCCTGCTCACTTCCTATCATGACCTGCTGATTCATGTTCTCCCCTTTTTTTTCCTTGTACTTCTGAAATGCTTCCTTATACAGCTGTTTCTGTTTTTCAGGAATAAATCTGTTATCTAGATGCTTCCATTCCTGGATTAGCTGTTTCATGATTCTCTCCTCTTCCACCTCAATTTCTAGTTGGTTTTCCACATCCATCTGCGATTGTACCTCTGTATTTTCTGTCTTTCCGTCGGTCTGGGTCTCAATGATTTTTCTTAAGTTTGCACCTTTTCCTTTTTCCTCACTTACAATTTCCATTGGTGAGTTTCCGGGGTCTTCGTCGTCCTCCAGATTCACTTCATAGTCCTCGTTCTCGTTCTGCAGCACTTGGAACTTGTTCTGACTTGTTGTTTGGCTGGGTTTATCTTGTGAGTGGAATTTTGGACCCTCTTTGCTCTGCTTCCGTCTCCTTGTGACCTGTTGAAAACCCCTGTCCGCCTCCTCTACTTTTTCTGAATTTTTTTGGGATTCCTCTTGGTTTCTCCTTGATTCCTCCTCCTTATTCAGCGGGCACTGCCGGTATAGATGGCCATATTCATGACACCTGCGGCATCTAAACGGTATATGTTCATAGTCTATTGGCTGCTTCCAGAGTTCGTCATGATATTCTAACTCAATATTTTCTGGGAGGGGTTCTGCCAAATTCATGTAGACACAGATCCTTGCGTATGAAGTATATTTACCTCGTTTCGTATTTTCCGCAATTTTTACAAAACTCCCAATTGAATTCCCGATTCCTTCCAAGATTTCAGGGTCCCAAAATTCGTCTGGCAGCCCAAATAATCTAACCCAGATTGGGGCGTCGAGCATTTTTTCTTTCTCTGGGCTGTATCTTTCTTCCCAGTATTTCATGAACAGGCCTGCATTGTTCATGAAATATGGGCCTTCTTCGAAGATCCTGTTCTTGTCTTCCAGATTCGTGAAGATAGCTGTGAAAAACCCTTTTGCACCCAGTTTCAGATCTATATGGCCTCTTGGTCTCCACCTTTGGTCGATCCATCTGTACAGCTCTTTCTCTGATGGCCAGTACCCTATGAATTTACATATCAGGGCATGGTCCTTCATATAGCAGTTGTATTCCTCCAGTTTGTTGCATGGGATGACGTATCTCGGTTGTTTTTGTGCCCTAGGTAAGCATTTTCCTCCCATTCTTTTCTGCCATAGATTACCCATCACTGGGGTCGAGCTTTCCTTCTGATTATGTTGCATTCCACTTGCACTGGTCTCTCCTGCTACCACATTTTTGAAGGAGGGGATCTCTCCCCTCCCCTTTGGGTTGTCCATTTCCCCCTCAGCGCTCGCCTCGAATTGTTTCCTCTGGCTTTACTGCTGAAATCTCGTTGCCTGAGATGAGGGTATTTCGGGATTCTATTCCCCTCTGCGTTCTCTACGGGCTCCCTCGCCCTCTCGACCTCGATAAGCCTCTGTCAGCCCCGTCTGCTGCGCCGTCTGCAAACCCTAGCAGCGCGCATCCTCCCCAATAGCTCTCCTCATTGATTCAAAGAAACCATTTTTTCTATAGATTTTAATATGGTTTCTTTAAATAATAAAAATGAGTTAGTATATTGTATCAACTAATAAAAAAATTTATTTATAATATTATTGAAAACAAAATAATATTAATTATTATAACTAATAATATTAATTATGTGACATGCTTATTTTAGAATAGGGATATTTTCATTTTTTTAATAACAAAAATTATGTGGATGGGTGAGATTTAGTAAACTCTTGATAAGGGGCATAATATTATTGAAAACAAAACCATATTAATTATTATAAATAATAATATTAGTTATGTGGCATGTTTAGTTTAGAATAAGGATATTTTCATTTTTTGAATAACAAAAATTATGTGGATGGGTGAGGTGCTCGCAAATTAACGAAAACAAGTTACAAATTCACCATAGTAAGTTACAAATTCACCATAGTATAAGTTAGATGTATGCTAACTTTGACAAAGATTAATAAAAAATGAGTCATCAAAAATAGAATAGAAATTTAGATATAAAATAGTATAAGAAGAAAATAATAATAATTTCAAATAATTTTGAATTTTGAATTCAATTCTATCTTCTTTTATGATGATATATTTTCTATAGATTTTAATATTGTTTCTTTAAATAATAAAAATGAGTTAATATGTATCAACTAATAAGAGATAATTAATAATATTATTGAAAACAAACTAATATTAATTAGTCTCAACTCTTGCTAAGGCATAATTTTTTAGTATATTTGGTTTGGATTGGAAAATGTGATAACTTTGACAAACATTAATAACAAATGAGTCATGTTACAAATTGACCATAGTAACTTACAAATTAATGAAAGCAAGTTACAAATTCACAATAGTAAGTTACAAATTCACCATAGTAAGTTACAAATTCACGAAAACAAGTTACAAATTCACCATAGTATAATTTAGACGTATGCTAATTTTGACAAACATTAATAACAAATGAGTCATCAAAAATAGAATAGAAATTTGTCCTGTAGATTACTCAAACAAGTTACAAATTCACCATAGTATAAGTTAGATGTATGTTAACTTTAACAAAGATTAATAAAAAATGAGTCATCAAAAATAGAATAGAAATTTAGATATAAAACAATATAAGAAGAAAATAATAATAATTTCAAATAATTTTGAATTTTGAATTCAATTCTATCTTCGCTTATGATGATATGTTTTCTATAGATTTTAATATTATTTCTTTAAATAATAAAAGTGAGTTAATATGTATCAACTAATAAAAAATAATTAATAATATTATTGAAAACAAAATAATATTAATTAGTCTCAACTCTTGTTAAGGCATATTTTTTTAGTATATTTGGCTTGGATTCGAAAATGTGATAACTTTGACAAAGATTAATAAGAAATGAGTCATGTTACAAATTCACCACAGTAAGGTACAAATTAATGAAAACAAGTTACAAATTCACAATAGGAAGTTACAAATTCACCATAGTAAGTTACAAATTCACGAAAACAACTTACAAATTCACCATAGTATAATTTACATGTATGCTAACTTTGACAAACATTAATAACAAATGGGTCATCAAAAAGAGAATAGAAATTTGTCTTGTAGATTACTCAAACAAGTTACAAATTCACCATAGTATAAGTTAGATGTATGTTAACTTTAACAAAGATTAATAAAAAATGAGTTATCAAAAATAGAATAGAAATTTAGATATAAAACAGTATAAGAAGAAAATAATAATAAATTCAAATAATTTTGAATTTTGAATTCAATTCTATCTTCACTTATGATGATATTTTTCCTATAGATTTTAATATAGTTTCTTTAAATAGTAAAAATGAGTTAATATGTATTAACTAATAAAAAATAATTAATAATATTATTGGAAACAAAGTAATATTAATTATTATAACTAACAATATTAATTATGTGGCATGCTTATTTTAGAATAAGGATATTTTCATTTTTTAAATAACAAAAATATGTGGATTAATGAGGTTTAATAAAAATTTGATAAGGGGTAAATATTATTCAAATCAAAATAATTTTAATTATTATAACTAATAATATTAATTATGTGGGATGCTTATTTTAGAATAAGGATATTTTCATTTTTTTGAATAACAAAAATTATGTGGATGAGTGAGACCAATTTACAGATATATAAAACTAGAGAATAATATATAGTTAAAATGGTTTTATTGTTTCAATTCTCAACTAGAGAATAATATATATATATATATATATATATATATATATATATATATATAACGGTTTTCCTCTGTTTGCACTTTGCTACAAGTCATCTCTTCAATATTTTTTCAAAATTTGAATATATTGTTTCAGTTCTCAGGTGTATCGTAGTGTTTCAATTCACTATTTCAAATCAATTTTAAATGATAAATGATTATTTTTATAGATAAAATTTATTTAACAACATCATTACACTTTATTGTTAGGTTATATTTTTATATATGGAGAGCTTATGTGCGAAGCCTGTCAGGAGCAGAATAATGTAATAATATATAGATTGGATACTCGTAAATTGGAAATTATTTTTGGTATAATTGAATGCATAAATCTATTTTGTATATAAATTTTCTACACATAAATCCACTTAATGTAATGCAAATTTCCATAATTGGGTACATAAATCCACTTTAAATCGACTTATGTAATGCAAATTTCCATAATTGGATACATAAATCCACTTTATGTAAATTCTGATCACTCGCTGTATCATTGACGTCAATTTTAATTAGCTTGCATTGATCTCAATCTTAATGAGATTCCAGAGATATGATAAAAAAGTTAATAGAATTTGACCGTTGTCAATTTTAATAAGATTACATAGAGTTATAATAAAGATTTTAATACATTAGAGAGAATTATAATCATGGAACTGAAATGAATCGTTGACCTATAAAAAAAACATTTTTAATAATGAGATATATCATTATGTAAGAAAGTTTGATTATCAAATTTTGATTATTAATCACCTCCGAACAACAATTTTAGCAAAATTAACAAGTTGTTGCAGGAGAGAGCGGCAGCTACAGGCCAAGATTGACCGCGGTGAAAATGTTCATAACCTTGTTCTTCTAACAATCCTTTGACATTAACGAGTTGGAGCAGGAGAGAGCAGCAGCCACAGACCTTGTTCTTTTGACCATCCTTTGACAATCCTTTCAAAGTTGCTCTACCAACTATATCACAAGTGCATTTTACAAATTAACTAACAGTATTTTTGTGTAGTAACTTCCAATTTTTAATGGCAAAAATAATTTCAATAACTAATTAACTACAGCCATAAAATTATTGATGTCCATATGCAATCAAAACTACGGCCATAAAATTATTGATGTCCATATGCAATCAAAATTAGTTCATCTGCTCAATGTAAACTTCCAATTCATTAATGGATTTCCTTCTTTTCAAGTCTTGTTTGCCACATACAAATCTGAGAACATATTAGAACATAACATTACCCAACACAGCATTGTAACATATATCCCTACACAAATTAGACAAGCATAGTGAAAATACACAGACCTGAGCCAAAAGTCTGAGAGTGGCTTTTTTAACAGCACTTTGAAGGAGTCTGTGGGCTTTTTTTAACGAAAATTTAAAAAAAGTTCTTATAATGCCAATTTAATTTATTTTCATCATCAAAACTATGTGGATTCTGTGATGGAAACCTTTTCATCGGTGTGAAATTCATATTAAAGTCCACAACGATTTTTTTACCAAAACCAATGCCAACTCCACAATGACCGTCCCCAAATCCTCGGCCCGTTGTTCTTAATTTGCCCCGATAACGACAGTTTGTAAATAAACACATTCAATCCAGAGAAAAAATAAAAGAATTAGAGAAGGGAATCATTCAATCCAGAGAAAAAATAAAAGAATTAGAGAAGGGAATCAAATATGGAAATAAAGAAAGTGTGAGTCTAATGTGGCAGAAAATCAAGAAAGTGTCATTCTTACCTGTTGCAAAAATAACTTAGATGAAATAGGTTGCCAAGACTCCCAGTTGAAAAAATCCATGATCATTCTCCTGCTTTTAAATTCAATTGCAAATCCTAAGCACAATCAAGATAGCTGTGATCACTTGCAAATCTTGGAAGTCGAAATATTTGGGCATAGTTTCAAGAGTCCACCAAATCCACCATCCAACCAAACCTTTTCATGTATTAGAGACACTAATGGTTAATTCATTCATTAAAAACTAATTGGAACGGGCGACCACTTAGGAAAAAAGATTGGAAAGTTTGAAGATTTGAGCTCCGATCACGCGAGAATCGAACTAGCGATAATGGGCAGCTCAAAACTAGCCATTGAGGTAGTGACTGGGGAAGAGCCATTGCTAGGAAAGGGGAATCAGGATACATAGGGTCATTACAGTAACGAATTTACAACCGCTTTTGATCATCTGACGATGAGAATTTTTTCAATCGTCTAACATATCAAATCAATCGCCCAAAATAGTACATGTGGCACATAGCAGAGTTTATTTCATAGAGAAATGCCTTACGATGTAATAAAATAATAGTGGAAATAATAAAATAAGATTAGATTACATCATCAAATTTTAGAGGGAAGAAAGAAAAAACTATTTTTTCAACTTATCTCCCTATTGGTTTACTCAAATTTCAAGCGGGAACACTCGTTCGATGCATAATTTGATTCCTCATCTAAAAAGTACCCATGTTACATACTTTTTATGGGCTATTTGGATGGGGTCTCCTAGATGATTTTTGGGGTTAAAAACCTAAGTTTTGATGTAAATTTTGGTAAAAAATGTAAATTCTCCGCAAATTGTGGATGCGGAGCACGTATAGAGTTAGAAGTCAAAAGGGGTTTACCCTCTTGTTTATGTAAATTCAATTCGGTTTTCAGATCTACCCATGGTCCGCAGACAATGGGATTGTATGAAGAAAAGTTATAAATAGGTGCGTCTTAGAGAGTCTAAGGGAAGTAATGAATGATGGATGTAATGGGTCAATAGAAGATAGCACAAAGAAGTGAGTCATATAGGAAGAAAAGGCTTTGCAGTTGAGTGCACAGAGGCTTAGAGTAGGGTCCACATCTAAGTGCGCGGACCCCTGCAGCTGAGTGCGCAAGGCAGTTTTTGATTCTGTAACATCATATTGATTATCAATAAATAAGATTGTTGGAGAAATTCATGTGTTTACCTGTTTACTTCTATTATTTATGTTTACAATATATGTTGTGATGGAATAATTTTATTTATGAAATATTGATGTAGTGATGCACGACTTTGTTGGACAAGTCTTACTAACTGCATGCAATACCTGTTAAATATTTATGCGAAGATTATAATACATTATGTGGTGTTTATTGAATATTTAAGTAGATCTATATGAATTCAGATCTAGGGTTGCTTTATGGTGCGCGTAATTGGATGCTTCACATGTTAAGGGTCCGCAAAACCCTATCATAAACCTTCATGAAGGTCTAAAGGTCGTTTAAGTGAAGTTGCAGTACCAATCCTTAGGGGTTTATTGGTCTACACGAAGGCAGATCTAGGGTGATAAAAGACATCACACTGATGTCTAGATGTGGAAACTTGGTTCCAGCATCTCCCCATACTGCTTCGGGTGAGACTTCAGCCTGTGCTACGCAGGTTGATGCCGAAAGGGCTAGTAGTGTAGCGTTTGTTTGGCACAATTAACTCTAAACCTGGGTTAGGACCCATTAAGCCAACAAATGGTTTCGTTGTCAGGGCCGACATTTGTATAAAGAGATATGTGATGTTGCATCACTGGAATCCGGCCAAGAAGGAAATTGAAAAGTGGTTGGATAGGAAGATTCACAAATTCGCGGAGCAAGAGAAAAGGAATTCGCGCCTGTCAAAGGAGCAGTGGCTGGATAGATATTTGTACATAGAAATAAACAAAATTTTCTTCTGCACCTTCCTGATCGAATTATACGAGTGGATAGCTAAGCTGGCAGACGACCAAGGAAGGTGGAAGCTTGACAGTCCAATAGTGTGAACTCCGGAGATAGTGCGAAGGTTGGATGCCTCTGAAGACAAGATCGCACATGCTGTTGACCACTGGCTCGATTGAATTATAGGAGGATTTGTTACAGAGTTCGAGGTTGGTACCTCAATCAGCTACAATGAAGCAGAGTGACGCTTCTTCAAGGGACCACGAGGTAAGTATCTAAGATCATTGAATACCTAGATTAAGATGCGCTTGTGTGAGAAACGGGTTATGCCATTACCTTGATCTTTGGATATACACGAAATGGACGGATCTTCAGAAATCGAGAGGAAACAACCCCTGAATATAGCCTGTTGATTGGACCTCCTTTGATTGACAATGAAGGAACAACACAAGCCTCACTGTATAGTGTGGTCCAGCTGATAAGATAGGGGTTTCCACGAATACGTCATCCATCCACTCCACGTCCATCTTCACCTCCACAACATACGCCTTCACCCACACCACCGCCACCCACACTGCCATTCAACATGTCAAACTCAGTAAAGCTGTCGATTTTCAAGGCTATAGGGAGCGAAGATACAAATCAATTTTGGTTTGTTTTGAATGTTGTATGGACCATGCAACAGATCAATGATGACAACATAAAGAAGGTGCACTTAGCTACTGCTTTGTAGGATCGCACACTGACGTGGTATATTAAGTATTGTACAGATCATCCTCTAGCAATGCTAGCAGATACTAAGGATGCCTTAAACAAGGATTTTAGTAAGCCTAAGTATGACTCATAATCAGTCGTTGGATTTAAGGAAATCACGATGAGGGCTGGTGAGACGCCCTAGGAGTTAGATTAAACGCTGAAATATGTGATCCACGAAGCTAATAAGCAGCTTACAGATGGCCAGCACTGCGAGTGGTTTATAGTCTCACTTTTTCCCCACCTGCAGATTTATTTATCATAGAAGAAGATAGGAACTCAAGTAGAAGCCCTGGAAATCGCGATGAGGTTGCATGAGATACCTATTCAGGACACGACTTTGGGAGTCCAGTAGATTCACTCGTAGTTGGAGAACCTCTGCTTGGATTTGCAAAGCTTGAAAAAAGAGAAAGAGGCTAGGCTAGGGGTGCGCGAGGAATTATGGTGCCTCAAATGTAAGAGCGAGGGGCATGATAAATACGATTGCCTTGTCTTCGCGAATTATATTACAGCAGGGGGACCGATTCCCTTGAGTTAGGAAGAGGGAAAACACATAACAAATAATTGTCATTTTTAGCAAAATTACGTTCAGACACCACAATAGTTGTTTTGAGATTTCTGCAAATTGGTGGGCTATGATGAGCGCCATTGTCATCGCTATGAAACTGATGATGGAAAGAATGCCTACCTATCGAATGCAAGAAGAAACTCGGCCTCCAGATCAAGGTGCTAGGGGAGCGTGCAGAGGATGTCAGGGGCGAGGACAAGGCCAAGGAGGAGGAGGACCTGGTAGAGGTTGCATTCAAGTTCTTTGCTATAACTGTGGGACACCAAGGCACTACGAGCTAGTGTGTCAGAATTAGACACGCCCATCTTATCAATACTGCAGCCAGTTGACCACACTATCGAAGAATTCCCTTTGTTGATAGCTAAGATGCAGGAGAAGAAGGCACAACCTCAACACCCTACGTAGAACTTACAAATGATGAGAGTTGAGCCCTGCGAGGAAGATCCAAATGTGAATATCACGCTAAGAAGTGGAGTAACAATCGGGGATGATAAGGGAAAACGACCTAAAGAAGCAAGATGGGTTTGTAAGACCCCTGAAAAGGAAGTTGGTTTTAATTTGGCACGCATGAAGGAAACATTTATGGAAGCTAAGAAAAGCTTCGTTGAGGCATCTACTTCAAGAAGTTAGAACAAAGCACGAGAAACTAGCGTGCCTAATAACTTTATTTTGTGAAAGATCTAAGTAGGTCAACTTACACAAATTGACAATGTTTTTGAGTATGTTACCTGTAAGTTTGTTTTGAGAGAGATCTAAATTGTCAACTTGACCAAATAGGCCATGCATTTGATTATGTTAGTGAGTTTGTTGTAAAAGATGTCTAGGAAGGTCAATTTGGTCAAGTTAGCAATGCCTTCGGGAATGTTGATGAGGCTGTTTTGAGAAAGATATAAAAAGGTTAATTCGGTTAAATTAGCAATGTGTTCAAGTATGTTACTGATATTGTTGAGAGAAAGATATAAATAAGTCAATTTAGTTAAATTTTTTATGGATTTAGGTGCCAATGAGTACATTGTTTGATAAATCTAAGTAAGCCAATTCTGTCAAATTGGAAATGGAGCTAGGTATCCTATTGAGAGTAACGTGAAGTGATAGATAAGAGAGGGGAAGTTTGAATGTTTCAGAAGGAATAGAGAAGTCAATGGTAACAATTCTTCTGCTATATGGTCTGCAAAAAATGCCATACCACTAGCATATATTCTTCGAGTTTTACGTCGTCCAGTTGGAAAGAAAATCATCTTGCGAGTACACGAGGGCATTTTTAAAGGATAAGAGAGCCTTAAGATCCCTTTTCTCATGGGTGTCTATGAATTCACCTTCCTCCACCATGCTTTTAGATTCTGATTCAAAGTGACGACGTTGCACCAAAGTTCTTCCACCACCCATGAGCTCATATAAACCAACTTCCAGACGATGAATCTGGGAATATGGCTTCAGGTATATTGAGTAATTAAGAGACGTTGTTGCAGGTAGAAAAGTAGCCATGCACATAAGCAACAATACCACTAGAAGAAAATCCATTTCTCCCTCTTCGCTACAAAGCCTTTCAGAGCCTGCGAGCTGTGTGGTTGTGGCCGCCTTCTCTCACACATATATATAGATATCTGGTGGAGTTACCAGTTAGAAGACATGGATTTCCCACTGGAATTGTGGAGATATTTTTCCACGATGGGGTAGGTGGGTGGACAAAGAAAGAAAAGCATCGGGAAATTGTAGTATCACATTCCTATGAGTTCACTCGTACAATGTTACACCCACGGCCACGACGGTGGTAGGAAAAATTGAAAGTAATCAGATATTAATGTTTAAAAAGCCAATTGTTTAATATTTAGTATTGAATCTTAGTGTGTCAATGATATAATTACAAAAAATTATTATTATTATTAAATAGAAAATAATATATATATATATATATATATATATATATATATATATATATATATATATATATATATATATATATATATATATATATATATAGGTAGATAGGTGTGTTTATTTTAAAATAGAGTTTTGTAAAATTTTAATTTAGTTATCAATAATTATTGGGTGGATGGTGGGTATTTTAATTTTACAAAATATTTTTAATAATAGTTAAACTATGTAGTCTATTAGTTCGCAATGCCTAAAAAGATTTTGAAAACGTTGAATCCATTTATGCATTTAATTAAACAATGAAAATTTAGACATGGTGTGTGTAGAGAGAGGGAACCAATATAGATGCATCATAACCATGGATATATCAAACATCAAGACGATCAATTTTTTTGATGTGAAAACTTTTCTTTGCACTCTAAAAGAAGTTTGCACATCAAGAAATTTGAACCTTTCAACATTTGTTACATATGTGGTTAAGATGGAACTATACTGGTATTAGATAAACAAAAAATGTGTGGAATAACATGTAGAAAATGGAAAGAAAAAAAATTATCGCTCAAGATATAGATTTGAAAATGTAAATTAATAATAATATGACTCATTAATTCGAATTTAAAGAAGAATAATATATGTACACCTTAGTAAATTTCAACAATCAAATCACAGCTCAAAAATGAGTTTATTACCTTACAAACTAGGTCTCATACACCCAATTAATATAACATGACCATAACCTCAAAATTAAAAAAAATTCAAACAAAAAGAAAACAAATAATAAAAATATTTATAAATTAATTGAATTATATATATTAATTATACATCCTAAATATTATTTATTTATTTAAATCCCATATACAAAATAAGATAAAAAATTATAAAGAGATTTTATTAATCAAGCCAATAAAGTTGTAAAAAAATTGAATAATAATATTAATTATATATAAATTTTAGTAATAATTAAATGAAATATATTAATTATAGATCTTAAATATTATTTATTTAAATTCCATATAAAAATAATATATTATATAATTTTTTATTAATAATTAAATACAGTATATTAATTATACATCTTAAATATTATTTATTTAAGTCCAAATTAGTTAGGTCCCTTGCTCGGTCCAGCATGCCTTCACTGTAATTTCCTTTTCGATCCCATTGGAAACGCCTGCCTAATTTTCCATGATGGAGTGGGTGGGTTGACAGATAGAGAAAAGGAAAGTAGAATTCACTCGTCAATACTACGATTTTCTCCCATATATTTAAATTTTCTCATATATTTAATGTTTTTAGGGAAGTCAATATACTCCTTTCTCTGTAATTACATTACAATTCCCTTCATTGTATTTGCCTTTCCGAGCCCATTGGAAACGCCTGCCTAATTTTCCACGATGGAGTGGGTGGGTTGACATACAGAAAAAAGGAAGGTACAGCGAAATTGTAGAATCACATTCCTATCAGTTCACTCGTACAATGTTACCCCTACGCCCACGGTGTGTGGTACCGTGGTAGTCTTCAACCAAAGGGAAAAAAAATTGAAATGCTAATAAGTGGTAAAATTGAAGTCTTATTTGTTTGATGTCTTATTTGTTGGTTGTAAGAAAAGTATATGACAACTAAAATTGTTATTTTGTAAAAAATTTATTTTTTTCAATATTTTTCATTGAAGTTTTTAAGATAGAAAATTGATTGAAATATTTGGATAGATAAGTAAATTTAGTATCACCCGTCTCAATCTAGTCCCACATTCATTTTGAGAACCGCCAACATAAGAGGAATGGGGTACTTGGATAGACAAGTAAATTTAGTAAATTGCATAAAATTATAGAAACATATTATTAATTGTTTAAGTTAACATATATTGATTGCACTAAAAAGACACTTTCTATAATTCAATATTAAATTGATGTACATAATATATTTTAGTTCATTTTAAGTACTAAAGTGACTTGCATCATAGTAAGATTGTACCCCTTTTTTTTTTCTTTTTTTCTTTTTTTCTTTTTTTTTGTATGAAAAAAACTTATATTCATGAAAATATGAGTAACACATATAGAGAGGATAGCAGCATACGGATGTATACAATATCATCTAAAGTCATTGGTGCAATCCAGAATCAATGACATAACGACATGACCAAACATATAGAGCACCATGGCCAAAATCTGTGCGAGCATAGCAAAAACTAATTTTATCTGCAGCCCTAAGCTTATAATGAGAGTATATATATACAGTAGAGCAAAACACAAAAAAGAAAATAAAAATTCTTGACAAACATAATATATCTCGGAAGATACTCTAAGATATTCTGCCAGCATTATCATATGAGAGTTTCCAGTGAATGTAGAAGTTATCCAGGAAGAGGTATCACCCCAGCATCCATAATATAATCCTCCATCTTGATCTCAATGTGCATCCCGTCCAACTCATCTAGTAACCCCCTCTTCGAGAGTCTGTCCGCGGATTGATTGAACTCCCTTCCAATGTGCTCAATCGTTGAGCCCATAAAAGAAATCCAAAGTTGTTGGACTTGGAATAGCCATCCTTGGAGCGTGGGTTGGTAAATTTGCGCCCGTCCCAGAACATAATCAATGAGAATCTTGGAATCCCCAAATATATGCATAGTAGGGATGTTCAGATATCTAGAGAACCATAGAAGTCCCCAGAGTGCCATAACTTCTGCCTTCATGTTCGTGCCGCAGCCAGCACCCCAGTGAACCCAAAATTCCTTATCCGGAGAATAGGCAATCAAGAAGCCGCATCCACACCTATTCCTTTGTGAAGCTCTGTCAAAATAGCCAGCCGGGAAGACCAACTTTGGGCCAATTAGTTTATGAATGGTATCCTTCAGTCCCTTACCCTGTAGAGTGCCAATAGAGAAACCCAATATGATGCGCTCCAGAACCCGTGATTCAGAATCTCTGAGATTGTTGAAGATTATGTTGTTTCTCCATCTCCAGATCTCCCAGAAGAAATTAAGGGGAATGTTGCGCCATGTAGGTTGTTGTTTTCTCCACCATCTTAAGTAGTTAGAGATATGATCAAATTGCTGATATGGGAAACTAGTATAAACAACATGTTTTTGCCATAGTTGTATAATATTAGGACAAGTAAGAATAAGTGCATAAATTGTTCTCCTCAACAGCCCTGCAAATAACACAAAAACCCGACCCATACCAATGCCTCTTCTAGAGGTTTTCCCACATGAGATTTTATTTTTCCATACCAGCCAAAGGACAAGAATAATATTAATGGGAGAATTGGATTTCCAGAAGATTGTGAACCAACATACCTCAGGATGTAAAGTATCCTCACGATATAGAGAAAAATATGTGTTAGCCACCATATGACCACCTTCCTTCATTTTGCCAGTCCAGGCAATTTAGTCCCTTTCAACCACACGACAAACTCCAGCAAGCTGCATGTTAAATCTAATATGTTTCTGGATTCTCTTGCCATCTGCCCGTCTAGTCTCAGTTCCAAAGCCCTTTTCCAGATACGACATCTATCTTTCCATGACGAAATGACCTAATGCTAGAAAAAGATGTCGTTTCTATTTAAACAATATATGAGATCATCTGATATATTGGAGGTAGCATCAATCCCCTGAATATGATCCAAACCAATGATAATGTAGTGGCCAGTACCCAATTTCCATGTCAGTTGTAGTAGGAAGCAGCGGTGAATTTTGATGAAACTGAGCCAAATTGTTGATCCTGTAGTGATCCCAATACTTCCGCGTCGCATCCAGACAGAGAAATCAGAGTTATTTAAATACTTGTGCCGAATGATCATACCCCAGGTGCCATCACCAAAAATCCCTCTCCACATAGATTTAAGTAATAGTGCCCAACCAAATCTCCTTAGATTCAGAATACCCCAGCCACCCAGACGCTTTGGAAGAGTGAGGTGGTCCAAT
Source organism: Pinus tabuliformis (assembly GCA_031772625.1). NCBI lineage: Eukaryota > Viridiplantae > Streptophyta > Pinopsida > Pinales > Pinaceae > Pinus > Pinus tabuliformis. The sequence continues at coordinate 999,939,817 of CM062809.1, read as the reverse complement.
TAGGCAAGGTGGTATTTGTTCTGATTTTTCATACCAGACCAGATGAAGTTTGTTGTAATCCTGTTGAGTCTTTTTATAATGGTGAGGGGAAAATGATATAAGTGTGCCCAGTACACTCCCAATTGAGTGATCACAGCCTATGTCAGGGTGATTCGACCTCCCAAAGATAAGCATCTGAACTCCCAGCCAGATATTTTCTATAGAAACGATCTACGAGCCATATCTAGTCAATGGTTTGGAAGCCACACCAAATAATCTTTTTATGTATGCGGTAATCTCGTCATCACATATGTCATGGACAATGATGGATTTCTAGAGATTCTTGAGAAAACCAGAGGCATTTCCAAACTTAGAAAAAATATTAAGAAGATAGAGCCATGCAAACCTGTTAAGTATCCCCATGATGAGGACGTTGTCAACAAAGAAACTATGCAAAATATATATATCCCGCCCCATAATATGCAATGCTTGAAATTTCCCTTCTACCACAACGTTTTGTATGTGAAGGCTCAGCCCATCCATAACCAAGATGAAGAGAAGTGGATATAGTGAGAAGCCTTGTCTGAGACCCCTGCTCACCTTGAAGAAATCTAAAGGATAGCAATTTATAAAAACCGCATAATGTACATTTAAGACACAAGCCATAATCCACTCTGCAGGTCCGACTTGAATACCAATTTTGTGAAGGACTAGCCTCAGGTAGCCCCAATCAAGACAATCAAAAGCCTTTTGTAGATCAACTTTCATTATAGCAGCATTTATTTTTTTATGATGGATAGAGTGCATACATTCCTGGGCAATCGCCACAACGTCATGGATCTGTCTATTTTTGAGGAACCTGAACTGTTGAGGAGATATAAATTTGGACAGTGTGTGCTTCATCCTATTTGCGATAGTTTTAGAGATGATCTTGTAGATAAGATTACAAAGCGAAATAGGTCTATATTCCGAGAAGGTGGTGGATGGAGACCTTTTCAGAATAAGAGAAATGTATGTAGAGTTTATATGAGGGTGTATATATCCACTGGTTCGGGATTCCTCAGCCATGTCCATAAGATCCTGCTTGAAGAGGTCGAAAAAATGAGTGAAAAGTTCCATTGTCCACTCATCAGGTCTGGGGCTCTTATCCCCCTTGAAATATTTTAGCACACCCAGAATTTATTCCTCTGAAACAGGTTTAAAAAGAGTCGAGTTAGAAACCTCATCAAACATGATTGGAAATAATTCCACACAGCAAAGTTGATCCTCCAGAAAGTCCAAATCTTGTTGTTGGTATGCATTATGAAAATGTTGAACAGTATATTTGCAAATATCTTGCTGCGACTGAACCTTAGTGTCGGGCGCATCATTAATCTCCCAAATAGATTTTACCTTCCTTCAGAAGTTTTCATATCTTCCTTAAGTACTGGACCAAGTAGGAAGTATCTTCCTGAAGTACTGAACCAAGTAGGAAGCATCTTCCTGAAGTAATGAACCACCTGTGGGACCGCATGCATAGTTTCCTGCAATAGAATAATATATGGATGAAGAGAAGAGAAGAGTGCCTTGAGGGCCAAATATTTAGGAGCGGCCCCCAAACCCTAGATATTAAGAGAGAGGATGAAGGTCATGTTAAACCATGAGTGGGTGTCTGTGCTCCAAGGGCCCAAGGGGGGAAAGAAACAGCGATAGGAACATCAATGAGGGAAGAAGGGTCAGCAGGACTGAACAAGAGAGATCGACGACGACTTCAAAAATTTCGACTATCACAATTTTGTTTGCGACGTACAGTGATATTCCCAGCAGAAGAGGGGCTGATACGGGGAGATGAGGAGCTAGGTGGCTTGTGAATGGTGAGAGTGTGAAGATATAATGTCTTCTTCTGCAGAAGAAAATCCAGGTCGCAGTCAATCGAATTAGTGGGTGAATTAAGTGGTGAAAGTGGTGATGTAGGGTGGGTTCCAATCGCCGGTGGGCGGGATGTGTCACGTGAAGGAGACGACACGGGGATATACAAGATGTGTGAAGATGAGGGCTCATCACGTGACGACAGAAGATATGATGTGGGACGTGAAGGAGGATAGTCACCGAGTGGAGGAGGGATCTTATCCGGAGGAGGAGGTGAGGTGGCATCAGTCAGAGGAACGCCAGACCCATCCGAAGATCGGGGGGATGAAGGAATGTTAATATGTGCAGAGATATTCAGTTTAACAGACTGATGTACAGAAAAAGGAGGATTCGAAATACCTATAGACTGTAGGGGGCTACGTCTAGGAGGAGGCATCTCATACCAACTACGTGGAGGAACAGAAAGATGAGAATCATTTTTTCCCCACATATCATGATGATAGCGTCAGTGAGTCCTAAATTTGTCGCCCATCTGCCGTGGATATTGTGCCAGAAGATGACCTGTATGGTGGCCATTAAGACACCAGAAAGGAACCCCCCATAAGTCGAGTCATTGAACTAGATGAGTGGCACCCCAGTTGATTTCAATATGATCCGGAAAGCCCCCTTTGTATTCTTTTTCAATTAAGATCCAAGAAACGTGCTTGTCCTATCTGCCCAAACACCGCGGATCAACATACACAAATTTGCCAATAACATTGCCGATATCCATAAAGACCTCTATCGTCTAGAATTCAATGGGAAATCTAGGAAACTTAACCCAAATCAGTTTGTTTTGGGGGGTTTCTTTCAGTGGATTGAACCTGATGTACCAAGAATGTAGCGCTAGAAAGCTCCGCCCATTGATCCAAGGAATTGACATGATTTTAATAAGATCCTCCCAGCTGAGGAAATGAAAATTGTACCAGTCATTTAATAGTCACACCACTGTAGGCATATAACCTAACAATGTTTTCCACTTCGTGTCAACCCAATGCCTCATATCCACTTTGCACAAATTGGAAAAATGCCACTTTCCAACAAGAGCCAACTTCTGAAGGCTGGTAACCCTGTCTATGAGGACGTCGTGGTCGAAAACCAGAGTAGGGACGGGGAAGAAATCTTGAGAGAATGATGTTGATGTCGGGATCGCCGTCCATTTTCCGCATGGGAATGTCCATGCAAACCATGTTCTGCATGTGAGCCATCTGGAGAGTGCATCGATGGCTAAGATGAGAGCCAAGTGTTTGGGATCGTTGGGCCCCGCTCCCCAAAATTTGACTTAGAATCCAGTGTGGCCCGAATGAAAGCTTCGTGGGCTGAGGTGTCAGAATCCAGCAGGTCCATGACCGCATAAACGAGAAGGAAGACCAATACAGCCGTATGGTGGGAAATGTAAATGCAAACTAAATGAATCTCTAGGAGGTAGGTCATAATTAAATAGACTACATCAGAGAATCCCTGTCAAGGATATCTAGGGATCCACAAAACACAAATTACGAAGTACAAAAGCCACAGAACATAACACCCACATAATGCCCAAAAACGTGAAGCACCGTCAAAAGGCTAGTCTATATGAGGAAAGTACCCAAGTGGAATTTTTAAATAGAAGGAGTGCGATCATGTCAAAGAGAATGTTTAGGTATATGTTAGGAGGAGAATGTATGATGCAAACCCAAGTCACCTCAAGCAATTATAATGACACCACCCCATCTGAAAAATAGAAAACTCACCAAAAAAACAACAGGCTCTGGTAGCCAGAAAAAACAAGCCGACCGAGAGTAGAAACTAGACTAGCACAAAGCATAGACGAGAGATCGAACCCCCGCACAATAGCACAATGAGGTATATATTTAAAATTCATCACAATAATAACAACAACAGAAACTCCGACATGCCCACCATCTATTGCAGAAACGGATACCAAAAGTTTTGCAAGGTCGAGAGATTATGAAGGAATTGATCCATCGATGCCAGAGTGTAAGAAGTTTGTTTGTTTGTAGGGAAGATCCTTCCTCCCGAGAAAGCGAAGGACACAGGAGATTAAGAATGTTAGTCCAGAGAGGCATATGGACGTCTAGAGGAAGGATGAAAATGGGTTCGGAAAATAAAGATAAGAAGGTATATGGCAAGGCAGAGAAGTATCAAAATATGAAGGACTTCCGAGTGAAAGTAATAATGGAGAGCATTGAGATGTAGGAATAGCATGCTATATATCCGGTGAAATCGAGGGAGGGAAAGGGAGACCAAGAAAAAATAGGAACACACCCCAAGAGTCGCATATGATGAAACACACCCCGGATAGTAGGCAGGATCCCCCACAAATGGAAGGAGTCAATGACCGGGAGTGCCCCACAAGTCTAGACTAGTGTCCATAGAAGGCAATGCAGAGACAATGGCAGAAACAAAAACAAGATAACACAAAAGGATAGGGGAGAAAACAGGGCAGTGAACATCAAACCTGCGAAATACTGGGGTCAAATATTATGGAAGACCAGTGCCCAGCAGCAGCGACCCCAGATCGCATACTCTTGTTCGCCATACTCGCAGTGACCCTAGATCGCATACTCTTTTTCGCCATACCTGTGCTTTCCTTCACCAAGCCAAGTTATCTTACCCTTAGTAAGATTATACTTATTTCCTTAGTCTATGAAAATAGAATTCAAATTTGTTATTTTGTAAAATTTTATTTCTTGAATGTTCTTAATTGAATGTCTTAAGTTAAGGAATTGATTGAAACATTTGATAGCCAACTAAATTTAAGAAAGTTCATAAAATTATATAAAATTATCTAAAAACAAATCAATTTTTTTTGGTATATTAAATTCTAATACATATGACTTATATAATGTGTTATGACTAAGTTGTTTTTTTCTTTTTTCTTTTTCAGCTATGGTTCACGGACACCCTGGTCATCGAGTGGTGGCTATGTCCACCAAAAAATCTTGGTTGACCGACCCCAAAGGGAATCTAGCCCTACGGCCCACTAGCTAGGCCTAACACCAAGGGCTTTCGGGGAGAATGGACCGTGTGACCTCCCGATCGGCGAGGCACTGATTTGACCAACTGAGCTAAACCTTGGGGCTTGTTATGACTAAGTTGTTGTAGATGACCTCAAAAGAAATAAAATTTAATAAAACAAGTTATTAGTTAAACATTACTAGTTGAAGACATTTTTAAAATTGAATTTGAAATGTATTTCAATCATATTTGTGTATTTTAATTGAACCATGAACATATATTTTAGTTCATTATAAGTATCAAAATGACTTGCATCATAGTCTAAGATTTTACTTATTTTCTTAGTTTATTTCTGGAGAAGTCAAAATTGTTATTTTGTTAGCTATGTATGATAATAAACTATCTATATGAAAATATATACAAATTACATTATACACATGAACATCCACAAACTGAAATAATAAGCATCCATAAACAAAAATAATGTTCATGCATCCATAAACTGTCCATGTATGAAAATATATGAAGTTTGTACATCACATGTGAATATGCCCTATGAAATGGGCCTGAAAATATACAAACTATCTATGATCCACTCTAGAAAGTATCACTTCTATAACTCTTATGTGTGTTCTGTTGTGCAGAGTGAGCATCCATAATCTGGTACTACAATATAACACATTAAAATTCAAGTTAATTAAAACATTATTTGTACAAAATAAACAATCTGGAAATAAAAGATTCTGAACGGTGCATTTAATAGTCCCCTACCTATGACTTGGTTGAGTGAAAATGGAAGTCAGGTGGAATGGGGGTATGATTAATCTGGTTTTGGTTCTCCCCTATCTGTCGCTTAATGCTTTCATACCCAACACCCCATTGATGTGTCCACATAATTACAACATTGACACCCTTCTACATATGGGCCTATGTACACAATGGAAAAGACAAATTATAATTACTCTATGAATTAATTAGCATGCATACATGTAACTTAAAAAAATAAAATGTTGAAATCTTAAGAATAAAAAAATTCACCTCAACTGTTAGTCCATGAGTGTTAGAAGCTGGAGGTGGAGGTGGAGGAGACTGAGCCATGAAAACATGCACTAGAGGAGGCTGCTCCAGCTAGTCAACTGTCCCCTCAAATGATCTCAGAAGCTCATATGTGTAGTTGGGTTGTGCATGCATGTTATCATGAAATTTTTAATATAAATGCAATCTCATACAAACTTATTAATATAAATAATGTAAAATTTGATGATAAGAGTCAAAAGTTTCATATATATGTACCTATTCTGTGTCACGTGGGTTGTGCAAAATCCACATGTCACGAATGGTATCACGACACGTATGTGCATATGAAAAAGTTGGTCATGCCCTAAACTCTCGAGATATGAATCATCGTGTAATGCAACTAGTGGGCCATGAGGCAACAAAGGTGGTATGGTCATATCTCCATGCAATGTGACATGTGGAATGGCCAATTTCCTTCCCATGTTATCCCCATTGTTATGCCTAGTCTCAGTGCTAAGTTGTGATGACTTCTCTACCTCCATCGGTAATACCACGCTCCAAGATGGTCATGGAAACAATATTGGAGGTGGTGTTGCATGTGTAGGGTCCCTACAAGCCCTGAAACGTTCATAACTACATCCTAAACTAGGTCCATAAAACTTAGATCCGGTCTTGGTGTAATCCGGCCTCATATGTATCACAAACTCTGCATATATATGCTTTGCAAAGTAAATGGGGACCTGTTCATGGTGGGGGAAATGGCCCCAAGCTCTATTGAATCGATCATAAACAAAAGGGGTCGCATCAACATTCTTAAAATATTTTAACGGAATCAAACCAGCATGTCTAGCACGACATTCCGGAGGGATGTCAAACAACTCCCCACAAATATCAATGTTCTTGGTGACATCTTTCACCTCCTTCCAAGTATGTGGGCCTCTAACCTCTAGCCTCCTAATCCTATCCATGGAATATAGGAGGTGTCTTTGTGGGCCCGCCCTCTAGTATGTTTCAATCAACTTGTTGATGTTATCCAGCATGAGAGACAAACTATGTCTAGTAGGTGAACTAGCAGATATTTTATCCAACTCTAGTATGATCCATGTCTGTTGGGCCCTAACATCCTTAATTTTTATACTGGCTATAGTGTCATTCCACAGAGGGATCGACAGTGCACTTTGATCCTCAACTTCACCCCGTTGAGGGTTTGCAAATCATATGTGTGTGTGTGTGTGTGTGTCTATATATATATATATATATATATATATAAAAAAAAAACAAACTAGAAGCATAATAACATATACATTAAGTTCAAACACATCAATGGAAGACGATTTAAAAATTAAAGACAATTTCAAGATCATCAACAGATAGAAACATTACCTATGGCACTCTGACTTGTGTCGAAGGGAGGATCTATGAGTGGAACAGACACTTTCATATGGCTACGTGATCTAGCCCGACCATGTATAACAGATCCCCCAACACTTCGATGAGCTACAACTGGGGGGTGTATGGGAGATGGGTCTGTAAACTACATATAATACATATAAACTAATCCAAGAAAACATTGTTGACAAGAAAACCATTTATAAACTCAAGCAGAATAATATAGGTTAAATTCCTAAACTAAATACAGTGTCTACTTTGATAAACTATCAACCAAAGTATTTAGTTCCATGTAAACACAATCGAAAAATGTGATTGAAAGTCTAACTTATACTTTTTCCCATTTATAAATAATGCATTTTATTCATAGAGCAGAAATATGTAAATATATGTAAAAAATTGAAATAAACCTATTTGCAAAACTAATAAAACTTCATGCCAACCAAATACTCCATAAGGCAAGTTCTTATAATGTTTTATTTTGACACATGACATGTACTAGGTGCGAGCACATGAAGACAATGTTTTTGGTACGACACACTACATAATGAAACAATATGGTACAAATTAGAAAAGAGTCAAAATGCTTATATATTCACTTTAAATGCACTTTCCATCATGGATTTAATGTATGTATCAATGATGCATTGTTGAAACTTTAACTTGTGTGTGTGTGTGTGTTAGTTATTCTATGTTGTGTTATATAGTTAAATAAAAATATAGGAAGTGTAAGTTACAAAATAATTACTCAACTAATAAATTTAATAAGAGTGAGAACTAAGAGGTATATACTTGTCACGTATCATTATATTAAATAATTCTACAAATATGAGTAATGGAAATCTTAAGGAATATTATAGTTTATAGATCAACTCGAGTGTTAAAAATAGTTGTTGAGCATCACCCATCTTATGTTATTATGAAGAGCACATTGTGTTAAATAATTATAAAACTATTCTAAATGTTACATATAAGTGTGTGAGAGAGAAATAGTGTAACTATAACTATGCTATATATGTAGTTATATATTTACGTTACATGCTATGTTATATTATATAATTATATATCTAGTTATGTTGTATATATATAATAGTTATGTTATGTTATACTTTACAACTTATATATATATATATATATATATATATATATATATATATATATATATATATATATATATAATGTTAGTTAAGTTAGCCATATATATAGATAAAATATATATATATATGTGTGTGTGTGTGTGTGTGTGTGTGTGTGTGTGTGTGTGTTTTGGACTTTCAATTTAGTTAAAATATTTTATTTAAGTATAATTAATTTTATAAAATAAATTACTATATTTATTATTAAAAAATATTTAAAATATAAATTTATTTAAATTTAAAATAAATGAAAAAAAAGTTATTTTATTTAATAGAGATTCACTATGAGCAACCATATTCATTACGTCAATTTAAAGTTCCTAATTTATTTATTTATTGGAATTCTATAGTTGAATTGTTTTTTGTTTTGAAAAAATTTTGGACAAATTTCTAATCAAATTTATTCAAAATTTAAATGCATTTTTAACAGCAAAGTAGATCTCCCAGACCAAACTTCTTCTCTGTCTATCTTCAAGAGGACGAACACAATAGATCGCGAAGCTAAGACACCAATGTCCCAAGAACCAGAAGAGATGAAGGAGATGCAAGATACAGGAAGTTGGAAGACTGTAGAGAAAAAAAAAAGAAAAGAAAGCTACAACGTCAATCTCGCCAAGAAAGACGAGGAGTCGTACAATTAAAAACTAAGAAAATTATCGGTCCGATAGACAAATTTGGTCTCAGTGGATCTTAACCATCATCATCATCAACAACAACAAAAAATTCATTTTTTTTCAAAATTTATTTCACTAAATTCCAAAAAATAAACTAAAACTTAAAATAATTAAAAATAAAATTTTCCATAGAAAATATTTATAATAAACATGTTAATATTGAAATTAAAAAAAATAATAATTAAAACCTAAATTATAGTTTTTGTTTTGTGCTTTTCAAGGGTTTTCTTGGTGGCTTTCTAAGTTGGTTGGCCTTCAAGGACTTTCTTGGTGGTTTTTAAGTTGTTTTTTGTGGATTTCATGGCGAGTTTCATGATTGTTTTTTGTAGTTTTTGTATGTTAGGTTATTTTTCAAATTAATTTATTTTATTTTGTAGAAAAATAAATAAATAAAAGAGACAAAAATGACAAGAAAGCTACCTCAGCATGAGCTTCTGGATCGTTGGTGGGGTTGATGGGTAGCTGGATTAAGTTCCTCCATCTCGGTCAGGTTTAGAAATATTTCGTTGAATTCTTTTTCCTCTCTTGGTCTGAGCAAAATGACTTGCGTAGGTCATGGCTGGGGTATTTTAATTAGAAATATCACTCGATCGCGCTATATCTTTCGATCAAGTCAATGACTTGATTGAAAGATATAGCTTGATTGAGCCATAATTTTCGATCGAGCTATTTTTAAGTGCCTCAATAGCTCAATTAATCGCTTAAAAATTACTTGATTGAGTGCTTAAAATTGCTTGATTGAGGATCCGTTTTTTCAGCAAAACGAACCCTCTTTTCGCCAAAAAAATGTAACCTAGCTCCATGCTTTGACCCATATATATATTTATTAAAATTAAAAATAATCTATCAAAAAAGTAAGATATTATTTGAAATTTTTAAAAGTTCATTTCTATATTCTAAAAACATTAAGAGAAGTGCTCCAACATCACCATAGTTTCCCTAAATTAAAGGTTAAGAAGGTTGTTAGTGCCACAAATATTATGAAATTTGGATTTAAGATAAGTATGCAAAACAATCTAAGAGAAAGTGTTTTTCATTTTTAGAAGTGACGAATTCTTTCATTCAAAAGGGTTTTGCAAATTGGCCAATGCCCAAATTTAATAATTTATGAGGTTTTTACTTTTATTTTAACAATATTTATTTTCTCTTTTATAATAATGTTTATTTTCTTCTTTCCAAGAATTAAGACAAAAAACATTTTTAAAATTTTAAAATTTGAGTTGGTCACCTCTTTATAATATCTTAACTTCTTTCCCCCTTTTAGCTCAACATCACATCACAATTTCTCTAGAAAATAATACTTTTTTATATTATCTTTATTTTGCAAAATTGTTTCTTTCTTTATTGTTCCTTATACCATTTCCACTTTAGTAGAAGGTGGTTTTGGCTAGATTTCAAAACAATGTTACGAAGCTTTCTCTAATGTTCTAGTTGTGTGTTCTTTATACCATCCCCACTTTAGTAAAAGGTGGTCTTGGCTAGATTTCAAAACAATGTTACGAAACATTTTCTAATGTTTTAGTCGAGATCGGGCATGTTCCTTATACCATCTAGATTTCAATGTTACGAAACTTCTTGACTTCCACTCCATTTAACATCTTCTTATACATTTGATTTTGAGTTACCAACATAGATCCATCTTAAATATGGATATAACACTAGCCGAGAGGGATTCAATTTCTTCAAGTGCAATTTTTTTTGAGTCAACATTATTTAAATGTTTTATATATTTAATTTTTGTTTATTTTTAGATTTTAGATTTTTTTTATTTAAGTCGACATGAGCAAAATTTCAACTTTGATGACGAATAGACATAATTACACATCATATTGAGTTGTAAAATAAACCTCTTGGCTCAATGAGAAACAAGCTCACATTCATATGAAAAAAAAAGAAAAGAAAAAAAAAAAAAAAAAGTATTTTCTTTAATATTAAAAATATAAATTACAAATTTCTTTTAAATAATATTCTCCACAAATCTCTTACATCTGCAAATCTTATATCAATATAATATAACGTAACATAACCGATTAAATAGAAATTTTAAAAGTTCATATTTAAACTGGTATGGTTTTAAAATGGTTTTAGCTTTTTTTCCTCTCAATATTATTAAAAAATCAAATTCATAAAATTAGATTTCTTAAATTTTTCTTAATATTATTAAAAAATCATATTCATAAAATTAAATTTATTGATAAAAACTACTCAATATTAAAAAAAAAAAAAATCAAATTCATAAAATTAGATTTATTAAAATTTTCTTAATATTATTAAGAAATCATATTCATAAAATTAAATTTATTGATAAAAAACTTAATAATTTATAGTAACTTCCCTCGCCCTCCCTCAGACCCGACCCTCAGACATTCATGCACGAGGACGAAGGCTTTTCTTGCCTGATAGAATACTTTTAGTAGTTACCTTAAAAGATAAGGTTGCTTGAGCAACTATATAATAGACTAATTCAAATGGGGAAGCACAAACATAAATTTTAATAGTTTAATTTTCTGGAGATTAAATTATTTGAAATATAAGAAAAAGTATTTTACTTTTAACTTTTTATATATAAATTAACTTTGTTAGAATCTTTTTTTTTTTATAAACTTAAATCATATTTTTAAATATAATTAAATTGAAATATTTTAAAACAAAAGGTATTGTCACCCTGAACATAAAAATCCAAAACGAAATGGTTATACTTTTTAAGTAATGATATATTAAGTTTTTTTTTTAATGTTTAAAATTGAATAAATAAATAATTACATTCAAAACATAAATAAATTATAAAATAAAAAATTATATCAAACTGTGTAATAATTAATATTTTTATTTAAATATATATAAAATAAAATAGATTGTGTTTTTATTTATTTATGTAAATAGTTAGGTTTGTGAGATAGAAATTTTAAAATTTTAATTTAGTTATTAATAATTGTTATTTGGATAGTAGATATTTTATTTCTAGAAAATATTTCAAATTATTTTTAATAGTAGTTATTGATAATAAAAAATAAAAAATAAAAAATAAAATAAAATAAAATTAAATTAAATTAAAAAATGTGCTAAAATTAAAAGTGATGACTAGAATTTGGTGCTTAGGGAAGATGTACAACTAGGTGAAGTTATGGAGATATCATAAAAGGTGGTGGTGGGGTGGATCAGAGGAAGATTTCTCCCAATTGAGTTCTTGAGTAAAAACACGGAAAACGAATGGGGGAAAGAGTTGAATGAATTCCCTAAGGTAAGCACCCTTACATGAGGCTGGCTCATGTTTAAATTCAATTCGGCAGAAGCTACTAGTTGGGTCCTTTATAAAACATGGAGTATTTATTCTTCATCGATGACGATGAAATAATGCAACCCTTTATTCGATGTTGATCGTGAGAAAATGGGCTATGCCCCTATGTGGGTAAGAGTCCTTGGTTTGTTGCCACGGCTTTGGTCCAAGGATGTTTTCAATATTATTGGGAATAAATTAGGAATTTATTTGGAGGCTGATAGGTCTTCTGAAACCAGTGGAAAGATGGTTATAGCAATGATACTAGTAAATTTGGACTCACGTGAAGGGCTTTATGCATAAATGAATATAAACTATCAGGGGTTTACTCATTAGCAAGTTCTCGACTATGAAGGAATTCCCTTTAGGTCCTGTAAATGTCATAAATAGGGCCACATTTTGTAGTACGTCCCTGTCCCTTTCTCAAGCAAGAAAGGTGTGAATGATTTACATGAGGGAGATAATAGGAGGGGGCAGGGGGGAGTTTTAGGATGTTTATTGACAGAGACCACTCCCTAGGTTCAACAATTAGATGCTCTAGAGATTATGATGATGGGTGGAGGCATAAATAATGTGGGCAACGTGTCAGCTAAATCTGGGTGGATCGGAATGCGTGAGGGCAGTCGATCCTCCTAATGAATCTTCTAGTTGGGTAATTTCTCTCCTCCTCTCCCTATTTCAAATCTAATTGGATCTTTTTGTTGACTTACTATGGGGATGGGACATCTCTCACAATCTCCATCATTAACTTTTGTTGCCCCTTCTCTACTCAAATTGTATTTTGTATCTTGTCCTATCCCCCTCGCCCTTACTTGTTTCTCGTATTCGATCTCTTCCCCATCTAGGGAAATGGCGACGTCCTTTAAATCTAACTGATGATATAACCTTTTCTCCTCTAGTAAGAAGAGGGATTCCATCTCAGGTATGGGGGGACTGGGCCCTTCTTATCTAATCAAGTAGGGAGGGTGCATGTGGTGAAGAAAATATAATATCTCAAGAGAAAAAATTAAGGCCAATTTGGACATTGCGACTGGTAGAAAGAGATATTTTATTGCGGTGCTTAGAGCATTGCATACCCCTACTCTGGTTCCCAAATTATTTTTCTCTCTTTCAAATTGTCAACGCTTGGTTAGCCCTTCCAAAATGCTAGCTTTGTGGAGGTTGGTACATTCTAAAGACAAAGACATTATTTTCTTACAAGAAACATTGGGGAATGGGGAATTGATAGGCAGGGCTCTGGAATCTCTACTTCAGTTTTGTTTTTTGGTGGCTTCTAATGCAAAAGGGAGATCTAGGAGTTTGGTTGTCGCTTTTAGCCAAGAATCAATCAAGGTTATAGGAACTTAGGCATCTGATATGGTTTTGGGAGTCAATATTTTCCCTTCTGAATTGGAGAAGGAACTAAATATGGTCAATAGTTATGGGCCTTTTGAAGAAAGATTGATTTCTAGGATTTGTTGATGTCTCAATCTTTTATGAAAGTTAATAATTTAGTGGTAGGATGGGATTTGAACTTTTCTATAGGAGCTTCTAAAATTTGGGGTCCTCGCGTCCATGTGGACTCCCTATTTAACTATTTTAGCCACCTTCTAGATGAACACAACTTGTGTCATGTGGATTTGATTAAGTATAAACCTACCTAGACAAATAGGAGAACTGGGGATGCGATTGGTGCCAGACCGATAGACCGATTCCTTATGACGGAGTCTCTATGGGAAATTAATCCTCTATTTTGTCAGCGAATTGGGGTGGGGGGTGAATTTGATCACTATCCAATTATTCTTGAAATGAAAGGGGATTTTAATGAATCATGATTCCTTACAACCATGTTGGGGATGTGCTTCACTTTGATGAAAAATATTAAAATGGTTAAAAAAACTATGATTGAGTGGAATAACCTCAAAAGATAAAGGAGGAAAATCTAAAATATGTGTACAAAGAGTTGAAGAGTCTAGAAGCTCCTAATGGATGGGTTGTTATTTGTCGTAGGAATCTAAACAACGAATCATTTGACTAGAGGATGCCAAAATGAGAATTTTGGAAGAAAAGGAGGAGACTTGGAGAAAAAAATGTAGAGCCATATGGCTGAAGAGTGGTGATGAAAAAATAAAGTTCTTTCAGCAGTTTCTTAAGGGGTGTTGAGCACCCAACACTATTTAGGATTTAGACAATTCAAAAGGTGGCAAAGCTTCATTATTTGAAGATCTTACAAAGCTAGTAAAAACCAACTTCAGTAACCAATATATGGCCCCTCCTGAGGTGACCATTGCTAATGTAATATTACTAGCTCGATCTTTCCCTAGGTTCTCAGGAGCTGAAGACAACTATTGTTTAATAGAATCAATGACTGAGGTTGAATTACAAAATGTCCTCCACAATTTTCAGAAGGATAAAATCCCTAGTCCTCATGGATGGTTTGTGAAATCTTTTACGAGGCTTTATGATAACTCGGGGGAAGATCTCTTAAGGGTGGTTACGGACTCTCAACAATCTGATATGATGCCACATTATTTGAACTTTATCTTTATTTCCCTCATTCCCAAATCGAATACTCCACATTCCTTTGCTGACTTTAGGCCTATATCACTCTGCAACTACATATACAAACTCATAGAAAAAATCACAGCCAATAGGCTAAAAACAATTTATCCAAAAATGTATCTAAGGAAAAAATTTCCTTTCTGGAAGGTCGACATATAAATGAGGCAATAAGGGTTTCTCAAGAAGGGATTCACAACTTAAAATCTAAGAAAATCAAGGGATTGGTGATTAAAATTGACCTTTCTAAATCATATGATAGAATTAGATAGATATATATGAGATTGCTAATGAACCATCTCGGCTTTGAAGTACCTTTTATAAATTGGGTTATGAGTTGCATAACCATGATACCATTTGTAGTGCTAATTAATGGGCCATCTTCGACTTTTCTCCATGCTCCATGAGGACTATGACAAGGTTGCCCTCTATGCCCCCTATTATTTCTATTGGTGATGGAGGGCCTTAGTTGGTTGTGACTTAAAGGAGGGGTGAATTAAGGGGTGTTGTTGTAGTTGATGATATGAACATCACTCATATATTGGTTGTGAATGATATTTTATTATTTTGTGATGGATCTAGGTGTGACCTAACAACCGTCAATGAGGCCCTATCCATTTTTAAGAAGGCTACATGCATGTAGGGAAAGAAACTCCATTGCATGCACATTATCTAAATTAGGTGCTTTGTAGGTATTAGGCACTTGTAGATGATAATATTTCAGAATATTATCACAAGCCTTTCGTAGAGGGCTTGTAGATGGAGATTTAGCAGGGCTGGCAATAAATCTACATATTTTTTTTTTTATCTCTCTCATAAAATTCCAAGTTAACTAGGAGGATATGTATGTAATGTAGTTTTTATTTTCGATGTATCTTTTTTTTATTGATATATTTTTTGGACATGATAAGGGCTTTTTCTTGGCCCTGTTTTTTTTTTTGCATGGTTGTTTAGCCAACTTTTGAATGCATATAAAAATGTAATTTTCTTTTCCATGGTTAAAATTACAATTTTTCCTTGAAAAAAAAAAGAGATTTATCTCAAAGTAGTTATGCATTTTATGTCTTTTTAATTAAATTAATTAACTAAAAAAATGTTATCAAGTGTCATATGAAATCACTTATGGTTTTTATTTTTTTTGGCATGTGGTATTGATAAGTGCCTATGAAATTTAAACTATGTAGTCTACCCCATGAAAGTGCCTAAAGAGACTTTGGGTCAAATCCCTTTATGCATTCAAAAAAAAAATATTAAACAATGAAAAATTACACATGGTGTGTGTAGAGAGAGGGAGCCAATATAGATCCATCATAACTATGGATATATCAAACATAAAGATGAATTAAATCTTTTTACATGTAAACTTGTTTTCAAGTTTTTCACTCTAAAAGAGGTTTGCACATCAATAAATTCAATCTCTCTAGTGAATTTTCTAGATCCGTGGTTAAAATGGATCTATAGTGGTATTAGATAAGCGAATAATTATGTGGAACAACATGTTGATAAAAAAGTTAAAAAATGATTCTTTTGAGGTAGATTTTAAAGTGTTTATTAGTAGTAATATGAACCATTAATTCAAATATAGAGGAGACTAGAGTATGTACACCTTAGTAAATTTCAGTAGTCAAGTCACTGCTCAAAGATAGGTATGTTATCTCATAAACTAGGTCTCAGCACCCATTTATTGTGTGACTTGGCCATGAACATAGAATTAGAGAAAAAGAAATTGAAAAAAAAAAAAAACATTATATTTTTGTCATATTAAAAATAATTATATTATATAATTTTTTATTGATAATTAAATCAAATATATTAATTACGTCGTAAGGCATTCCCTTTTGAAATCAACACAACTCTGAAGGTACATGTACATTCATGGGCCCTTGATTTAAGTGTTAGACGATTAAAATAGTTTCAACCATCGCATTGATTCTACGGTATTAAATTAGTTACAATTATAAGTCTTGTGACCTCGCTACATAGCAAGTCGACCGCCTTTTCTCACACTACTTCTTGCTCGGCACCACGCCACAGATCGATCATCCTTGCTCACACTAATTATTTGTCGGCACTACTTCCAAGTGCTGCCTCCCACTAGTTGTTCACCCAAACCCTCATTTTCATCCTCTACTACCGCGAAATGTTGCTCTGAAACTTCTCCAGGGTTTTGTGGTTTCTCTTTCGCGGTTTTCCTCATATCAGTTCAGTTTAATTCTACGATTTGAAACTTTGGAGAGAAAGACAGTGCCGCTCATAGAACTCACATCAGTCAGTGAGCACCATTTTTCCTTTGTTCTTCATGCACAGTTCGACACAGTCACTATCTCTGACGTAACATAATGGGATTTTTTGACACGCAAGGAGAAAGTTGGGTGTTCCCTTGGCGGCAACATTTCGTGCCTTCACTCGACTCATCTTTTTCCCACGACGATTTGTACAGGTAAACTATGGCTTAAGTATTGTTGTAATTCCTTCGTTATACTTTCAGGATCTGTGTTTTTATTGTTTGATACTAATTTGCTACTCCTCCGTGTAGGTGGAACTATCTTATCGATACCCATGTGTCGAAATGGGAACGAATCGGTCACAACTACCCCAACACTACGCTTATCTCCATGCAAACTCCTAGGTGTGGTCATTCTTGAGACTGCCCGACAAGGGCTTTTAAATCAAGGTTTCTGTTTGTATTTTTGTAAACCCCTGAAGGGTTATATGACTTCTTAGAAACATCTAGTGTATGTAGAAAGACACTCCATTTTATGGAAAGCTCATAAGCTTGATTTCCAGTATTCTAGGTTACTAAACATCTGTATACTTTCATTCTAGAGAAATTTTAATCTTGTTTCTTAAATCTCGAACTATGTCGAGGAAACTTATTTCAATCTTTCGCCAAATGTTTTCGTCTTTTATATGAAATTGTGTCAACGTTGGCCGTGAACTCTTTTAAATTGTTAATTCTTAATTTTTCTATTATGGTTCTCACGTTAATTAGATATTTTTCACCCATCAATGCGAATTTTCTTAGAAGAATTTTGTGTATTTTCGTGTGCTTAAATTAAAGTTCCTTGCTTTGTCTTTGCAATTATAGTTTTGTTCTTAAAATGACACTTAAGCCCTTTGATTTTCGACTATATGCCTCTTAGAATAGGGACTGTTCCGTAGATGTTGTTTAGACAACAGGTTTTAGACCTTCAGAGGGAGGATCCCTCACACACCTGCTAAGGATGTTGTGTTAGCAGTGCTCCGATTTTTTCAGAGAAGAGTAACATTCAAGAACTATTACATGGTGGATTTTGATCTTCTTTCATCGTCTGCTTGAGCCAATACACATTTATAATTATGTTATTAATTTCTTTGTATGTTGTAGTACCATGGAGACACAAACTTTGGGCAGACAAATGATGGTCCATTCATTACCACCAGTTATGACTACAATGCCCCTGTTGATGAATATGGTATGGCAGAGTTTCTTTTGTCAAATTTTAATCGACACTAAATGAGTGCGGGGGAGGTTTTTCTAAAGGGTGCACCTGGGTTGTATAACACTGAAAATTAGTTTGGCTCAATTATCCTTCTACAATCATAAATCATAAAGTTAGGAACCATTGTAAGTTTGTCTTTGGATTTTTTCTGTTTATTTGAAACAATATGTATTCCATGTTTATGTTTATGGGATTCTGGTAAAATTGTAAGTAGTGAGGCGACTGAATTTGTATACATTCTAAAACTCCATTCACAATTTCATGAGAATAGACCTAACTGGTTTTCTCTATAAATATGCCCTGCTTAGTTAAAAAAAAATCGATAAAAAGTCAGTCTCTATCTCTGTGTAATCGTTGTCCTCTGTGATCCTTACAGGGAAGATAAGGCAGTCGAAGTGGGGGCATATGAAAGAGTTGCACAAAGCGATAAAACTATGTGAACCTGCTCTAATCTATGGAGACATGAATATCATTTCACTGGGAAAAGGCTTTAAGGTTTTTCATTCAATTGAATAATTTATACATAATTTCATTGTATATAATCATTTAACCCTTGCAAGGGAGTGTTGTTCTAAAAGTTGTTGAGCTGGAAACTAATGACACTTTTAGGCATCAAACTTACCCTGAATATGCAGGCAACGTATATTCTACCAAGAATTATGGTGTCTGTGATGCCTTCCTTAGCAATGTCCACAGTAAGCAGGATGCAACCGCGTGATTCAATGGGACATCTTATAATCTACCTTTGGTTGGTCTGTCAGTCTCTTGCCTGATTGCAAAAATGTGGTCTATAAAACTGCAAGGGTTAGTGATATTTTCTACTGATTTTCATCAGATTAGCTGAGGTGATGATGAAAGTTGTGGGATTATATAGAACCTCTAATCAAATGTGTATCGAATGTTACATATTAGTATACAAACTTCCTTAATGGGAATAGAGCAGGTCAGCATGGAGTCCCTTCATCCTGTTGGAACATCAAGTGGAGATAGAGGAAAAATATTTGTAAATTGGTCATGGCACAAAGAATATGTTGGAATATGGGGAGAAAAAAAATTCTCTGCCTATGGCTTGTTAGAGAAACTTAGGACAACTTTAGATAAAAGTGATTATCTATGGTATACAATAAGGTATTCTGAACTTGTAATTAACTTTGCATTTGAGAGAAGGGGAGATTATGACGCCTTACCCCAAATATTTTTCCAATTAGGAAGTTGGTTTTTATGGAAGTTCACGAATTGTTTTTATAGGATCCTTTCTCAAAAAAATTTCCAGTAATATAAATTTCATGTCTTCTTGCTTTCTCTACTTTGTGGTTTTTATCCAGATATATCTTTATAAAGAAATTCCATTCCATATTAATAAGTACTCAAATCTAAGTACTTTGAAGATATGTTAGGACTAATTTGTTAGGGTTTTGATTATGTATTTTATCAATACAGTATTTATATGCATAAAGATGAACCATTTTTAAAGAGTGGAAGCCAAACAGTCTTGCATGTGGATAGTCGAGGACATACACTTCATGTGTTTGTCAATGGAAATTTCGCAGCTGAGTAAAATGTTTAAATTTTCTATGTAATTTGTAGAGCAATTCCCTACTGTTGGTTGATTTGGCACACGAGGAAAGTTAATTTCTTAAATTTTTGTTATATGCGAAACTGAATAATTCGATATAGGATTGGATTGATTGATGGGTTGTTTAAATTCAGAAAACGATCATGAACACGATGATGATATTTTATAGGATCTCATACTGGAGATTATTCGAAATGGGGGTTTACATTTGAGAAGTTGATTGCACTGCAGACTAGAGAGAATCATATTTCCCTACTAAGCATGACAGTCGGATTGCAGGTTCAATTCCATACCTAAATGGTTAGAGGATATAAATATTGAAAGCAGAGTTTATTGCTTTTAAATGAGCAGGGACTTAAAATTTTATCTATTATTGAGGCTATCTCAATCAACTGCTTTCATTATGAACTAATGGGAATTGATTTTTTTTGGTGAATAGAACATCGAATCTTTGTTTGACAGATAGTCGATAGGAATAAATGGTCCTGTGAAATTGCTAGGACTTAGAAATGGTCCAATGGATTTGAGCTCCCAAACGTGGTATTACCAGGTATTTACTGCTAAACTAGGTCATGCTATCCATTTGTTTTCTGCCCATTTCTAACCTGATTTTCACGAGTAATAATCCCAACAAGTTAGTATAGCTAGGAATGATTGCTCTCTGGTCGGTATTCTGATCAAGTTTTGCCATGTGTGCATACTCGATCAAAATTCCCCTTCTAACATTGAAGACTATCAATTTTCCTTTTAATCACAGATAGGTCTGAAGGGTGAATACTTACAACTATATTCAGACACTGGAGCAAAGAAAATTGAATGGATTTCAAGAGTAAACCCTCCTAAACAAACTGCTCTCATCTAGTACAAGGTAATCAGTGTCTCTGATTCATCTGCAGATATGAAACTCTTCTTCTATTTGGACTTTGTAGAATAGATAGGGGATATCAAACACCTTCAGTCACACACAAAGGCTTTACATCAGTTAAAGTTTGGACTTGATGACGAGGTCATTCCAACCACTATGCCCATACTAGCATATATTGATCTATCCTAGCTATGGTGACAACCATAGCTTTGCTGATCTTTTTCTTGATGGGACCATGTAAACTGAGTTTAATGCACTTGAAGGCACCAATTTACTGGCTTTGGACCTAACTACCATGAGCAAAGGGCAAGTATGGGTAAATGGAAATCATATTGGGTGCTATTTTGTTTCATTGAAGGTTACCATTAACACCTGCTCTAATGTATGTGATTACAGAGGCACTTATTACTCATCTAAATGTGACACCAACTATGGAGAACCCACTAAAAAATGGTAACCATTAATTAAGAAAATCATTAGAGATATTCATTCCTAGATAAAGCTTCTTTGTAGATTTCTTAGTACTATACCTCCTGGAGTATGAGGTAAAACTATGTCTGGTGTGTACAAATCTATAAAATTAACAGGGTAGGTCAACCATTACCTGAGAGGGAACCTTGGGCTTGGCAGACATAAACCAGAGGATGTTTGTCAGTGGAGTAGCCTTAGTAGGAATTGGTGAGGATTTTGTTGTAACTATGTTGTGTGCAAGAGGGTTTACTTAAGGGAAATTTTTCCTTACACTGCCTTATCTGTGCTAGCCTAAGAAAGTTGCTCATTCTGCTTTGATACTTTCAGTGAATTTTTACCTGCTCCAAAAAAAAAAATATAAATAAATGAATAAACAAAAATAAAATAAAATAAATAAAAATAAAAAATCATACTGATGCTAAATAGAATAACTACCTCAATCAAGTACCGTGTTCCTTGCTCATGGCTGCACCCAAAAAAGAATGTATTAGTTATGATCAAGGAAGTAGGCGGTGATCCTTCTACAATTTCATTCGGGACAAGATACGTTGACACTATCTATGCCCATGTGTGTCAAGCTCATCCTATTGTCATCTCATTGACATTGCTAGAGCTTCGTCTCCAGTGTTCTTCAGGGCAACACATATCATCCATAAGCTTTACAAGCTTTGGAAATCCAAGTGGTCCTGCACAAATTTCATCAAGGGCTCTTTCCATGCAGTGAATTCAACTTCCATTGTAGAAAAGGTATACAATTCTTTAATACACTATTCTAATTGAGGGAGATAACTAAAGGTATGCTAACATAATTATTTTTTGTGCAGGCATGCCTTGGGAAGGAGACATGTTCCATCTCTATTTCTGAAGATTTGTTTGGAATCTTTTGTGCTGACAATCTCAAGTCTTTGGTAGTTGAGGGAGTTTGCAAATATTGATCAACACATCTACTAGGCATATTACCAAATAAATGTGTAAAAATATAACACTCGCTTTAGATAATTTTATATATGGAAGCCCACAAAAATGACCAATGACACAATTGAAGACATAAAAGTGTATACACAAAGCTTATCATTTCCTCTAAGTCCCAAGTTCAAAAACCAACAGAAAAGAAACATATTGGAGGGAAAAAAATCCTGAAGTTTCAGATTGCACTATACCTCAAATCCTTCCTTCTTTAGAACGATTATGACACTGTTGAAGGCGGTTAGGTGCATCATGACCTTTTTATTTAATCAAATTAGCTTGATAAGTCAAATGTTATTTGATTCTGATAATACCTTCCATTCATGAAAGTCAGTTTATATTCCTTTTAACAACAATCTAACTAGGTATATAGCCTATTCTTGGGTTTCTATGTCATCCTCATCAAATGTCAAACCTTCTTGATATGAATATAGACTTCACAAAAATGGGATTAATGCAGAAACGATCATCTATAAGATCTGAGTCACTTTTGGCTTGTTATGGGTGCTATTATGTGGATCCCTTTCATTATCTAAATGACTCTTCTAGGTAGATTATATTCTATTTTCGAGAAAGTCCAATTTCTTTCTATATCATTTGTTGCCTGCTAATTTCATCCAGTTGAACTACATAGTGCACCCTTTAAATGTGCGCCACATTTTTATTTCCTTCCAACAAGTCAAACAAATCCACCCTTCTTCAGTTCGATCTCAAAAGGAAACTTGTCACCAGATTTCTTTACATTTTACATTTTTGACTTAGCTGCAACACTTTAAGTTGGCCGAACTAGCATAGATTGATATGTCTTAGTTATAGTAACGACCAGAGCTTTGCTGATCTTTTTCTTGATGAGACCATGTAGGTTGAGTTTAACGCACCTGAAGGCACCAATTTTAATGGCTTTGGAGCTAAGTACCATGAGCAAAGGGCAAACATGGGTAAATGGAAATCATATTGGCTGTTATTTTGTTTCAATGAAGACTCAAATTGATGCCTGCTCTAATGTATGCGATTACAGTGGAGCTTGTTACTCATCTAAATGTGACATGAACTGTGGAGAACCCACTCAAAAATGGTAACCATTAATTAGCAAAATCATTAGAAATATCCATTCATAGATAAAGCTTATTTTTAGATTTCGTAGTACTATACCTCCTGGAGTATGAGGTAAAACTACGTTTGGTGTGTACAACTCTGTAAAATTAACAAGGTAAGTCAACCGTTACCTGAGGGGGAACCTTGGGCGTGGAAGACATAAACCAGGGGATGTCTGTCAATGGACTAGCCTTAATAGGCATTGGCCAAGATTTTGTTGTAACTATGTTGTGTAGAAGAGGGATTACTTAAGGGAAAATTCTCCTTACACTACCTTATCTATGTTAGCCTAAGAAAGTTGCTCATTCTCCTTTGATAGTTTCAGCGAATTTTTACCTGCTCTATAAAAAAAAATCATACTGATACTAAACAGAATAACTACCTCAATTTGGTACCGTGTTCCTTGCTTATGGTTGCACCCAACAAAGAATGTATTAGTTCTCCCTGAGGAAGTAGGTGGTGATCCTTCTAGAATTTCATTTGGGACAAGATACATTGACATTGTCTACGCCCATGTGTCTCAAGCTCATCCTATTGTCAGCTCATTGACATTGCCAGAGCTTCGTCTCCAATGTTCTTCAGGGCAACGCATATCATCCATAAGCTTTGCAAGCTTCGGAAATCCAAGTGGGTCCTGCACAAATTTCATCAAGGGCTCTTGCCATGTAGTGAATTCAACTTCCATTGTAGAAAAGGTATGCAATTCTTTAATACACTATTCTGATTAAGGGAGATAACTGAAGGTCTACTAACATAATTATTTTTTGTGCAGGCATGCCTTGGGAAGGAGACATGTTCCATCTCTGTTTCTGAAGATTTGTTTGGAATCTCCTGTGCTGACAATCTCAAGTCTTTGGTAGTTGAGGGAGTTTGCAAATATTGATCAACGCATCTGCTAGGCATATTTCCAAATAAATATGTAAAAATATAGCACTCGCTTTAGATAATTTTATATATGGAAGCCTACAAAAATGAGCAATGACACAATTGAAGACATAAAAGTGTATACACAAAGCTTAACATCTCCACAGAGTCCCAAGTTCAAAAACTAACAGAAAAGAAACATATTGGAGGGAAAAAATTCCTGAAGTTTCAGATTGCACTATACCTCAAATCCTTCCTTCTTTAGAACGATTATGACACCGTTGAAGGTGGTTAGGTGCATCATGACCTTTTTATTTAATCAAATTAGCTTTCATAAGTCAAATGTTATTTGATTATGATAATACATGAAAGCCGGTTTATATTCCTTTTAACAACAATCTAACTAGGTATATAGCCTATTCTTGGGTTTCTATGTCATCCTCATCAAATGTCAAACCTTCTTGATATGAATATAAACTTCCCAAAAATGGGATTAATGCACAAACGATCGTCTATCATATCTGAGTCACTTTTGGCTTGTTATGGGTGCTATTATGTGGATCCATTTCATTATCTAAATGACTTTTCATGTTATATTATATTCTATTTTCGAGAAAGTCCAATTTCTTTATGTATCATTTGTTGCCTGCTAATTTCATCCAGTTGAATTGCACAGTGCACCCTTTAAATGTGCGCGACATTATTATTTCCTTCCAACAAGTCAAACAAATCCACCCTTCTTCTGTTAGGTCCCTATATTACTAGTGTAACCCTTTATTGTTATTAGTACAACCCCCTTATTATATTGTTTTGCCCATGTAGTCCCCATATTGTTATTATTGTGCCCCATAGAAGCCCACTATTGTTATTATTGTGCCCTTACATTATTATTGTTATGTCGGCTCTTATTATATTATGACCCCTTAAACTCCTATATATAGAAAGGAGGTCTTGTCATTTGTATCATCCAAGAATTGTTCATTTGTGTAATGTAAATGAGGTTTTTTTCCGGGGAAAATAGAGTTCGTAATTTCTATTAAGAGGTATAATAGATATTACATGCTGTAGATGCCAAGGCATATGCCATAGAGTGGTATACCACTAATCTGAAAGTTCAAAATGTCCTGATGGTGTCTCTATGGATACGATGGGACTGTATCCATTACAATATATGAACATTACATAGCAGTTCAAAATTATGCAAAGTAAAGAGGAGAAACTCTGTCCAAGTACTAAAACAAGATAGCGACTAACAAAGCCATGCCGAATATACAATAAGAGACAAAAAGTATCAAAAAATCATATGGGGAGGATGTCCCCCTGAAGTAGGCCATCGATGTAGGGGCGGTGGTAATATCTGTGTACCCCATCCGGATTGTGTTCTTCAATCATCCAATCGCCTAGAGGCCGATCCGCCGCTTCTTTCGAGAGCCGGTCAGCAGTTGAATTTCTTTCCCTGTAGATATGAGAAACAGTGATCCGGTCAAAAAAAGTTTTGAAAAAAACAATTTCTTCCAAGATATGTTTCAAAGAGTAAGTATGACAGACTGTTTTATTGTTTGCCCAATCAATCACAATCTTAGAATCCCCAAAAATTTGAATTTGTCGGCAATTTTTAGATAGAGCAAAGTAAAGAAGGTGTCTCAAAGTGATGATCTCTGCATGATTGTTGGTACCCAGACCAAGACCCAGTCGCAGATGGAAGAAATGTGTATCAGATAAGTGGAAAAGTATTCCCCCACCACATCCCTGTGCCGAAGCGGCACCATCGAAGTAGGCCCATGGCAGATCCTTGTCTATATATTCAGGAGTAATGTGCCTGTGTGCAATGGATTTGTCTTCGAAAGGAATTTCTGTGTAGGCAGCACAGATGGATGGCGGGATAATTTGCCAGTTGCGCCTGCCAGCCGAAAAGATAATGTCGTTGCGTTTGAACCAGATGTATGCGGATACAACCAATGGAAGATTTCTTGCTTTTTCTCCAGGCACAGCAGACCACCAATGTGCCCAGGCTGTGGGGATATCATCAGCTTGCCAGTCTGTAGTGATGTTAAGGGAGTATTTGACCTGCTGCCAGATCCAGATGGTGACTTCGCAGGTAAGGAAAAGATGAGAAGTAGTTTCCTCCGCCTTATTGCAGAGTACACACCAGGTGGGCCCTGCAAAAGTTCTTCTTTTAAGATTTTCCCCAGATGGAATTTTATTCGCCAATATGTTCCACATAAGGAGTCTGGTTCTTGGCTGAGCTTGAAGCTTCCATATGTCCGACCACCAATTTTTAAGAATATCAGGCTGCTTGTCCTCTATAAGCTTTAAGTAACCCAG
Source organism: Pinus tabuliformis (assembly GCA_031772625.1). Taxonomy (NCBI): domain Eukaryota; kingdom Viridiplantae; phylum Streptophyta; class Pinopsida; order Pinales; family Pinaceae; genus Pinus; species Pinus tabuliformis. Next base: position 999,913,315 of record CM062809.1, on the reverse strand, counting down.
CTTTGGTGTATATATGCCTGTTTTAGCTGGTGCCCATATGAGTTCATCTTCGTGCTCGTGTAGCTTAATATGGGATTCAGTGAGAGCCTGTATGTATCGCTGCCAATGGTCCTCCCAAACATCAGTCAGCTGCCACTGTTGATCCATTAACCAAGCCTGAGTGAAAATGGTAGATCGTTGTGTTGGAAATAATACTGAGAGGGGGGGGGGTGAATCAGTATTATCACATTAATAAAACTTTTTCAATTCCATAATCAGATTCATATATGCTACTTCCACAACTTCTTAAGATTAAGTTAATCGATCTTCAATGAGTGCATTAGGACATTATCAACCATATTATCAGTTAACAGATGCAGTAACATAAAGTAGATCATCACACATAAGGCACACATATGAACACAATGATATAAGGTGGAAACCCAATGCGGGAGAAAACCACCTGCTGCAAGTCATCTCAATCTTCTTCTTAATAAGAAAATTCTTTTACAATATTTGTACTGGTGCAGCCTTATACCAGTACGGGAGCTACAACCCCCTTTGCTCTTGTACTAGCCGATCCATTTACTAGTACGCAGGCTACTACCTGCTACAATGCTCCAAGATTTCTTTTAGCTCTTGTACTAGCTTAGATACTAGTACGTAGGCACCGGCCTACAATCTTCTCCCTCTAAGTACCACGTTTCATCAATTTTCATACTGGATACATTGAGGCACAACTCATAATCTTGAAAGGCCACATTTCATCCAATTTTCATACTGGACCCAACAACAACATTGAAGCTCAAACAACCTTCAAAAACACCCAATCAACTGTAGTAACTAAAACCCAGGATGCAACAATGATAAACAAAGATTTTAAGAGAAGGAAGCACCCTGCTCAACTGCTAGCCTGAGTCCGGACTCACCCTGCTCAACTGCTAGCCTGAGTCCCGGACTCACCCTGCTCAACTGTGGGCCTGAGTCCTTGGATGCACCCTGTTCAACTGCTAGCCCGCGTCCCGGACGCACTCTGCTCAACTGCTAGCCTGCGTCCCTCGCTCTGAGTCTTTTGAACTGCCTGCGTCTCGGCGCACCTGAACCCTTCTGCGCCTGCGTCCGGCGCACCTGAACCGGTTCGCTCCTGCGTCCCGGACGCACCTGAACCCTTATTGCACCTGCGTCTCTTTAGATATGAAAGATATTAAGACTTCAAGACTAACCCAAACAGTCAGATCTACAGATCTGATCGTGCGCCATAGCGATCATAGTCCATTAGAAGATTCGCCTTCATAGATCTGGACTAGATCTCACCAAAAGATATTCAACAAAGATGGTGCATAATCCAAATGAACTCCTTTGCTTTATATAGGCAAGCTCCTCCCCAAAACATGGAACAATACCACGAGCCGACACCATAGAAACGCAAAACCGTCGGCTAGGTACCACACAAGAAACCCCCACGTGCTTTCCTCTGCCTTGATATGTGTGCACTGGGTGGACGCACCCCCTAAACGGCTGGCCTGCGTCTCTGGACGCGGGTTCTGCATGGATTACCTGCGGGGACGCACTTTCTGTAAGGTGTACCTGCGTCCTTCATAATTTCAACAATATTTGAGCCTCTGCTTACAAAGAGCTTGCCATTTGATTCCTTTGAGCTATCTTGTAATATGTCACATCTGATATCTCTTCTGTAGATTCATCTGAATGTATATAAGTGAGATGATCTTCTATGAGAGTGTTGCCATCAAGTACAACATATGCATCATAATGCCAACAATCTCCCCCTTTGGACTTGATGGCAACAACACCGAATCACTCTCCCCCTTTGACATCAAGGGCAAAGGGGTATGCTCCCCCTAAGAACATGCTCCCTTTGACTATGAGCCAGATCTGCTGAAGTCTCTGAATGAGCTCCGCCTTTGTATATGTCATGGTGCTCCAATCTGATAATGGTCTTTCTGAGAACAAGCTGAGATGTCTGCTCTGCTATATAGTGCTTGTTCATGCTCAAACTCCCCCTGACAATAAGCAAGGTGTGCAAAAAGATGTTCTACAAGAAGAACATGACTCTATATATATCATAAATGACCTTCCTATCACCAAAAGACTCAATACATACATCCATCACCCATCACAATAAGGATCATCCATCCAACCAAGTGGGAATACATCAGAAATATGAAAACCAAATACATTACATCTTCATCCCATGCATAGTGGGGGGGGACAAAGGCCGTTACATGACCTGAAGAGATGACTACAATAGACCATTACAACATGAGTTTTGCTATGACCTTTCAAATGACAAACATCATCAACAACACTGTATAATCTGCTCCATAGTATCTGTCAACATCAACTCACAACCATCCAGATCTACATGAATCAAGAGTCATCAAATGAGAGTATCAACATATGTATGAATAATCATCCCTGTATCTAGCCAACAATCCTTATCCATTTGTGCCAAGAAAGAAATCATGCATCATGTCAACAGCTGCATATGAGTGACTCATCATCGTCATGTCTTCAACAATGCGACTTTGAATAATCATCCATGAAATCAGCCAACCTCATCTATGTATGTGCCAAGGAAAATAAAGACTCCATGCAAGCATCATTAGAGAATCAACCATAAATCTGATCATGTGATCAACTCATAACCATAGCAAGATGAATCATAAACATTGTCACCAAGGACCATAATGCCAACAATGCATTCAGGACATATGCTCCCCCTGAACCAGTGCCATCTGTTAAATCTGATCATGCATATCAGGAAGAATCAGCCAATAAATGCTTTGAGACGGGTACGCACTTCATCTTCTGCTGCGCTGCGTCCTGTTGCTGCAGGGACGCACCCAAAAACACTATCGCGCCGCGTACTTTTACTCAGGGACGCACCCAAAATTACTATTGCGCCGCGTCCTTTTGCTTCAGGGACGCACCTGATCCTCAGTCGCTCTGCGTCCCCACGCAGATTTTCAGTTACTGAACTGCGTCCTGGACGCACCTGGACTTGGTCTGGCCTGCGTCCGCACGCAGGTCTCCTGTTACTGCACTGCGTCCTGTACTTTCAGCTTCCTCTGATTCTGGTATGTCTGTACATTGTACTGTGCCATCCTTTTCTGACTGTACTTCCTTTTTCCTCCATATCTTCAAGCGTGATGATGACATTTTCTCCTTTTGATATGGTGCCCAAACTTTGTTCCTGCATTCCTTGGCTATATGTCCAAGCTTGTTACATGCATAACATCTTACATGTTTCATATTCCACCTGTAACAATCAGTAGCTTTGTGACCAAACATATTGCAAGCAAAGCAATATCCATAAAAGTACCTTGATTGAGATGACCTTTCTGCATAATGGTCTTGAACTCTTCTTCTTCTACATCTAGCTGCAACATGTCCAAGATTATGACATACATAACATTCAACATTATTCATAGGAGGAGTAAAGGATTTTCTTTGAGGAATCTCTTTCCTTGGTTGATGATGAGATTGATCTTTCACTTCTTCGTTGATCACTTTAGATTTCCTTTTAGAGTTTCTTGCCTCACCTTGTGAACTAGATTCACCTTCAACAGATTCATGGAAACCAAGACCAGTCTTTATAGCAGGGGACCTTTGACTACTAAGAATATCATCCAATACTTTAGAGCTATCTTGAAATCGTAAAAGCTTATCCTTTTCTTCTAGTTTACCTTTCAAGATATTTACCTCAACGTGAAGTTGTTCTTCCTTTTCAAGAGATTTCTTTTTCAAAACTTCTTCAGCTTTCCTTCCTTCTTCCATTTGTTCCCTTAGTTTGAGAATTTCTTTTTCATGTTCTTCATACAGATCCTGCTGCATTTGACGAACTCGGAAGGCACATTCTAGTTGAGATTTTAAGCTGGTGACTTCGTTTTCTTGTTTTGCAATAGCTTGGAGTAGATCTGTATTCTGCTTCTTTGATTCTTCAAGATCTCCTTTTAGTGAGAGGATTGTAGCTTCAAGATTTTCATAGTAGCTAGATCTATCTTTGAGTTTCTTGATGGTTGTGCTTCTTTCGTTGACTTCTTTTCTTAATGATGTCACTTCATGCTGCAATTTTTGACATTGGTCTTCCTTGTCCTTGAGTAGCTTTCTTACCTTGTTTCCTTCTTCTAGTTGGGCCCTTAGTTTGGTAGCTTCTTCTTTGAAATCACATTCCCTTTTGTTCAATAGATCTTGCTGATCTCTAATTTTGTCTGTCAGCTTTTTAAATTCTGCCTCTATTTGATATCTTTCTTGTTCACCCATAAGAGAAAATTCAATAGTTTCGCTATCACTTTCATCTCTTTCACAAGGAAATATAGCTGGAACATCAGAGGATAACACATTCATACCTGATACTGATTCTGAATCTGATTCTGAATCTGAAGAGCTTCTTATGCCTAATCCCCAATCGATTCTTCCACTATCATAGTTCTTCTGAGATGACTTCTTTTTCTTATGAGCTTTCTTCTTAAGCTTCTTTCCCATTGTTCCACGGATCTCCTTCAAGCGATCAAGCTTTTCTGAAGGACCTGCTCTGATACCAATTGTTGGAAATAATACTGAGAGGGGGGGGGTGAATCAGTATTATCACATTAATAAAACTTTTTCAATTCCATAATCAGATTCATATATGCTACTTCCACAACTTCTTAAGATTAAGTTAATCGATCTTCAATGAGTGCATTAGGACATTATCAACCATATTATCAGTTAACAGATGCAGTAACATAAAGTAGATCATCACACATAAGGCACACATATGAACACAATGATATAAGGTGGAAACCCAATGCGGGAGAAAACCACCTGCTGCAAGTCATCTCAATCTTCTTCTTAATAAGAAAATTCTTTTACAATATTTGTACTGGTGCAGCCTTATACCAGTACGGGAGCTACAACCCCCTTTGCTCTTGTACTAGCCGATCCATTTACTAGTACGCAGGCTACTACCTGCTACAATGCTCCAAGATTTCTTTTAGCTCTTGTACTAGCTTAGATACTAGTACGTAGGCACCGGCCTACAATCTTCTCCCTCTAAGTACCACGTTTCATCAATTTTCATACTGGATACATTGAGGCACAACTCATAATCTTGAAAGGCCACATTTCATCCAATTTTCATACTGGACCCAACAACAACATTGAAGCTCAAACAACCTTCAAAAACACCCAATCAACTGTAGTAACTAAAACCCAGGATGCAACAATGATAAACAAAGATTTTAAGAGAAGGAAGCACCCTGCTCAACTGCTAGCCTGAGTCCGGACTCACCCTGCTCAACTGCTAGCCTGAGTCCCGGACTCACCCTGCTCAACTGCGGGCCTGAGTCCTTGGATGCACCCTGTTCAACTGCTAGCCCGCGTCCCGGACGCACTCTGCTCAACTGCTAGCCTGCGTCCCTCGCTCTGAGTCTTTTGAACTGCCTGCGTCTCGGCGCACCTGAACCCTTCTGCGCCTGCGTCCGGCGCACCTGAACCGGTTCGCTCCTGCGTCCCGGACGCACCTGAACCCTTATTGCACCTGCGTCTCTTTAGATATGAAAGATATTAAGACTTCAAGACTAACCCAAACAGTCAGATCTACAGATCTGATCGTGCGCCATAGCGATCATAGTCCATTAGAAGATTCGCCTTCATAGATCTGGACTAGATCTCACCAAAAGATATTCAACAAAGATGGTGCATAATCCAAATGAACTCCTTTGCTTTATATAGGCAAGCTCCTCCCCAAAACATGGAACAATACCACGAGCCGACACCATAGAAACGCAAAACCGTCGGCTAGGTACCACACAAGAAACCCCCACGTGCTTTCCTCTGCCTTGATATGTGTGCACTGGGTGGACGCACCCCCTAAACGGCTGGCCTGCGTCTCTGGACGCGGGTTCTGCATGGATTACCTGCGGGGACGCACTTTCTGTAAGGTGTACCTGCGTCCTTCATAATTTCAACAATATTTGAGCCTCTGCTTACAAAGAGCTTGCCATTTGATTCCTTTGAGCTATCTTGTAATATGTCACATCTGATATCTCTTCTGTAGATTCATCTGAATGTATATAAGTGAGATGATCTTCTATGAGAGTGTTGCCATCAAGTACAACATATGCATCATAATGCCAACACGTTGAGGGTCTCCAACCTGTGCTAGATGTTTGATGCCCTTATTGTTGAGGTGTCGAATCATGTCTTCTGGCAAGAGATGGGCATTCCCTGACCCAGGCCAAGGGTCCAGCCCTATGCGAACTTGTATGCCATTTCCTATTTTCCATAATAGGTTATCCTTTATGAGAGGCATAGCTCTAAGCGTAGCTCTCCAGATCACAGAAATGCCCTGATGGTTCCAAGTGGGTCTGCGTAACCAGTCTATGATATTGGAGGGCCAAATGTATTTTTTATGAATAACTTCGGCCCACAAACTATCCATCTTGAGTAGAGACCAGCCCTGTTTTGCTGTTAAGGCTTGAGCGAATTCTGAGATGGATTTTAAACCCCACCCACCCCATTTTTTAGGCAGGGAGACAAGGGACCATCTTGTCCAAGCAAAAATCCTACCCTTTTTGTTGCCATTCCACAGGAATCTGTTGCAGATTTGTTGAATTCTTTGTAAGATGCCCTTCGGAATCCATGTGAGGGACATCCAATATACTGGTGTGGCCTCCAGCACAGATTTGATCAGCTGTAATCTACCCGCTTTTGATAGGAGGCGGTGGTGCCAGCAGTTGATCCTATTCTCAATTTTATTAATAAGCCACAGCCAGTGTTCCGATTTGTATCCATCCGGCCTTAATCTGAATCCAAGGTACTTAATACCTTCCAGAAGATAATTTCCATAAATGGAAAGAACTGAATCGCCAACAGAGTTTCTTGCTGCGAACACCTCGTCAATGATCTGGTTGATTTGTTCCTGTTGATTTCCATACCCGTAGCTTTACTGAAGAGAAGAAGGATATTATGAAAAGTAGTGCTATCTCTGACACTACCATTGAGAAAGATGAGAATGTCATCTACAAACAAGAGGTGGGTAATGGAAATATGATCAGAAATTTTGAGACCACTCAGCTCCCCATTCCTTTTTGCCTCCGCAATAAGTCTGCTTAGCCCTTCCATGACGATGAGAAAGAGTAGTGGGGATAGAGGGCAGCCTTGCCTGATACCCCTGTTGATATTAAAACGTTCCGAGGCTGCGCCATTGATGAGGATGGCGAAAGAGACAGAAGAAACACATCCCATAATCCAATTTATTAATTGATGTGGAAACCCCAGATGGATAAGGATCATTTTGAGATAAAGCCAGTTTACTTTGTCAAAGGCCTTAGCAAGGTCTATTTTTAAGGATACCCCTTTCAGGTTCTTTAGCTTGATAGAATGAAGAGTCTCCTGGGCAGTACCAATGGCTTCTTGGATATGTCGATTACGGAGGAATGCAAATTGTTCAGCAGAAATATGGGAGGATAGAATAGGCTTAATACGATTGGCGATGATTTTTGCAATGATTTTGTATAAACAATTACAAAGGGAGATAGGACGAAAATCATTAAAAGATGAGGGTTCATCGGATTTGGGGATCAGGGCAATATAGGACTGGTTCATAGGAGGATGTAAGTGTCCCGAGATCCTGCTTTCCTCCACAACAGCAAGCAAATCCTCACCCAACATTTCGTAAAAAGCCAGATAGAATTCCACCGGCCATCCATCTGGACCCGGGCTCTTGTCTTTCTTAAACCATTTAAGTGTACTTTCAAGCTCCTGAGCAGTTACTGGGCTTGTGAGGTCTTCTATATCATCCTGTGCAACAAACCGGGGAAACTTTTCTGCAACTCTAATGATTTCCGGAAGGTTAACATCAGACGGAGCCGTGAAAAGACCTTTGAAGTGGGAGACCCCGAGGCTAGCCAACTGCTGGTGTGTAGTAGCCCATCCGTCTGGTTCCTTAGGTAGACGCCAAATAGTGTTCGAAGCCTTCCTGCCGTTGGCAAGGTTATGAAAGAATCTAGTATTACTGTCCCCCGCTTTGAGCCAAATGGCTCTACTTTTAAGTCTCCACTGTTCCTCCTTAACTTGTAAAATCTTTGCTTGTTGCCCAATCAGTTGGTTGAGTAGAGCTTTGGAGTCGTCATTGATATATCCCGACCCTTTGTCATCAGTCAATGAAGCAATTTGTGCTTCAGTCTCCTTTAAAATCTGTTCATCTCTGTTCCTCTTGTTTGTCGCCCAGATCTCAGTTAATCCTTTAAGTTTTTTGAGCCGCTCACAGAAATCCAATGCTTTCCTCTGCTCCCGCATAGGGACCTGTGATGCCCAAAAATCCTTAACCATCTTAATGTAATCCGGATCCTGGAGATAACCAGCAAAAAATTTGAAAGGGGTCCGCGGCTTAGGGTTGTTATCACTCATTTGAAGAAAAATCGGTTGATGATCAGATAGACCCCCTGTGCCAACCCACTGTCTGTACAATGGGCAAATCTGAATAAGTTCCTGATGCATCATAAACCTGTCCAGTCGCCTCCCCAAAGCAGCCTCCCCAGTGCGCTGATTGTGCCAAGTAGGGAGTTTCTTGTTCATCGGGATATCCACAAGATGATGTGAGTCTAAGAGCAGTTTCATTTGATCCATAATGGGATCCCACTGTGCATTATGTCCCCAGGATTCACCAGCTCCCAATGAAAAATTGAAGTCACCCCCAATCACAGTACTCTGGGTGATGTGGTCACCAGAGAGAAAATCTTGCCAGAAGGGGAGACGGTTCTGATTAGGACCGTAAATATTGATAAATCTGATAGGTATACCCAGGTCTCCAACAATAATATCCATTCCGAGGAACCCTCTGCCCCCCCAGGCAGAGAGAGGCCTACATTTCCTTGGGTTAATACCAATGAGTAATCCACCTGATCGACCACAGGCATCCAGACCATGCAGAATCCATCCCGGAAGCAAATCATGAAGACACCGCACCGCCACATCAGCGGAGCATAAGGTTTCTTGCAGAAAGATAATATCACATCTAGAAACATGAAGGAGTCTTTTAAGAGCCAAACGTTTTTTGGGGTTGGCTAATCCCCTGCAGTTGAAGGAGAGCCAGATCATGGATCACCACAGGACATGGGCTCGATAGCTCTAAGTGCCCGTTCAATAGTAGCTTGTCTCCCCAAGGCAACATCAGCGACCGCATTTAACTTGGCCGAGGAGATATGGGAGGGTCTGCCACGCTTCTGTTTACGATGGCGCCCAGGAGAAGAGCCCAGCCCTAAGATTCGGGGTCGAGCTCGAGGTCTCAGATGATACGGATGAGAACCAGAAACATCCGGCGAAGAAGGGATGATAGGAATTCCCAGATTCATATTGTGCGAGGGAGGGGTGGTAGATATGGTAGGCGGAGGAGGGGCGATGGTGCACAAAATGGAAGGGATAGGCACAAATTCAGAATGAGGAGTAGGAATAGAAGTATGAACAACAGATTGCAAATCAATAGAGTAAGATTGAGCGAGAGGGGAGAGGGAGACATTACCCGTTCGAGCCGGTGCAGCCTCGGACGGATTTGATGTCTTCAATGCTGTCTTCAAAGCTGTCTTCGATCGGGTTCGCGGCGGTCCAGGCACAGCCGAGTCCTTACTGCGGGTAATATTTGTAGCACTGACACCCTTCTTCATGGAGGGGTTCTCCTGTAAATTCTGAGCGCCTTCCTCAGTAATGTTCTCACCAACATTTTGATTCACCGTGGCCTGTTGACGGGGTCCCTTGGCCTCCTCAGAAACCACCCTTGTATTCAGAGGGCAATCTTTGAAGAGGTGCCCAACTTTGTGGCACCTCCTGCAACGGTATGGGACGCCCTCGTAATCCAGAGGCTGCTTGCGCGAAACATGATTATGGTGCAGGGTGATCTTTTCCACCAGTCCAGGCCTGATATCCATATGAACGAGAATTCGCGCCATGGTCCTAGTCCCTGACTTCTCGTATGACCTATCGTGTTCCAGATAAGTGCCAAGAGTGTCACCAATTTTTTTGAATGTGTACTGATTCCAGAATTGCCATGGAAGCCCAGGGAGGCGAACCCAAATGGGTCCTTCCCCCAGTTGTTCACGATCTGGGTCGAAGAGGGGATCCCACCTCTTTAGTAAGACCGGGGCGAGCTCGATATGCCAAAATTGGGTAAGGACCCACTGTGTGTATTCGGGACGCTGAAAATGCAAGGCAAACCAGCCTTTAGTAAGTACCATAACCTCGGGGAGTTCTTTGAAGAAAGACCCCCAAATTTCATCCACCCAAAGCTTAAGACGATCTGCTGTGTAATTACGTCCTCTGACCCGTCCAACCAGAACTTTCTTAGCGGCGTCCATAACGTCCGGGAGCGGAGCTTCAGGTCCCAAATTGATGATGTAGTCAGGATCAATGGACCGGAGGCAGCGACCTTTGTTCACCTTCTCAGAGCGTTTTCCAAAGGGGATGCTCTTAAGCAGATTGCGACACGGGTCAGAGGTACTATGTTGAGCCGAAGCAGCTGAGCGAGCCGGAAAAGGCGGGGTAGTGAAACAGCCTGAATGTATCGGAGTACAGGGTGTCGAGATGTTGCCGGGGAGGTAGGATGCAGAGGGTTGGATATTTGGTAAATGAGCTTGCGGCATGAAGGATACAGAAGGAGAATGGGAGCTCGAAGGGGGCGGAGGCAGGGGAGGCTGTGGTAAACCAGGGCGCGACTGAAACGGAAGCGGGGCGTCGGAAAATGGAGAGCTAAGAAAGCAAGTGCCTAGAAGCTGTGCCGTCGCCGGGGAGAGCGGAGGGCAATCAAAGGGCGAGGCGTCCGCGGGCGAAGGAACCGGCTCTTTGCTTTTACCTGATGAAGCCAACTGTGGAAGCTGAGACTGAGCACCTGTCACAAAACCCAGCGCAACGCTTCTTGGAATCATTTGGGGCCGCCTTGAATGAGCCCATATCTCCTGATGCGGCATGGGGTCCGCCTCGTAATCAACTAACTCCTCGTCACCCATGATGAACGGTCGGAAGGAGGCGGAGGGATTCGAACGGGGGTCCGCCTGCGAGATGTAAGTGGATGGCAGTGCGGCAGAGCGTTCACCGGGGGGACCGCAGAAAGTGACAAAAAAACCGCCGCGAGTTACGATGATAATGCCTCAAACATCCGACATAAAGCCCAAATCCCGAATGCTGAGCCAGTAATCCGCCATGGGAAGAAGTTCTGTAACAAACCCTAGCTAGGGTTCAACCATTTTCGCTCTCCTACAACCCAATCACTCTCTGTAAAGGAGGTTACCACCTCAAAGAGGCTTATTTCTAAGGCGTTGATCTATCTTCTCTATCTTTTTGTGAACTGGTTTCATAACATCTTCAGTTCAATCTCAAAAGGAAATTTGTCACTAGATTTCTTTACATTTTACATTTTTGACTTAGCAGAAAGTCTAAAGGTTATATATATCTATATATATATATATATATATAAGTGATACTATATTTAGTAAAAATGAATTCAAAATCCTACCGAAAAAAAAATAATAAATAAATAAAAATAAAAATAAAAATAAATAAATAAATAAATAATAATAATAATAAATAACTAAATAAATTAAAAAAAAAAAAAAAAAAAAAAAAAAAAAAACAAACAAAAAAAAAAACAAACAAAAATAAATAAATAAATAAATTGGGTCGATCTCAAAAGGAAACTTGTCATTGGATTTCTTTACATTTTACATTTTTGACTTAGCAGAAAGTCTAAAGGTTTTATATATATATTTATATATAAGTGATACTATGTTTAGTAAAAATGAATTCAACATTCAGAAAAAAATAAACATTAGTTTTATTATAGCTTCATCATTGAGGAAGAAGGTCTGATATTCATGTCTTCTCCTATATCTTCAATGGACATTTCTAAAGAAATAATCTTCTACTTCTTTGGAAAATGGCATTGTCGATTCACATCGTTCTTATCTACTTCACCCTCTGAATGCAACTACTCAGATATTTGCAATCTCTTTGGACTAAAATTCATTGACCCACAAGTTACTACTTGTTTGGAGGGGCTAAGGTATTTAGCATAAGTGAAGATCAAGAAGGAAGAAGATGTAACATATTGCAAGTTTCTATTAGACATTGTGTAAAGAAGCCCTCCTACTTACAGAAGAATATACCCAAAGTTAGAATCAGAATAAAACGCTGAGGAGAGAGCATGTATACCCATCAAAAGCAATACATATCAATGCTTTCAGCAGCTCCTTCATGCATTATTACTAAAGGTCCCAAGCTCCAAAGGTCTACCAGCGATGGGTATGAAGCAACTGCAGAGGAAAGTGTCGATGATAGTGACTGATCCTCAACAAGATTCCACAAACCACCATGGAATAAACTGTTTTTCAATTCTGCTTATATGGGAAAAAAGAAAACTGCTAAGCCATTACCCTTTAAGACAAATCTGCTACCATACAATGTGAGTAAACTAAAAACAGCAGGTCAGACAACAGAGTGAAGAATGCAACCAATCTTCACAGTGATGGGCTTTCAAAACAATTCCGCAGTGCGATCAAATCAATACGGATAGTTCACGGGCTTTGGAGGACGCTCCAAGGCAGAAAAGTCAAGTGGATACTCTGATTTCCCCCTCCCTTTGAAAAAAAAATCCCCACTATTTCTTTTTTACGAGTCAAGTCTATGTTACTGATATAGTTTGCAAATTATATGTTTAATAAAAAAATGGGTTATCAATATAATATAATAAAATCAAATCAAAATTTTTTTAATCTGTTTTAGTTAAATGCGAGATAAATTGGTAAAAATATAAATTATATGTTTAATAAAAAAATGGGTTATCAATATAATCAAATCAAATCAAAATTGTTTTCTTTAATCTGTTTTAGTTAAATGTGAGATAAATTGGTAAAAATAAATAGATATATGATTAAGTTAATAAGTTTAAAAAGAAAAATATTTTTTTATTGATAAAACAGTGAGAGAGTATAAGTAGTATAATATATCGCTAGTTTATGTTATTTTATTAATATTGGCATAAACTATTGATACATATTAAGAAGAGCACTCATTATAAAGATATGTTAGATGTGTGAATTAGCATTTAATTTTTTTTTGAATTTAAACAAGTGTAAATTTATTTAACTTTAAATTTATCAAATATTAGAAGGATAAAATTGACTGAGGTGTAAAATTTTTTCAAAATTTTCTTTGCCAAAATGGATATGTCTCTTCTCAATTCATATTAAACTTTTGTTATTAATCATTACAAAGTTTTCCAATAATCAAAAATTTTTCAATAATGATATGCTTAAAATGAGTCTCAACTTTGCTCCACCTATAAATTTTGTATATTAATAATCAACAACAAATTAAACAAATTATTTGAATTCTATTTTACATTCTTTTATAATGTAATTTATCCACATACAAACACTATACTATTAAATGACATTGAAATTCAAATACTATATCATTAACACAAATGTAAAGAAAATTTTTAAATTATATTGTACATTAAGATAATTCACCCACATGCAAACACTATAACATTAAATAGCGTTATATATTCTAAGAGGTCAAAGCATATTCACATATGAATTTTATTTTACATTCTTTTACCAGGTCATTTACCCACATGCAAACATTAATTTTTTTTCAAAAGAAAAAAATGTAAGTTTCATTCATTTTGAAAATTGTCAAAAAAATTACATTTTGTTATAGTGTCTTATAAAAAAAACCATTTGGTATTTCAAAAGAAATAATTGATGGTTCGAGGAATAGTTTAAAGCGACATACAGAAAGATGAAATAGTAGTTCCAGTTGTATATAACAACCAAATATATAAATAGTTGATGATGAGAAAAAAGAAACACAAGTCACAAAGTTGCATGATTCAGTCCTACCTTTCCAAGGGATCCTTGAAAGACCTATGAAAGTACTCATATGTACTACACTCTCACCCACATACAAACACTATACCATCAAATGACATTACATATGCTAAGACATCAAAGCATATGGAGGAAATGAAATTCAAACACTATATCATTAAGTGACATTACATATACAAGATAGTGAAATATATGGATAAGTGTCACTTTAACTATGTAGGAAATCGATAAAGACCATAAAACAGTCTTCGTATGTTCTTGGAATGAAGACCCGCCAGCCAATATCTTGCTTTGTCCCAAGTAATGAACATAATAACAACTGCCCCAAATCCAACTCCCACTCCTATTCCTAGTGTCGTCAATGACACTTTTTCATCTACATGGCTTAGCCATCCTTTTCTAATATTACCATGTTTACTAGTGGCTCCAACTGGTGTTTTATTTTGCTTTTTTTTTCATTACACTGTGGTAGAGGAAACCCACATAAACACCTATTTCTTTCAAGTGAAGACTTGTTGAAAGTGTAGAATTGAGTCCCTGTTGCGGTTGGCCCACAAAGACTATTAGACGAAACATCTAGATAAGCTAGCATTGATAGCTTAGAGATATCTTGAGGAATTGTTCCATTCAATTTATTTTTTGCCAAGTCCAACTGCTCCAATGTAGATATCTCGCTGATACATGCAGGTATTTTTCCTTCCAATTGGTTCCCAGATAAATTTAGCAATCTCAAGCTACTCATATTTCTTATGCTTACAGGTATTTCTCTTGTAATATTATTATTAGACAAATCAAATATAATGTTAATATTGATAACATATGGCAGATTATATTGAATTCCTTTTATGTAAACTTCCACCTCAAAACCATACCCAAAGTAACCTCCTGAAGATACATTTACTGCAAACCCTTGTAGCCTTTCAAGGTTATATGGTATTCTTCCACTGAATTTATTGTTGGATAAATCCAACCAAAACAATGCGCTGAGATTTGTGATCCATTGAGGAATAAAACCATGAAGTTTATTGTAACCAATACTTAAAATTGCCAAATCACTGAAATTTGCAAGGTATGAAGGAAGCTCACCCCTGAACTTGTTATTCCTTAAATCCAATATTGTCAAATTAGAACACTTGGCCAAAGCTGAATATAGGGTCCCAGAAAAATTGTTTGAATGAGCTATGAAAAATGATAAAGAAGCTTGGGTGCACATGGGTGGAATAGGTCCTTCCAATTTGTTTCTTGATAGCTGTAATATATCAAGTGAAGCCAAACTATTAAGACTTTGAGGAATACGACCTTAAAAACTATTATTGTTAATGTTCAAATCCTCAAGAGCCTTCAAGTGACCTATGCTATGTGGGATTCATTCAATGAATTTGTTTGAATCCAAATATAAATCCCTTAATGAAGGAAGTTCTCCTATGGTTTTTGGAATAGGCCCTGAAAGATTGTTATTTGAGAGGTATAGGGATTCAAGCTTCTTTAAATTGCCAATGGCTTTGGGAATAGGTCCTGTAAGATTGTTATTTGAGAGGTCTAGAGATTCAAGCTTCTTTAAATTGCCAATGGCTTTGGGAATAGGTCCTGTAAGATTATTATTTGAGAGGTATAGAGATTCAAGGTTTTTTAAATTGCCAATGGTTTTGGGAATGCTAGCTGTAAACATATTTGAAGAAAGTTGTAGCATGGTCAATTGAGTCAAATTGAAAATAACTTTACAAAGGTTGTTAGTAAGTTTATTTTGTGAAAGATTTAAGTGGGTCAACTTAGGCATATTGACAATGTTTTCCAGTATGTTACCCGTAAGTTTGTTTTGAGATAGATCTAAATAAGTCAACTTGACCAAATACGAAATGTCTTCGGTTATGTGAGTGAGTTTGTTGTCAGAGACGTCGAATAAGGTCAATTTGGTCAAGTTAGCAATGCCTTCGGGAATGTTGGTGAGGTTGTTTTGAGAAAGATATAAAAAAGTCAATTCGGATAAACTAGCAATGTGTTCAGGTATGTTATTGATATTGTTGAAAGAAAGATCTAAATAAGTCAATTTAGTTAAATTGGCGATGGATTCAGGTATGCCATTGAGAGTAGTACGTTGAAGCGATAGATAAGAGAGGGGAAGTCTGAATATTTCAGAAGGAATAGAACCGGAAATACTAAAGCTAGAAATCATTAGTTGTGTAAGTTGCGTCAAATTACCCAACTGGAGTGGAATTTTGCCTGAGAAATCATTGTCCCAGCCATCTAGAACCAGGTACTTTAGCTACTGCAGCAAGCCCAACTGCACTAGAATAGAGCCGTTCATTTCATTGTAGCTGAGATCAAGTAGTCGCAATGCTTTAAGCTGGCCGAACTCGGGAGGAATTCTTCCCCTGAAACCATTACAAGAAAGATTGAGAGTGTGCAACAATGAGAGATTGCCCAGAGACGGTGGAAGCGTACCCATCAAGGACATCCCAAAATAGCCAGAAACTCTTCCATCATCCGAATAGGCTTTTTCATTAGAGAGGTGAATGGCAACAACTCTTCTGCTATATTTTCTGCAACGAATGCCATACCACGCGCAGATATTCTTCGAGTTTTCCGCCATCCAATTGGAGAGTAAGTCATATTCCAATGTGATGGCATTTTTGAAGGATAAGAGAGCATCAAGATCCCTTTTCTCATGGGCGTCCATCAATTCACCTTCATCTACCACGCGTTCAGATTCAGAATGACGACGTTGCACCAAAGTTCTTCCACCACTCATGACCTCATATAAACCTGTACCAGCTTCCCGATGATGAATCTGGGAATATGGCTTCGGGGATATTGAGTAATTAAGAGATGTTGCTCTAGGTGGAAAAGCAGACATGCACAGAAGCAACAATAAGCACAGAATAAAATCCATTTCTCCCTCTTCGCTCCAAAGTATTTCAGAGCCTGTGAGTTGTAGATATCCGACGGAGTTACCAAATAGAAGACGTGGATTTCCCACTGGAATTGCCGAGATATTTTTCCACAATGGAGTAGGTGGGTGGACAGAGAAAGGAAAGTATCGGGAAATTGTAGAATCACATTCCTACCAGTTCACTCGTACAACATTACACCCACGGCCACGGCGGTGGTAATGTGGTAGGAAAAATTGAAATGCTAATCAGCAGTAAAACGTTAAATGGTAAATTTGAAGTCAGTATCATAGGAAGGATGTAAGATTTGAAAAGACAACCGAAGGATAGGATAGACCGGATGGTTACACCTTTTAAGTAAATCAGATATTAAGTTTTTTAATGTTTAAAAAGTCAATTGTTTAATATTTAGTATTGAATCTTAGTGTGTAGATGATATAATTAAGAAAAAATAATTAATAAATAGAAATTATAACTAATTATATATATATATATATATATATATATATATATATATATATATTTAGATAGATAGATGTGTTTATTTTAAAATAGAGTTTTTTAAATTTTAATTTTGTTATCAATAATTATTAGGTGGATAATGAGTATTTGCAGAAAATTATTAAGTGGATAATGGGTATTTTACTTTTACAAAATGTTCTTAATAATAGTTATAGATCAAAAAAATAAGATTTACGGAAATGTTTTATAGTTATTATTTTTTTTGACATGTGGTAATGATATGTGTCTATGAAATTTAAACTATGTAGTCTATTAGCACACAATGCTTAAAAAGATTTTGAAAACGTTGAATCCATTTATCCATTCAAAAATGGATTTAAACAATGAAAAATTTAAACATGGTGGGTGTGTAGAGAGAGGGAACCAATACACATCCATCGTAACCATGGATATATCAAACATCAAGACGATCAAATCTTTTGATATGAAAAATTTTCTTTCAAGTTTTGCACTCTAAAAGACGTTTTCACATCAAGAAATTCGAACCTTTCAACATTTGTTACATATGTAGTTAAGATGGAACTATACTAGTATTAGATTTAAAAAAAAAAAACGGTGTGAAATAATATGTAGAAAAAGAGAAAAAATATTATCACTCTAGAGATAGATAGATTTGAATGTGTAAATTAGTAGTAATATGACTCATTAATTCGAATCTAGAGAAGAGTGGAGTGTGTGTACACCTTTGTAAATTCTATTACCTCACAAACTAGGTCTCATACACCCAATTAATATGACGGGATCATAACCACATAATTAGATAAAAAAAATCAAATAAAAAGAAAAAAAAAATACTAAAAATAATTATAAATTAATTAAAATGAAATATATTGATTATATATCCTAAATATTATTTATTTATTTAAATGACATACAAAAAAATAAGATAAAAAATTATAAAGAGATTTTATTAATGGTTGAAAACCAATAAAGTTGTGAAAAGCAATTGACATAATAAAATTATTTATATTATATAATTTTTATTAATAATTAAATGAAATAGTAAGATGGTAGTGGAGAGGCGCAGGGCGATTTGCTAGGGTTCTATGTTTTTGCAGAGTTTGTTCTCTACGGATGGTCGCAAAGGAGGGAGCTCCACTCCCTCCTACAAGCAGGCTATAGCTACCAGGGGTAAAAAACCAATGGAGAATGATAGAGGTCCTTCAGAAGGAAGGAAGAGAAATAGTGAAGAGGAACAAGATGGAACTAAATCAAGGGAGAATAACAACACTAAGGAAAAGGAGGAAGAAGACAAGGAACAAGGAACTAAAGACAAAGCACGAAAGGGACCATGTAAACCTAAAGCTACGGTCACACCCAGAGTTGTTTTAAATGATCCTGCGCTGCAAGCGCACATGGATCACATGTAGACTTATGCAATCATTTGCAAATTCATGGGTTTATGGCCCACTGAAAAAGCTTTACAAACGTGGATTAAATATCATTGGAAACCAAAAGGAAGCATTGACCTACATCTTGGGTCAAAGGGTTTCTTCACTGTGGTATTTGCAAACATTGAAGATAAGGACAGAGTGTTTAAAGGAGGGCCCTACTTTTATGCTGCAGCAGGCCTCTATATGCGACCTTGGATTATGAATTTTGTTCCGGAGCGTGAGACTTTCACTTTGGTCCCGGTCTGGGTAAGACTATACTCTCTACCTCTTGATTACTGGCAAACGGAATCCTTATCCACCATAGGAAATAAGTTAGGACGTTTTGTCAAAGCTTTTGAGGCCACTAGAAGGGGAAAGTACACTTCCTTTGCTAGAATATGTGTGGAGATGGATCTCTCTGGAGCTCTACCGGATGAAGTAATCTTAGAAGTATTTGATGAAGAATGGGTACAAACAGTAGATTATGAACATATTCCATTCAGATGTCACAAATGCCATGAGCATGGGCACCTAATCAGAGATTTCCCTCTTAGTAAAATAGAGAATAGGAACAAAGCTAACACAATAAAAGATATTGAAAGCTTTCACAAAGTGGCACATAAAGAAAAAGGAAGCAAAAGGGGGCCAAAGACACAAAAATCAGGAGGACAACAAACCAGTCAAAATAGGTTCCAAGTTCTCGAAGAGGAAGAAGGGATTACAAAAGCAGATCAGACAAAAGAAGGAAATCTAGTGGAGGAGGGGATAGAAGAAGATAATGATCAAGTACACGATAATATTAAATAGAAAGAAACTATGATGAATGAAGTTGAGCTGGAAATGGACTTGGAATTGACCCAGAGTGAGATGGAAATGGAGGACCATGAACTACAGGAAATACTTGAGAAAGAGAACCTAGATCTGGAAGGTTTCATGGATCAAGGAACCAGAGAAGGCGTAGATTCGTTACCTCCAGAGGATTTTAGTAGAGTTCATCAGTTTTTTTATGGAAAACCCAGACCAAAGGAATGCAGGGGCAAAGAAATAATGAAAGACAGGGTAGCGAGGTTGTGAAAACGATGAAAACCAAACCAGGATTAGCACCCAGAAACCCAGGAAAGAAAAGAGGCAGAAAAAAGCAGAATGAGCTATTGATGGAATGTGGAAAGCTAATTATAGATTCAGGTAAGATGAAAGACCTAATCAGCTACTCCTTCGCAAATCTTTAATTATGAAGTTTACTTCCTGGAATATTAGGGGTATAGGTAGTAAAAGAAAACAAAGAATACTGAGTAATAGAATGAAACAAGTAGCTCTGGATGTGATCTTCATCCAGGAAACCAAATGTTCCATTCAAAAAATAAAAGAAATCCATAGAAAATGGCTCAATAGATTTGAGTTTCTGGAAGTTAAAGCAGAGAATACTGCAGGAGGTATTCTCACTCTTTGGAATCCACAAAAAATTGGCATAATAGATGCTGAGGCATCCAAGGATTATTTATCTATGGTCATTCAGCTGGTGGGAGACAAGGAAACCTACCTGTTAACGAATGTGTATGCTCCTCAAAGAATGGATGAGAAACTTAGGTTTCTAAATTCTCTAGAGGATCTCAGAGACAGACATGTAGGATTACCATGGATTTTGGGGGGTGATTTCAACATGATCAAGTCACATTCAGAGAAAAAAGGGGGAACCAGAATTTTAGGTAAAGATTCTTTAGCTTTTAAAACATTCATAGATAATATGAAGTTCGTGGACATTGTAACAAGTAATGGTCTCTTTACCTGGAACAACAAAAGAGGAGGTGAGTCTCAGGTGGCCTCAAAATTAGACAGATTCATAATCTCAGAGGACCTTATGCTCATAGACAAGGAAATGACAGTAAGAGTTCTCCCCTTCAGAGGCTCAGACCACTAGCCGGTTCAGCTGGAGATGTAGGGCATTGGAACCCCCAGGAATAAACTTTTTAGATTTGAGAACATATGGCTCTCCCACCCAGATTTCATTAACAACATAGCAACCTGGTGGTCAGAAGATTTGAACATTCAGGGCTCAATAATTTTCCTTCTTCAAAAAAGACTAAAACACATCAAACTCGGGCTCAAAGACTGGAATAGAAATGAATTTGGCAATATTTTTGAAGGTAAAAAATCTGTTGAAGGTAAAATGCAAGAACTCAATCAAGCCCTTATCATGGATGGCTCTGACAAAGACAAAAGTGATCAGGTTTCCAAATACCAGCAAGACTGTGAGAATTTATGTAAACAAGAAGAGATATTTTGGAGACAAAAGTCTCGAGTTCAATGGCTAAAAGAAGGTGAGAGGAATATTAGATTTTTCCATAGATCCACAATTGAGAATAGAGCCCATAACAGGATTTCCTCGATCAAGGACAAGGATGGTAATTTTCTCAATTCTCATGAAGAAATAGAAGCCGTGCTAGTTCGGCACTTTAGCGATATAACAAAGGAACCCATTTCAGATTGAAAACAGTCCATTGGGGATCTTACAAGACATATACCCAGGCTGGTGTCTAGAGAGGACAATTTTAACCTTAACAGCCCAGTGACGATCCTTAAGGAAATGCAAAATGGCAAGGCGCCAGGCCCTGATGGTTTCAATGTGGACTTCTTAAAAGCCTGTTGGAGCATTGTCAAACAGGATATTCTGAATGTAGTAGAAGATTCCAGGAGGAATAAAACCATTTTGAAGGCACGCAATACCTCCTTTATCTCCTTGATCCCTAAATAAGACTTGGCTCAAACTCCTGATAGGTTTAGACCCATTGCTTTGTGTAATATGGTTTATAAGATTATATCTAAGGTGGTGGCCAATAGACTCAAACCTCTCCTTCCTACTCTAGTTTCTGTAGAACAATCTGGGTATGTGGAAGGTAGACAAATTCTTGATAATATCATTCAAGCTCATGAAGTGGTGCACTCTCTGACCAACAATAGGAAGGCAGGAATGGTTATGCAATTAGATATAGAAAAAGCTTATGATAAGCTGAATTGAACCTATATTAGGAAAGTTCTTATTGCTTTTCAGTTTGATCACAGCTGGGTTAGATGGGTCATGGCCCTGGTTACTTCTGCCAGCTTTTCAATTCTGGTTAATGGCTCTCCCTCGAAGATTTTTATTCCCTCAAGAGGCCTTAGACAAGGAGACCCACTCTCTCCCTTTCTCTTCATCCTCATGATGGAAGGACTGGGTAGGTCTATCAAGCATGCAAAAGAAACTGGTCAGATTAAAGGTCTCCAACTATCTGAGGATGGACAGGCCTTGACTCATCAACAATTTGTGGATGACACCATGCTGCAGGGAATCCCTACGGTCAAAGAAGCTCTCGCATATAAACAAATCCTGTGTGACTTTGTCATGGCTTCAGGTATGGAAGTTAATCTTTCCAAATCAAATTTTTTTTTCTTTAATACTAATATAGCCATTCAGAGGAATATTTCCAGAATTCTGGGCTTTCAAAGAGATATCCTCCCTTCAAAATATTTGGGAGTGCCACTAACTGCTAAACCTTTGCACAAGAGCATTTGGGAGCCAATGATTAATAAGATGTAGGACAAAATCAAGAAATGGACTATAAGATCTTTAAACTTGGCTGGAAGGCTGGTCCTCACAAAATCTGTTCTTCAAGCAATCCCAGTCTTCATGCTATCAGCGATCCCAGCTCCAAAAGGAGTCTTGCAACATTTCAGATCCATTCAAAGAGACTTTCTTTGGGGTAAGGGGGAGGAAAGAAAGAAATGGGCCTTGGTGGCCTGGGATAAAATCTGCAAACCTAAAAACCATGGGGGACTTGGATTGGATGATCTGAAGATTCTTAGCAAGGTTTTAGGGGCAAAATTATGGTGGCGCTGGGTCAAAGATCCAAAGGCACAATGGGCTAGCATCTGGAAAGGAAAATATGCCAGCTCTTGGCAGTATAATGATCACATAAGAATGTCTAGAAGTATAAAAGGCTCACACATCTGGAACAAGGCCCGGAGAATAGAGGATTAATTCAACAAAACAACTTCTAGGAAATCAGAGAAGGAAATCTGGCCTTATTTTGGGAGGATAAATGGCAACAAGAACCTATACTACTTTCAAAGGACTTTGTGGATCTCAAGAATGAGACAGACTCTAAAGGATTAATTAAGGTAAAAGATTTCTGGGATCATACCAACAGTGCAGGAAAATGGAGAACCTGGAGGCACATGGATTACAGAGATGGTAGCCCTTTGAAAGAAAAAGCAGATGAGCTTAGGAATTTGGTGGAACAAAGGAGGATATTAGTTACTGAAGGGCAGGACCAACTTAGATGGGGCAACAATAATGAGGGTTCCTTTAATCTTAAGGAGGCAAAACACTTACTCCTTGGGCTGGATTCCCAGGTTCCGGATAGAATTTGGTTGAACCTATGGAGGCATCAAGGTTGGATGAAGATCAAACTTTTCATGTGGCTGGTTTATCATAAGAAAATCTTGACCTGGGAAAACATCAGGAAGAGGGGTGTTCTGGGGCCTTCCAGATGCCAGCTCTGTGGTGAACAAGAGGAAAATATGGAGCATCTTCTTAATAATTGCAGTTTTACCTCCTGGTTGTGGGATTCGTTTGCTGCCATATTCCAGCAGACAGACAGAGACCAAGGGTGTATTATCAACACACTTACCAAGTGGAGACGTAACTTTTCAGAGTATGAATTTCTAGATATGGCTTGGGCTCTTTTACCAGGCTTTATAATATGGAATGTCTGGAAAGAAAGGAACAAAAGAATCTTCAAGAATGAAAAAAGCGCCCCCCCCCCTCCCCCTCCCCAATCGACTTTTTGAGCAGATCTTAAACCAGATTAAGGAAACGGTTGGTACTACTGTTCGGCACCCCCCTAAGAACCCTCCTTTAGTTACAGAGTTGAGAATTCTTAGTCAACTAGGATTGCAGGGGCTCATCCCTCAGGACCGAGATAGGAAGGTTGTTCAGATGGTCACCGAACAGGACATCTGGCACCCTCCCCCACAGTGTTTTTTAAAATTCAATATTGACGGGGCTTCAAAAGGCAACCCGAGAACTGCTGGCTTTGGAGGGGTGTTGAGGGACAAAAATGGCAGCATTATGGTCATCTTTCACTCCCATTTAGGAAGAGCCACTAACAATATGGCGGAGCTCATGGCTATGGAACAGTGTCTTGATTTTCTGAAGCAGGATAACCGCCAAAATGTGATTGTTGAAGCTGATTCTGAGCTAATTATTAACTCGGTCAGGAGAATCAGCTGTGGCACAGCGCCGGAAAAAGTCTCCAAACACTGGAGGCTGATCCAGGTCTTTCAAAGGATTCAGCAACACCTCCAGAGCCTTCGCACAGTTAGGTTTAATCATGTGCGAAGATCGGCCAATAAATTGGCAGATATTCTGGCCAATCAAGGAGTGATTTGTTCAGAGTGTAAGGTTAAAATGGAGTGGCAAGATATGCCTCAGGACAGATTAAAGGCGTTTTGTCACGACCAAGCTGAGGAAGATCGGAGGATGGTTCAAATCAGAGCCATGGAGGCTGGTTCCAGATGATTAGGCTTCATTTTGTTTTTAGGCCTATCTCTCAATCTGGCCCTTGCGGACGACAGCTCATTGTAGGTCTCTGCATCCTAGATAATTTCAGAGACAAATGCTCCAGAGGAAAAATGCGCGAAAGAATTGAGTCCGTGAAATGTTGGCGGGAGGACCGACATGGTTGGATTAGGGCGAAGCGGTGGAATTTGGGTTTTATCGGCGGGCGGAATATCTCAGGTTCTCTCTCAATCGATACCATACTACTCTTGGAGCGGTTTACGGTATATCGCAAGCATTCTAGGTGGGAAGCGGTTTTAAAGTTTTAGGAGTGATTCCATCCATATATTGACATGTGGCCAAGGGGAGGGATTGAATACCACCCTCATCGTGCGCTATTGTTCGGTCCACTTGACCTGTGCGATATGATTCTTAACCATTGGATTAATCAAGGTGGATTGACGATCAGGAATGATCGTGCATGTCGGTGGGTCCGTGGGTTAAGCACCGAGCAGCTTGGTACTGTGATTTCCTCCATGGCCGTCAGATCTAGAGAGAAGATTGGACAGTTGAGATTAAAGAGGAAAGTCAAGATGAGTAATAGTCCCCTGGCAGGTATCAATGTCTTGAGTACGGTTAATAGGTGGACCCGATATCCTTTCAGAATTTGTTTCCTTTTCGATTAGGAACCGTTTGTGAAAGGTTATGTGGGCGCTTGGAGCCTGCTCATTTTGATTTGCTTCTGTTGATCTTTGATGGTAAGCTTGTAAGGTCTTAATTTTTTCAGTCTTTTGAATGATCTGAGGTTTTGCTGTTAGGGTTTGGAGTTTCGGCGTACAACGTGCTGCCCGTGGCCCACGGGCCCTCGTGGGCTTTGTACTTTATGTAATTTATTTTCACTCACTGATATACAAGGCTCGACTCTTGCTTCAGCAAAAAAAATGAAATATTAAGATAAAAAAATTAGTAAAATGAGATTTTTTTTATTTACTTTAATGTTATCTACAAAATAAGATTAAAAAAATTATAACTAAATTTTATGAATGGTACAAAGAGCAATTTTTTTTTTATAAATTATAATATGGAAATTAACATAATTAAATTTATACGGTTTTTATTATTTGATGATTTTTATAGGTGTAATTTAATTAATAAATAGTTTGGTTATGATAAAAAATTTGATATGTTTGTGAATTTTAGTTATTAAAAATGTATTTTTTAATGCATAAATGAATTTAATTTCTTCAAATATTTTTGGGATTAAAATTCAATGAAATTTTCACTTAGAATTCCATAAGGTATCTATGGAGTAAAATTGAGTGGTTTTTTTTTTTCTTCCTGAAAAACCAAAACATTTGTTAATTAGACTATTTTATTTGAACATAGTAACTACCAACATAGATTCATCTTAAGCCAAGATGGATCAAATCTCCTATGGTGCAAATTTTTTATGGAGTGCAAAACTTGGAAAAATGTTTGCATGTCTAAAACTTTGATGTTTCTTAATGCTTGATTGATCATCCTAAAGATGGATTATGGTTAAAACATTTAAGGTAGTCTTATTCTACAGTTTTGTCATTTTTCAGGTGTGTGTAGATCCATTTGAAACACACATTTTGCAAGCAATGGGAGGAATCAAACAATGTCAATTTTTTCTCAAGTTTCTCACTAGAAAATTGGCTTAAACCTCAAGAGATTTGATCCCTCTAAGCTACATCTCTAAGTAAGAGAGGAATCAAACAGTGTAAACGTTTTTTCAAGTTTCTCACTAGAAAAGAGGCTTATACCTCAAGAGATTTGATCCTCTAACCTAGATCTGTGATTAAGATAGATCTTAAATTATAAATTGTTTTTAGATTGTATTCTCCACTAATCTTTTGCATATAAAAATCTTATGAATTTTTTAAATCTCACATCTAAATTTATATTGATTTAAAATAATTTTTACCTTTTCCATCTTTCAAATCGGGAATCACGACAAAAATTTAGCTTTGTAGAGATTAAATTATATGTAAGTTTTCAAAATCTACCACATTGGATTAAAATTTAATTTTATATATAAGAAAATATTTTGTTTTTAATTTTTTATTAATTAAATTAGATATTTGTTTATGGGATCTTGGGTTTTTTTATGAAATTACTGATTCAATTTCCCTGAAACTACTAATTCAATACCCCAAATCAAAATAATAATATTTTAGACTTTTAAAAAATTAGTTTACCAAACAAATTCCGTAGTGAGATCAAATCAATATGAACAGCGAGCAGTAAAGTCAAGTCGATACTCCGATTCTCTCCTTTGTTAAGGGAAATTTACCATATATTTAAATTTTTTAACGCGTCAAATCAACACACTCCTTTCTCTGTAATTACCTTACAATTTCCCAAACCCCCGCCTAGTTTTCCACGATGGAGTGGGTGAGTTGACAGACAGAGAAAATGAAAGTGTGGGGAAATTGTAGAATCACATTCTTGCCAATTCACTCGTACAGCGTTACCGCTACGCCCACGGTGTGTGGTAGTCTTTAACCAGCGGGAAATAAAAGTGAAATGGTAATGAGTGGTAAAATATTAAATGGTAAAATTGAAATCTTATTTCTTGGTTGTAAGATTTGAAAAGCTAACCGAAAAATAAAAATATAGAATGAACAGAAGTTTATACTTTTTAAGTAATGACGTTTAATGCTTAATATTTAGTGTTGAATCTTATTGTGTCCTTTGTTTATTATTTATTTAGATGATGTAATTACATTAAACTAAAACCGAAAAATAAAAATATAGAATGAACAGAAGTTTATACTTTTTAAGTAATGACGTTTAATGCTTAATATTTAGTGTTGAATCTTATTGTGTCCTTTGTTTATTATTTATTTAGATGATGTAATTACATTAAACTAAATAGATTTAAGATAATTCACCCACATACAAATACTATAACATTAAATAGCATTATATATTTTAATAGGTCAAAGCATATTCACAAATGAATTTTAATTTACATTCTTTTATAAGGTAATTTACCCACATGCAAATATTAATTTCTTTTCAAAAGAAAAAAAACCATTTGGTATTTCAAAAGAAACAATTGATGGTTAGAGAAATAGTTTACAGCTACATACAGAAAGATGAAATAGTAGTTCCAGTTGTATATAACAACCAAATATATAAATAGTTGATGATGAGCAAAAAGAAACACAAGTCACAAAGCTGCATGATTCAGTCATACCTTTCCAAGGGATCCTTGAAAGACCCATGAAAGTACTCATACGTACTACACTCTCACCCACATACAAACACTATACCATCAAATGACATTACATATGCTAAGACATCAAAGTACATGGAGGAAATGAAATTCAAACACTATATCGTTAAGTGACATTACATATACAAGATAGTGAAATATATGGATAAGTGTCACTTTAACTATGTAGGAAATCGATAAAGACCATAAAAAGGTCTTTGTATGTTCTTGGAATGAAGACCCACCACCCAATATCTTGCTTTGTCCCAAGTAATGAACATAATAACCACTGCCACAAATCCAACTCCCACTCCTATTCCTAGTGCTGTCAATGACATTTTTTCATCTACATGGCTTAGCCATCCTTTTCTAATATTACCATGTTTACCAGTGGCTCCAACTGGTGTTTTATTTTGCTTATTTTTTTCATTACACTGTGGTAGAGGAAACCCACATAAACACTTATTTCTTTGAAATGAAGACTGGCTGAAAGTGTCGAATTGAGGCCCTATTGGGATTGGCCCACAAAGACTATTAGACGAAACATCTAGATAAGCTAGAAAATATAGCTTAGAGAGATCTTGAGGAATTGTTCCATTCAATTTATTTTTTGCCAAGTCCAACTGCTCCAATGTAGATATCTCGCTGATACATGCAGTTATTTTTCCTTCCAATTGGTTCCCGGATAAATTTAGCAATCTCAAGCTACTCATATTTCTTATGCTTACAGGTATTTCTCCTGTAATATTATTATTAGACAAATCAAATATAATGTTTGTAGTGAGAGCATATTGCAGAGTATACTGAATTCCTTTTATGTAAACTTCCAGCTCATCCGAATATTCAGAGAGACCTCCTGAAGATACATTTATTGCAAACCCTTGTAGCCTTTCAAGGTTATATGGTATTCTTCCACTGAATTTATTGTTGGATAAATCCAACCAAAACAGTGCGCTGAAATTTGTGATCCATTGAGGAATAATACCATGAAGTTTATTGTAACCAATGCTTAAAACTGCCAACTGACTGAAATTTGCAAGGTATGAAGGAAGCTCACCCGTGAACTTATTATTCCTTAAATCCAATATTGTCAAATTAGTACACTTGGCCAAAGATGAAGATAGGGTCCCAGAAAAATTGTTTGAATGAGCTGTGAAAGATGATAAAGAAGCATGGGTGCACATGGCTGGAATAGATCCTTCCAATTTGTTTCTCGATAGCTCTAATGTATCAAGTGAAGCCAAACTCTTAATACTTTGAGGAATATGACCATGAAAACTATTATCGTTAATGTTCAAAGCCTCAAGAGCCTTCAAGTGACCTATGTTATGTGGGATTCGCCCAATGAATTTGTTTGAATCCAAATATAAATACCTTAATGAAGGAAGTTCTCCTATGGTTTTTGGAAGAGGCCCTGAAAGATTGTTATTTGAGAGGTGTAGGAATTCAAGCTTCTTTAAATTGCCAATGGCTTTGGGAATAGGTCCTGTAAGATTGTTATTTGAGAAGTCTAGATATTCAAGGTTCTTTAAATTGCCCATGGCTTTGGGAATAGGTCCTGTAAGATTATTATATGAGAGATCTAGAGATTCAAGGTTTTTTAAATTGCCAATGGTTTTGGGAATGCTAGCTGTAAGTTTATTATGTGAAAGATCTAAGTGGGTCAACTTAGTCAAATTGACAATGTTTTCCAGTATGTTACCCGTAAGTTTGTTTTGAGAGAGATCTACATAAGTCAACTTGACCAAATAGGAAATGTGTTCGGTTATGGTAGTGAGTTTGTTGTTGGAGACGTCAAAGAAGGTCAATTTGGTCAAGTTAGCAATGCCGTCGGGAATGTTGATGAGGTTGTTTTCAGAAAGATATAAAAAAGTCAATTCGGATAAATTAGCAATGTGTTCAGGTATGTTACTGATATTGTTGGAAGAAAGATCTAAATAAGTCAATTTAGTTAAATTGGCGATGGATTCAGGTATGCCATTGCCATTGAGAATAGGAAGCCAAAGGGATAGATAAGAGAGGGGAAGTCTGAATATTTCAGAAGGAATTGAACCGGAAATACTAGAGCTAGAAATCGCTAGTTGTGTAAGTTGTGTCAAATTACCCAATTGGAATGGAATATTGCCTGAGATAGAAATCGCTAGTTGTGTAAGTTGAGTCAAATTACCCAATTGGAATGGAATATTGCCTGAGAATTCATTGCCTTCTAGAACCAGGTACTTTAGCTTCTGCAGCAATCCCAACTGCACTGGAATAGAGCCGTTCATTTCATTGTTGCTGAGATCAAGTAGTCGCAACGCTTTAAGCTGGCCGAGCTCGGGAGGAATTCTTCCACTGAAACCATTATAAGAGAGATTGAGAGTGTGCAACAATGAGAGATTGCCCAGAGACGGTGGAAGCGTTCCCGTCAAACTCTCACTATAGCCGGAAACTCTTCCGTCATCCGAATAGTCTATTTCTGGACTAGAGAGGTGAATGGCAACAACTCTTCTGCTATATGGTCTGCAACGAATGCCATACCACGAGCAGATATTCTCCGAGTTTTCCGCCGTCCAGTTGGAGAGTAAGTCATATCCATCCCATGTGATGGCATTTTTGAAGGATAAGAGAGCATCAAGATCCCTTTTCTCATGGGCGTCCATCAATTCACCTTCATCCACCACGCGTTCAGATTCAGAATGACGACGCTGCACCAAAGTTCTTCCACCACCCATGACCTCATATAAACCTGTACCAGCTTCCCGACGATGAATCTGGGAATATGGCTTCGGGAATATTGAGTAATTAAGAGACGTTGCTCCAGGTAGAAAAGCAGCCATGCACAGAAGCAACAATAAGCACAGAAAAAAATCCATTTCTCCCTCTTCGCTACAAAGTCTTTCAGAGCCTACGAGTTGTGTGGTTGTGGCCGCCTTCTCTCACACATATATATAGATATCCGGCGGAGTTACCAGATAGAAGACGTGAATTTCCGACTGGAATTGCCGAGATATTTTTCCACGATGGAGTAGGTGGGAGGACAGAGAAAAGGAAAGTATGGGGAAATTGTAGAATCACATTCCTATCAATTCTCGTACAGCGTTACCCCCACGCCCACGGTGTGTCGTACCGGGCAATAAAGTCAAGTTGATACTCCGATTTTCTCCTTTGTAATTACCTTACAATTTCCCATGGGAAACGCCCGCCTAGTTTTCGACGATGGAGTGGTTGGGTTGACACACAGAGAAAAGGAAAGTATGGGGAAATTGTGGAATCACATTCCGATCAATTCACTCGTACAGCGTTACCCCTACGCCCACGGTACCCTGCTAATCTTCCACAATGGGGTGGGTGGGTGGATACGCCGATTTTCTCATATATTTAATTCTTCTTTGGAGTCAAGTCAATACAATTCCCTTCATTTTAAAGTACAGCGTTACCCCTACGCAAA
Organism: Pinus tabuliformis; assembly: GCA_031772625.1. NCBI lineage: Eukaryota > Viridiplantae > Streptophyta > Pinopsida > Pinales > Pinaceae > Pinus > Pinus tabuliformis. Next base: position 999,882,457 of record CM062809.1, on the reverse strand, counting down.
TTGTAGAATCACATTCCGATCAACTCACTTGTACAGCGTTACCCCTACGCGTTACCCCTACGCCCACGGTACCGTGATAATCTTCCACAATGGAGTGGGTGGAAAATTTCCATATATATTTAATTCTTCTTTGGAGTAAGTCAATACACTCCTTTCACTTTAATTGCCTTTCCGATCCCATTGGAGACGGCCGCCTAGTTTTCCACGATGGAAAGAAAAGGAAAGTATGGAGAAATTGTAGCTATCAATTCACTCGTACAGCGTTGCCCCTACGCCCACGGTGGCTGGTAATGGTAACGAGTGGTAAAATTGAAGTCTTTAATGGTAAAATTGAAGATTTGAAAAGCCAACCGAAAAGTATAGAATGAACAGAAGTTTATTATTTAGTAATGAATCTTATCGTGTCATTTGTTTAATAATTTATTAAGATGATGTAATGACATTAAACAAAATTAATGTAAATTATTAAATAAAATATATATGGAAAATTATAATAATTAATATTTTTAATTAAAATATATATACATAATAAAATAGATAAAGTAATATGTTTTCTAATTTATGTAGTAAGTGTGCTTATTTTCAAATTATGTTTTTATAATTTTAATTTAATTATTAAATAAAGGTTAGAAATTTAGTTTTAAATATTATAGTTAAATTATTTTTTAATATTATTTATTTTAGAAATATTATTATATTATTTTTTAACATTATTTATTTTAGAATTTTTAATAATAAATTTTAAATTTTTATTTAATTTTTGTATTTATCTTTGCATTGTCTATTTGGCCCATACATATATACAAAAACATATGTATTTAGAGGAAAATATCTTATGGGTACTAACTTACAAAACAATTTGCATCCATAGAGATTTGATTTCTCTCAATGCTTAGTCATAAATTCAAATGGATCTATGCTAACTCGTAAAAATATTCTCTATATTTATATAAATTTCACATTTATATATATATAATTTGTCTCCAATGGTGGTGTTAATGTGAGTAATGAGACCCTCGAATGTGATGTACATTTATGAAGAGGGGAGCACGACCAACCCCTGCATGCATTCACATGCAAGACCTTGGATGACTTCGGCTCATTATAAACCCCTCCAAACGATGGCTTGTGGAAAAATTAGTGGTGGATTGAGAGCAGGAGACGAGGCTAGGTCCTCAACCTCCTTATGTGTGCTTTCTATTCCAGTCAGTGGTGAAGTGGTGAATGGTGCTCGGTGTTCTGGTTTGGATCTGTTGTAGTGACGACGAAGATAAGGCTATCTGACCTACGAGGGTGTTGGTGGAAAGAGTGGAGTATCTTTAGTGATGGGGTCTCTCGTTTGGTGCTTGGAACCCTGGCACGTTCCGGGCTGGTGTGGGCTTCACTTTCAACCCCCTGTGTTGGAATTCATGTTGATTCCTTCCATTATCTAGCTTTTTCTTTTGACTTAAGTACTCGAGTAGGGTCTGAGGTTGTAGGTCTAATTTCTTTGTGATGGGAGGTTTGGTTTAAGTCTATTTATCTGGATTGGGAAGCTTTGGAGGCCTATTTGCATCTTTCGTTTGTAATGTCTAGGTTTGTTGCTAAATTTCGTGTTAATCTTAATGAGCATCATCCGGTGAATTATAAGGTTTGGGCTAGAGGGTTACTTTGGTCTTCGCTCCCTGGGTGTTTGATAGTTTTTCATGACCTAGGTTCACTATACTATGTGTGTTTTGGAATATGTTTAATAGTGTTGGGGAAGGGGCCCTTTTTAGAGGCTTTCGTGACTATTATACAACACCCAAGTGATTCCCTCGAGTATGGGGTTTCTATCGCAAGTTTTTGAGATGATCTAGTGGGTTGGAGCTTTGGCTCTATTGTGGATGCCTAGTTTTATTTATTCTTCTTTTACAAGAAGAGGTATTCACACTAGTAGTTCTAAGTGTGCCCTCTCGGTTTTGGACATGTCACCTAGGAAGAAAATGTGTTGTAGGGGTGGGGAAGAGGGTAGAGAGGAGTGAGGATTTTTATCATGACTAAGCTGCCACATACTTTAATGTAGTTCTACCAGAAATAGGGAAAGAGATACGTAAATTCAAAACTCAAGTTGGGGTGAACAAACAACCCCACTTTGATTCAAAAATTTTGGAGGACATGTCTACTTCAGTTCCTAACCCTCGACACATAAAAGAAGGAAGAGGCAATATCAAAACTCTATGGCCTTGCATTGGCAAATGAAAACCCTGTCGGAGCTTGTCCTAAAGGACAAACAAGTGGAATTGTATAATGTCGTTTCCACCCTATAAGATATCAAGAGAATGGTCCTAAATCAATGCTTCTACTTAGACAAAATCGATGCATGTCTTGCTCAGGTTGAGGAGCATATTCAATGCGAACCTGATAACAAGGATCTGCCAGACTCACTTGGTTTAAGTGCAAGGGCTCCTATGCCAATTTCTTCCTCTAAAACTGTTAGCTTTCCCGATTTTTGTCAATTCAGTTTTGGTTCAGCCTAGTCAAGACGACTTATGCTTTTACGATGTCTTCAGGTCTTAGTTTTCTATATGCCGAATTTGGTGTAGCACTTTGTTTTGTGAATTTTTGTAACCATGGATATCTAGAGAAATGTTGGCCTATTAGTCTCATGGTAGGTGATTTTAGGAAGAGTGAAATCCTCAGAGAGTAATCTAGCACAACTATATAATCCTAGTTTTTTTATAATACAAAGTATTAGTTTACAAGAAAAAAATACATATAATGGTTACATATACAAATCATTATTTTAATTTCTATAGTAAAATATATCTTAATTTATAATTATTATATTTATTTATTTTTAATTACATTTTTAAACTAAATTTATTAAGTTTTTATATATTTATTAATTATATGTTCTAAAATATCATGATTATGAATATGAATCAGTATTATTATTTTTTAAAATTAATAGTTTTACTATCTCAAAATGTCTTCAAAACAAAGTACAATATCTAGCCATGCCATGGCTGCTCATAATACCTTGTAGGCGGTCTCAATCTTCCTTGAGGGAAACCGTATTTTTGACCACCTACACATTAAAAGTAATCTATCGTGATAGACCAAAACATAACTATAATACAAGATAATCATGTATCATTCCAACCAATTAATAGTTTGAGGAAGTATCAAGTGCTATGTCCTTGTCACTAGAACTAGTAGGAGCATGAGGATCATATTCACACTAAAGGTGGCCTTCCAAATGTGCTAGCCTTGCATCCAGTCTATCCAAAAAGAAACATTGATTTCTCAAAGCTCTTTTAATGTCCTCTAGGGAGGAAAATTCAATATATCTCTCATCTTGTTTTTATTTTAACACCCTACCAAGCAATTCCTTCATCTAGAAATGTAATACTATAGAATTGAGATATTGTTTCCTTCATCCCTTGGTGTGACCAAGGTCAGGAACCTAGTTAGAGACCTCTTCTAAAATCTTTGAATCAGAAAAGGCTTGACATTTTTCATCAACCGAGGGCTCTAGGTTACAAATTTCATGATGAGTCTTAGGGGCAACAACAAAAAAAAGGTCCCAACAACTTCCTTTGCATGTTATCGAGCTCAATTCCCTATGGGCCTTGACCACCACCTCCCCTACGACTGCACATACGATATCTTGGTGGCATATCACATTGGTATAACACTCTCCCAGGGTTCTAACAAAGGAGTGCAGAGGCAGGGGAAGGTAAGAAATACCAATCTAGGTTAAGCCCACTAACATAACACTACAAACTAACCATAGAGCCAAGACAAAAAGTGGAGAAAGGAACAAGCCAGGGAACGATAATCACACTACACATTTTAGAATAATTTAAACTATTGCCTATAACACCCAAAAAATGGAGCCGATAACACTTCAATGTTAGTTACCCCTCTACTACTTAAATTATTCAGGTCGAAATGAGAACACAAGAGAGCCAATACTAAGGTGTCCAGGGCATAATCAACATTTTCGAGCCTACTAGTGAACAGGGTCTTCGACCACCCTCTAGTGTGAGATCCCAACATAATAAAAACTAGGCCTACAAGGGTAAACCACTCAATTCCATACCAATTAACAAGGAAAGAGAGTAATAACAGGTGTTTTGTAATCTGAGTAGATGTGGACAATGGAGCTGGGAAATCCTGCATCTCTGCCCCTTTACCATTTTTCTCTCCACCTCTGCAACTCCACTAAAATTCATAGCCACCTCATAAACCTTGTTTTCACACATCTAGATAACGCCTGATAGCCATAAGATGGCATTTTCACACTTCCACAAAATGAAACTTGAGAAATTTGTTCCAATTCCAAATCAAACACACGACAAATAGAAAAATCCTCACCATTTCGCTCTGACAGTGGAAACTTAAGCGTTCCTCCCCACATAGGAATTGTTGCTCCTTTTCATGAATGCACAACCTATCCTTCTCTATCTCACGAACCATATTTAAGTTTGTTGCAAGTGCTCGCATGCTTGTACATGCATGGGGTGAATCACACCCCCCACCCCCCCTCCAATTCACAAATGCCGAACTCCTTGATAGAGTGGTGGGCTTGCCCCTCGAGCCTTTTATTCGTCTCATTTCCCACCCCCATTGGGGAATTATTTAAAAAAAATAGTGTGACATGCATGTTATTATTTTTCCTTGAAAAAAAAACTTGTAATTTTACTAATAAAAACAAAATTACAATGTAAAATCCTTATTAGTGACAAGATTAGCATTTTTGTAATATTGTTGTATTGGCTTTGTGCATTAGAAACTCTTAAGCGAATAAATAAAATTAATTAAATAACTAAAAATAATTTTAAAATAAAAGTAAAAATAATAATAATAATATTAATTACAATACAATAAATTTAATAAAATAATATATATATAGATATATATATATATATATATATATATATATATATATATATATAAATATATATATATATATATATATATATATATATATATATATATATATATATATATATATATATATATTAAGCGGACATTATGTTTTTTTATGAACACTCTAGGATTTAGTACATTTTAAGAACACCATAACATTTCTCCATATAGAGTTGACATTTAAATGTTTAAAATTATACAAAGAAAAAGATAAGTCTAATGATATGTACATGAGAATGATGGGAGACAAACTAGTTTATCAAGAAGATATAACAAAAGGCAATATACATTATATATTGATTTTTGTTAGCAATATGACTTGTGATTTTATATAAACATTTCTTTAACTCTACAATTTTCTTATTTAATATGTTTGGTTAAGGTTGTGTTAGGTTGGTACAAACTAGAATTTTACTTTCAGACGAATGCTCGAAGGAGACAGGAACTGGAGCTAGGGTTGAAGTTGGTGCTAGGGTTTGGACTTCGGGAACCATGGCGGGACGTGCAGGGGGGAGTGCGGCTCCCTCCTTCAGTTAGGTAGTTATAGGTAAAAATAAGGAAGTAGGAAAGCAACACTTTAAAAAACGTCTGGAAAAGGCAGCGGAAGCAAGAGGCAAAGGAACACTGGAAAGAAACGGACTTCAGGAACAAGAAGGGATAAGTCGGAGAAAAATAAGGAGAAGGATAATGAAGGCAGCTATGGAAAACATCCTTCCATAAGGACAACGGGGTTCTGTAAACCCATGTCGAGTACCATTCCACGGGTCATATTGAGTGATCATGCGCTTCAAGCACATAGGGATCATATGACGGAACGTGCGATCATATGCAAATTTATGGGATTATGGCCGACGGAGAGGGCGCTACATATCTGGATAAGGAGTCACTGAAAGCCAAAGGGGGAAATACACCTACATCTGGGCTCTAAGGGATTCTTCACAGTGGTGTTCACGAGCCTAGAGGATAAGGACTGAGTGTTAGAAGGAGGTCCATATTTCTATGTTGCGGCAAGACTCTACATGCGGCCATGGGTGATGAACTTTGTCCCGAAACATGAAACCTTCACATCGGGACCAGTATGGATTAGAATTTACTCCCTCCCTCTGGATTATTGGCTACCAGAATCCCTTAAAACAATAGGAAATAAGTTGGGGCACTTTCTAAAGACCTCAAAGGCAACTCTAAAAGGAAAATATACCTCCTTTGCCCGGATCTGTGTGGAAATGGACTTATCCAGAGCTCTTCCAGAAGCAATAATTTTAAAAGTGTATGATGAAGAATGGGTGCAGACTGTGGACTATGAGCACATCCCATTTAGGTGTCGCAAATGCCATGAGCATGGGCATTTATTCAGAGACTGCGTAGCAAAAAATATTGAAGGAAATGCAAAAACTGCTAAGGATAAGAATCAGGAGGGTTTCACCAGGGTTGGGAGCAAAGGGAAAGCTTGTAAACGTCCACAAAAGAAGATGAATGAGGATATACATTCAAGACACAATCGGTTCAAAATCTTAGAGGAAGAAGAGGGGAATAAGGAAACAATCCAGGATATGGAGAACATAATCAATGAAAAGGAAAAGGAAGAAGGCATGGAGGATATCATGGCAGACAACCTGCATAAAGATGATCTACCAAGTTGCATGGAGATAAGTAGGGACCAAGAGATGATTCCAAGTGAAGTGGGAATAGAGGACTATGAATTACAGGAAATTCTAGATAAAGAAAATTAGACCAGAAAAATTTCTGGAACAAGGGATGACCATAGGAGTGGACTCCCTGCCAAAAGAGGACTATGACAGGGTAAAACAACTCTTTCTATGGAGATCACAAGCAAAGGAAGCTGGAGTCAAAAGAAACCATGAAAGTCAAGAGCACAGTGGGGTCATGATGATGGAAAATGCACAAGCACAATCGTCAAAGAACTCGGGAAGGAAAAGAGGAAGAAAAAGATAGAATGAGCTGCTCAACGAATGTGGGAAACTACTGATTAACTCAGGTAAGATGAAATATCTTACCAATTACTCCTTTACTAACATTTATTAATGAAGCTCACAACCTAGAATATCAAAGGTATAGGAAATAAAAGGAAACAAAGGACTCTCAGTAATAGAATCAAAGAAGCAAAACCAGATATGATTTTTATTCAGGAGACAAAATTTTCGATGGAGAAGATTAGAGAAATTCATAATAAGTGGCTAATCAGATATGAGTATCTAGAGGTTAAAGCAAACAACTCGACGGGGGGGATTCTCATGTTGTGGGATCCACATAAATTTTGGATCTTGGATGCTGAAGCATCCAGGAATTATCTGTCTATGGTTTGTCAACCTATAGGTGATAAGGAAGTATACATGATTACAAATGTTTATGGACCATAAAAACAATTAGACAAACTCAAGCTTCTCATCTCCCTTTAGGATCTTAGAGAAAGACACCCCAATATGCCCTAGATTGTTGCAGGAGATTTCAATATGATAAGATCTCTCTCAGAGAAAAAAGGAGGTATTAGACAGCTAGGAAGAGATTCCTTGGCCTTTCAGAATTTTATAATGAACATGGGACTAGTGGACACTGAAATAATAAATCGAACCTACACCTGGAACAACAAAGGGGGAGGAGCTTCTCAAGTTGCCTCCAAACTTGATAGATTTATTATTTCAAAGGACCTCCTTCTCGCAAGCCCTACCATAACAGCTTCCATTTTTCCCTTTGGAGGTTCGGATCACTGGCCTGTACATCTAGAAGCCACCATTATGGGCACGCCCAGGAATAGATCTTTCAGGTTTGAAAATTCTTGGCTATCTCAGCCTGAATTCATCAGTAATATTGAAAAATGGTGGAGAGAAGATTTAAACATTCAAGACACTAAAATATTTATGCTCCATCAGAGACTAAAATACATCAAATCCAAACTTAAAGAATAGAACAAAAAGGATTTTGGTGATATCTTCAAAGCCAAAAAAGAAGTTGAGTAGAAGCTACAAGAGATTAATCAGATAAACATCACAGATGGATTTACCAAGGAGCGGCTTAAGCTTACTGACTCTTTGTAGAAAGAATGGGAAGAGAGATGCTTGCAAGAGGAAATTTTTTGGTGGCGGAAATCAAGGATACAATGGATTAGGGAGGGAGAAGGGAATACAATTTTTTTCATAAATCCACCATGGCTCACAGGGTACATAACAGAATCACTAAGCTCAAAGATTCCCAAGGTATAGAGATTGTCTCTCATAACAATATGGAATCAATCTTTGTACAACATTTCCTCAATATAGCAGAGGAGCCCTTGGAGGAAAGATCCAGGTACATTTAACAATTCACTCAATACATCCCTTAGCTGGTTACCAGAGAAGATAACCACCATCTTAACAGGCCAGTGTCAGAAGAGGAGGTCAGCGAAGTGATCAATGAAATGAAAAATGTAAAAGCCCCAGGCCCGGATGGGTTCAATGTGGACTTTTTCAAAGCCTGCTGGGAAACTATAAAATAGGATATCCTTAAGGTTGTGTGTTATGAAACCAACTAAAGAAAAAGATAGAAAAGATAGATCAATGCCTTATAATTCAGCCTCTTCGAGGGGGCAACCTCCTTTACATTACATAAATGAACAATTCTTGGATGATACAAATGAAAAGACCTCCTTTCTATATATAGGAGTCTAAAGGGTCATAATATAATCAGAGCCGACATAACAATAATAATGTAAGGGCATAATAATAACAATAGTGGGCTTCTATGGGGCAAAATAGTGACAATATGGGCACTACATGGGTACATCATTATAATAATGGGGTTGTACTAATAACAATAAGGGGTTACACTAGTAGTATAGGGGCCTAACATGCCCCTCTCCTTCAAAAAGCATTGTCCTCAACGCTTGAGTAATTCTTGATGCTTCTGTATAAAATTCCTGTCCTCCCATGTGGAATCTTCAGTGGGTAAGTTCTTCCACTTGATGAGACACTCTGAAATTGATCTATTTCATAGCTGTCGAGTTCTTGTTTCTATGAGTGCTCCAGGTTCCAATATGATTTTTCCTTCCTCTTGAATTTCTGGCAATATTGTTTGAATTGGGACCTTTTGCAACTTTTGAATAAGTGGCCATACTTCTTCATCCTTCTTCCATTCATCCCCTGCTTCGTTTATCCAATCTAGTTGGATAGTAGAAATAGCACAAAACAATGCTTCCACATCCTCATCCTTGAAGAGTCTTCCCATTCGGTAAGGTCACCATTTTTTAAGTGCATGTAGTATTGCCAACATTTCCTTCTCATAAATAGCTTACTTGAGATGTAGCAATAAAAATACCCAATCACCTACATCAAAAAAAATTTCACTATGATGTTGATCTACCTATTGTTTCGTTTGATTTTGCACTGAAGTGGCATTATCCTTTAAAAGTTGGAGAACTTGTTGTTGATGCTCGATGTGATCTTTCACTGCTTGAACCTTTTTCTTCTTGATATGTCCTTCTATCTCTAGAATTTGAGGAGTGGTAATTTCTTCCAATCCTTTACAAGATATGGTCGGATTCATTTCTTGATGCTCGATGTGATCTTTCACTTCTTGAACATTTTTCTTCTTGATATGTCCTTCTATCTTGATAGTTTGAGAAGTGGTAATTTGGACGAATGAATTACAAGATATGGTTGGATTCATTTCTTCTTTCTCAATGTGATCTTTCGCTTCTTGCACCCTTTCTTCTTGATATGTCCTTCTATATTGAGAGTTTGAGGAGTGGTAATTCTTGCCAATGCTTTACAAGATATGGTCTGATTCATTTCTTCTTTCTCTGGGGTGGGGTCCTGGTGTATATCCTCTTCTTTTGATGTTTCTTGATCCTTTTCTTCCTCCTCTTCATATTCTATGTAAAATAATTTCTTCTCAACACACTTATGACCTTTAGTGCATTTGCTATCACAATTGTAACAAAGCCCTTTTTCTCTTTTTTCTTCCAATTGTTGTGGTGTAACCCTTGTAGGTTGTGGAAGGCTAGGAGAAACAACACTTCCATCTTTATATTTGTGAGGGGTATGCTTCCTGGTTTCCATAATTTTGCTTTCCACTATGTCACAAAGCCCTTTTACTCTTTCCAATTGTTGTGGTGTTGCTCTAAAGAAGGTGTTGCTCTTTGTATCCTCATAATGTGCTGTCATTTCCTCCGTGAAAATTGACCACGTAACAAGTTGTTTACAAGAATAAAGCCCTTCATACCATAAAAATTGATCCGGTTCTAAATATGAAGATGCAATACATACCTTTTGTAACAGTGGTACACCATGTAGATCAAAATATTTCTCCATCTGAAGTATCCAATTTATCGGATCCTTGCCATCAAACTTCCTCATCTTGCTTTTTCTTGATTTTAGGAGCTCGATCTTGAAACGACTGTAACTCTGTACTTTCGGATTTTTAAGTTCTGAAATTGCGACCTGTAGTAGCCCTCTGTGTCCTCTTTCCAATGCCACCAGTCTGATCAAAATTGGATTCTCCAAGAAAGAGTTATGCATAATCTCCCAAGATGACCTGATTATATACCTTTCCAGGAGAGCGAACTTGTATGAAGCGTCACGAGTCACTGTTTTGACCTTTGGCTTTGAAAAATATATACAAGAAACTACAGTCTGTCCTCTTTCTATACCTTCTTATAAAATTTCAGTTTGATGCTCAGAGAGAAAGTTATGACGATTTTCCCCAGGTCACTTGTTTGGAATGTAATTCAAGAGTCTGCAAAAAGACCAACTTCCTCAGATCATATCTCCGCAAATATAGCGCGAAAAGCTCTGAAATTCGGACCCGAGGTTCAGCGTAATTTCTTTTCAAATGGGTTTTTTTTTTAGCTTCTGAAGCGTTGCAGAAAAAAAAGTTATAGCGAAAATTCCAAGATGACCTATTTGGAGCAGTGAAACCCTAGAATCCAAAGCTCTGATACCAAATGTTATGAAACCAGCTCAAGAAAAAGATAGAAAAGATAGATCAACGCCTTAGAATTCAGCCTCTTCAAGGGGGCAACCTCCTTTACATTACATAAATGAACGATTGTTAGATGATACAAATGAAAAGACCTCCTTTCTATGTATAGGAGTCTAAAGGGTCATAATATAATCAGAGCCGACATAACAATAATAATGTAAGGGCACAATAATAACAATAGTGGGCTTCTATAGGGCACAATAGTGACAATATGGGCACTACATGGGTACATCAATATAATAAGGGGGTTGTAATAATAACAATAAGGGGTTACACTAGTAGTATAGGGGCCTAACATTGTGGAAGACTCAAGAAAATCTAAAAAGGTTCTGAAGGCTCTTAATGCTTCCTTCATAACTCTGATCTATAAACAGGAAAATGCCATGACTCCGGAAGGTTTCAGACCCATAGCATTATGTAATGTGGTGTACAAAATAATTTCCAAAGTGATATCCAATAGACTCAAGCCCCTTCTACCATCTCTTATCTCGAGGAGAAAATGGGCTATGTGGAAGGAAGAAAAATCCTCAAGAATATCATCCAAGCAGATGAGTGGTACACTCTCTCAAAAGCAACAAACAATCTAGTATGATCATTCAGTTAGACCTAGCGAAAGCCTATGATAAGCTGAGTTGGTCTTATATAAGGGCAATTCTAAGGGCCTATGGCTTCAACCAAAATTGGATAAGATGGGTTATGGCACTCATCACCACGACCAATTTCTCTATTATGCTCAATGGATCTCCATCAAGACCCTTAACACCATTCATAGGTCTCAAACAAGGAGATCTGCTCTCTCCTTTCCTTTTCGTTCTCATGATGGAAGGGCTAGGCAGAGCATTCAAAGTGGTAAATGCTGAAGGACGTATCCAGGGTATCAAAGTCACTGAAGATGGAGCAGCAAATACTCATCAACAATTTGTGGATGATACTATGCTACAGGGTATAGCCACAGTCAGGGAAGCGATGGAAATCAAACATATCTTGAATGGATTTGCTTTGGTATCCGGTACTGAGGTAAGCCTAAACAAATCAAAAGTTTTTTTCTTTAACACCAATATTGCTATTCAGAGAAATATTACCAGAATTCTTGGGTTTCAAAGGGAACAACTACCTTCCAATTATCTAGGCATACCTCTTACTGATAAACCTTTGAGAAAGAGTGTATGGGAGCCAACAATTAACAAACTTCAGGACAAGGTCAGGAAATGGACATACATGGCACTAAATTTGGTAGGGCGCCTGGTGCTCACACAAGCGGTCCTGTAGGCTATTCCCGTTTTCATATTCTCAGCTCTTCCTTCTCCTAAAGGCATCAAGAAATAGATTAGGAGCATACAAAGGGATTTTCTGTGGGACAGAGATGAAGAGAAAAAGAAGTGGGCTTTAGTAGCCTCAGACAAGATTTGCAGGCCCAAAAACCATGGTGGCTTGGGGCTTCATGACCCTGAAACCTTTAGTAGAGTTTCGGGAACCACACTTTGGTGGAGATGGATTAAGAAATTGACAGCTCCCTGGGGTAAGCTGTGGAAACAAAAATATGCCAAGTATTGGCAGGAGAAGGATCACATTAGAATGTTAGGGAAAATTAGGGGCTTCCATATTTGGAATCTGGCTTGGGAGAATAAGAGTATTGTTCAACATCATAGCTTCTAGGAAATTAGAGCAGGGAACCTAGCAAGATTCTAGGAGGACAACTAGCAACAGGAACCCAACCTATATAAGGATGAATTAGCAGCTCTCAAGAGAGATACAGATAACAAAGGGATGATTGTGGTTAAAGATTTCTGGGACCAAGATAGGGATAATGGAAAATGGAGGAATTGGAAGGATCTGGGCCACAGTGATGACAGTCCTCTGAAGGTCCTGGTAGGAACACTCGCCCAGGAGCTAGAGCATAGAAGGATTCTGGTATCCTCCTTACCTGACCAATTAAGATGGGGAAAGAACATCGAAGGAAACTTCAACCTCAAAGAGGCTAAACAGGAAGTAACATGATTTAACTATCTGAATGTTGATCTAGTCTGGAAGAGACTATGGCAAAGCCCCCACTGGATGAAGATAAAGTTGTTCATCTGGTTAGTATATCAAAGGAAAATCTTAACCTCGTAGAATCTAAAAAAAGGCTTTATTGGCCCCTCCCAATGTTACCTCTGTGGCTCTCAAGAGGAGACATTGATCATCTTCTCAACCTCTATCCTTTCACATCAAATGTATGGGACTGGGTGGCCTCAATATTTAGGTAAACAGATAGGGATAGTCTCAGCATATCTAATACTTTGAAGTACTGGCGGGTTAATTTCTCAGGGAATGAAATCATTAATAAAGCCTGGATTTTGGTACCAGGCTTTGTTATCTGGAATGTTTGGAAAGAGCGCAACAATTGGATCTTCAAAAACAGAGAAAGAGAGCCCCAACACATTATTGCCCAAATTTTGAGGCAGCTTAAAGACACGATAAGAAGCCTGTTGCGGAATCTTCCCAAGGATCCTCCCCTGCCCCGAGAGGTGAGCATTGTTAGGCATTTGGGTCTCCATTCCATACACCCTCAGGGATTATTCAAGGGAGTAAGCCAAATTAATGCGAATATTAATATTTGGAAGCCTCCTCTGCATGGCTTTCTAAAGGTTAATATAGACGAGCTTCCGAAGGCAATCCAGGGTTGGCCGGCTTTCGAGGGCTATAAGAGATGAAAAGGGTCAGATAAAGAAGATCTTCCATGAACACTTGGTAAGGCTACTAACAACATGACGGAGCTCATGGCACTAGAACAAGGTTTGGAAATTTTGTTAGATTCTAACCTGCATAATGTCATCACAGAAGCAAATCTGAGGTGATTATTAGAGCGGCCAAGAAAATATGTAATGGTACTTCTCTAGATAAATTATCAAAGCATTGGAGGCTTTTGCAGTTCTTTCACCATATACACTCACACTTGCAAACCTCAAAAATTGTCATCTTTTTCCATGTGAAGAGGAAAGCTAACATGTTAGCAGATCGCTTGGCGAATGAAAGAGTCACCAACAAGGATAGGGATTCTTGGTATGATTAGGATCTAGTACCCCCAGGAAAACTGAGGGAGGATTGTCTTTGTCTGGCAGACAAAGATACAGAGCTATGGATTCACAGAAAGGACTAAGATGGTATAGAAGACAGGAGGGAGGATAGGGTACTCTACAATGTCGGCTCTCTGTGGGTATGGGCTGCAGTCCATAGCTCAGCATTCCGTCGAACCCACTATGGAAGTACTACAAGTTAGGTCGTCCATGGAACAAAACATTATGTGGAAATTTTGCTGGTGTTTTGGGCTGGACAACAATTTTGGGAGGATGGCACAAGAACCGTCCGATGCACAAGATCAATGGCTACTGCTTGGAAAAAGAGCGCGGTGGCTATTCCATGAGGCGCTGTATTCTAAAACCACAAATGGTTTATTAGATGGGGTCTAAGTGGTATCCAAATTTTTTTAGGAAGGTTGCGATTCCACTCGTCGTGCGACACGTAGCAGGGAGAGGTGAGAGAATATCGCTCTCATCGGATGGTTATCCCCCATGCTATTTAACCACCCCATATCTCCGTAAACCGTTGGCTCTGCGGCGAAGATCAACGGTGTATGTTTGATCATGCAAGTTCGATTGGTGTCTCGAACCCGAAAAAAGTTTAGAGGGCTGGAATAAAGTTTACGACGGGTTCGTAAGAAAGGTTTGGTGTGGGTTGTGGTGGGCTCGTGATAAGGACGTGTCCTATGGATACAGACAGGTTGGTTCGAGTGGTGTGCGGCTCTACAAGCTCAATGAAGGTTCTTGTTGGTCTACTGTTTTGGAAGTCTGGTGGACCCTCACTTGTGGCTTCGATTGAGGGCTCAAACTCTTTCAATGCTAGATAGCATGAACTGATGGTCTAATGCTTGTCTGTTGACCAAGGCAAACAGATGTAACTACTCGATTATCTTGGTAAGACTTCGTGTGCATTTGGATGCATGGTTCGGTACTTTGTATACACAGCTGCCTGTTGAACTCTCACGGAGCTGGTGCGACATCTTGTAAAATATGTAATATATGCCTAGATTAATAGAAGGTCCTACTCTTACCCGATCAAAAAAAAAGTTGTGTTAGGTTGTCTTTTTTATTTATCAAGTTAATTACATTATTGGCCTAGTCTGGAATGTATGCAAATATGATCTAGAACAAGTTTAAACATCAAATTTTTAGATATTTTAAACAATTATCACCAAATTAATGATGTAATTGTTGGTGAAATTGTAATTTTGTATTATTCAAATAATAATTTTAAATGTATAGAGCCCCATAAAAAACATTGAATTCACTTGAAATATGCATTACAATTCCAATAATTCTTTTAAATTTTTAGTTGGATTAAAAAAATGATAAAAGATATGAAATATATTATAAATTGATTGTTGAAACTACTTGGTTTTACTTTATTTTAAACTAATGATATCTATTTTTTAATTGAGATTTATTTTAATTTTTGTTTTTTCATTTTGTAGATGCCTCAATTGATGGTGAGTTTTTGTAATTAAGCATGGCATTTTTATGAATTCTATTTCTTACCATGTGGCATCATAGCATCATAAGAAATGATTTCGCCTTAAATTCCAAAAGCGGGGATGAATTATGCAATTCTCGAAAATTTCCAAAATTAGCAAAATGTTTTTTCAATATTTCTTTAGAAAAACCTTTATTATCATCACAATTCGCTCACTTTCAAATAAATTGAGGATATATTGTTGGCCTATTTGTGTTTCATTGATGTCATATGTTGAAGTCATGTAGTCATGAGTCTATATGTCAAGTCTTGAGTCTATTGTATATTTGTTGAAGGTTGTCATACTGAAGTAACTTGTTGTAATAAGTCTCAGAAGGTCTATATGAGAGGTTGTCATGAGGTAACAAGGTCTCACGTGAAGCTACGCTACACTTGGTACTATAGGTCTAGTTGATGATGTGCATGATGCCTTGTTGAATTTATGCAGTTGGGTTCCCGATGTCAAGATAAGTTTGTAAGGATGGTTTACAAGTCATTTCACTCCCTAAAGATTTGTGGAAATTTTAAGGGTTGGATCCTTGTTTCAAGTCATGCTCTACCCCAGTCACATGAAAGAAGGCTCATCAGGAGTGACTCGAACAATCCAGTGCATGGAGGACAGGCTCATGTGAGTGACTAATTCTTCCAGTTGGTTTTGTCTAGGCCTGTGTGTGTGATTGAGGGATTATGAGTTTATCTCTAAATTTCCCGCGCTCTCCTTGGAAATTAGTTTGTTTTTGGTGGAATCTAGTGTCAAAATTTTCTAGAAAAAAGGTCGAAATAAGTCATGGGGCCTCTAGAAGATGGTTAAAGTTGAAATCATTAAAGGGAAAGTGGAAGTGGTGGTTTAATATGGTCAAGATGTCAATCTCAATCATTTCTTAAGTGTGTGAAAAAAATTGTGTGAGCTCCATCATCTGAAACATTAATTGACTTAACCATCTCCAAATTCTACAAATATGAGAATGAAAGAAGAGTCATTTGTTGGTTCGAAAGAAGGGGTGTGTGAGTGGAGGTGTGCGTGATTTGTAAGTGCACAACCAGTGAGTTTTGCTGTGATTTCATATATTTCAAATTGTAGTGTGATTTAGAGAACAATATTCAGGAAAATTTCACAGTAGTGTGCTGTGATTGAAAATTAGTTTAGTGAGTATGTGTGGGAGAAAATTGTTCTCTCAATTGGAGTGTGGATTGTGGATGCATGATCTTTTCTATTTGTTGCATGTTTTGTTTATGCAACAATTCTCATTCTATTTCTAAATCATATCATTTTATAGAGTAGAATTGTTTGTGCTCGAGTGGGGGCATCACTGAGTGCATGTTATTTGTCTATTGTAGGAGTGGGTGCTCCAAGTTGGTTGTGGCAACATTTATCGTTCATTCAAGGGGTGGGTACTCCATTGCTAGTGGGTGCTAGCTGATGTAATGTAATGAGAAAATTTTGAAGCAATAGATAATAAGAAGAAGCAGTAAATAGTTCGGTGGTTTTTCCCTTGAGGGGTTTTTTTTCCACTTAAAATCTAAATGTCTGTATGTGATGTTTATTTGTGTTTTTCATGTGCTTGATTATGTTGTATATTTCTCTAAAGTTAATTTCTCAAGAAGTTTTATTTGCAATTTGTTTATTTATTTTTTTAATACTGATTTACCCTCATCTCCTCTCTCCCCCACGCCACCCCCCGCCACCCCCCCTCCTTAGTATTACTTATGTCTAACAATCGGTATCAGAGTTAGATCCTTTGCTATAGATTGACCACTGAAAGAAGAATTCAAGAAGGGAACAATGGTTGTCCATGATGTGAAGATCCATTTTTTTATGGTGAAAACTACAACTTATGGCAGATGAGAATGGAGGGGCACCTCATGAGTTTAGGTTTTGATGTTTTCTCTATTGTGGTGACTGGTTATATTGTTCTTGATGTTCTTCCTGAGACCGTGATGGAAATAAATTTTTCAAAATAATGCAAAAGCCAGAAATGCCATTATTGAAACACTTAGTGAGACTTAGCTAATAAAAGTCATTCATTGTAAATTATCAAAGAAGGTTTCGGAAAAAATTGAGAATAGATATGAAGGTGATGAGAAGGTGAAGAAAGAAAAGTTCCAACCCTATAGGATGAGGTTTGAGAGCTTGAAAAAGAAAGAAGATGAAACTATTGCAGAATATTTCTGAAAGATTGAATCAGTAACAAATATGATCAAGAGCATAGATGAAAATTTTGAAGACCGAAAATCATTATTGAGAAAATATATAGGTCCTTACCAACAAGATTTAATCAAAGGTTTCTTCCATTGAAACATTTCATATTTGAGCACTCTCACTATGGAGCAATTGCTTGGAATTCTTATGCTTATGAGATGTGAATTGTTCAACAGAAATATGAATCTAGTGAAGCTGCTTTCCAAGCCTCAAGAAGGTCAAGGGTATTACCAAAAGCTCAAGAAACTTCACAAAGAAAATCAAGGAAGAGGAAGAATACTCTAGTTAGTTAATTTGATGAAGAATTTTGCTGAGTTTGACAATAAATTGAAGAAGGTTACTAGAAGGTATGAAGCTATGCTTCCTTTCCAGTATTTTGAATGTAGAAAAGTTGGACATTTTGCTACAAAATGTACGCACAAAAGATTCAGTAAAAATGATATGAAGAGCAAGGATAAAACCCATGAATTTCAAAAAGCTAATGTTCAAAAGAGATGGAGTTGATACTCCAAAGAAGAGAGTGATATTTTAGATGAAAGCATTGAGAAATATTCATCAAAAGTAGAGGAAGA